>NW_023590775.1:0-93460 GCF_014843425.1 Jatropha curcas
CAGGGCCCATTAACATTTTTTTCAGGCCCATTAACTTATTATACATATGCACCCAAAATACAGTTCATATATTTAATATGGACTTTTATTATTTATTTACAACCCAATTGGAATACAATTGCGGAACTCTACCTTTATATTTACATCGTTATTTCTATCATTAACAGTCTTCTACAATAAGTGTCAACTCCATAGGGCTTTCCTTTCTTTCTATTACTTGAAAAAAATAGTAGGCAGGGGTGAGCGCCAAACTCAATGAGTAGGGTTAGAGAACCCTCTCACCCCACACAATTACACAGATGCTAAAATATTTTTATCCGGTTACCGTTTAGTTATATGATCATGCAGTTTGTCACACAAATGGCAATACAACAGCAATCACAAGTATTATCACCTTCATATAATCACATCACGTGCACATAATCACATCACATGGAAATTGGTCTGTGGCGTCACCGAAACCCCCAATGAACCGTCCTCACACATGGCCCACCCTCTCATAACGTGTGCACTAAGGAGCCGATCCCCATACGGCCAACCGGTCTAATCCTCACTTGACCAGCCCTCTCATTGTTTTTCCATTCTCTCTTTTCTTTTCCATACCAACAGGAGGCCTCTCCCATCCAAATCTAGATCATTCAAGTGCTCACAACAGGAGGCCACCCTGCGGGCTACAATCAAATCTAGATTATCAGGTGCGCAACAACAAGAAGCCATCCTGTGGCGTTTTCCATATAATTTCCATATCATCAGGTGCACACGGGGCGCCGATCTCCCATTTCCCGGCCGACGGTCAAAATTCCATATCATATCATATTCAGGATCCAATATTCACAGGACCTCTCACAAACCCATGGTGGTCCACGTTCATCCCAATCCCACACAAACAAGCCACAAGTCATCCCAATTCCACACAAGCAAAGCACAGCAATATCACATCACAGCGAATCAAGCAATACAAATAGTGCAGCACGATATGGCAATTCAACAAAATAATGCATGATAACATTTAGCCGTGAATGCATGAATGCAGGTGGATGATACTAGTTATCTAACACTACTCACAGTTCTTTATTGTCCTTTAAAAGGACTGCCTTTTTTAGCCACATGCTTCCAGCTTTTGTCCTCGCATTTTGTATTTTATAAGCCTTTAAAATAAACAAGAAATTTCTAAATAAGAATTTTAATTCAAAAACTTATATTTCACATTCGTTTATTTATTTTGGCTACCAGTCATTTAATTCACTTGTTATATAGCATATATATTTAGGTTCTCTCATTTATATAAATAACTATTCTAATTTATAACCTTTAGATAAAATCTCTAATTATTCGGTGAGAAATATTGTATAATGATAATTCTAATATTGTATAATATTTCTTAATACTTCAAATTTTTGTCGTCACTACTTCTTAAGAATATAACTAATTTAATTCTTCATTAAGTTTAAGTGTTTATTAAAAAATTCGAACAGCATTTCCTCTATAAAACTGGACTATCCAAATTTTTTTTCAAATTTTCACAAAAATCCACACACACAGCCCATTCCATCGGGCAAAATTTCATATTCCACTGAATTCCCGTCCCATATCCATCCATTTATTCGCGTCACTTAAATTCACATAATCCATATAATAATTGTTATATAAACAATTTATTTGTTAATAAAATTCCTAAAAAACTTATTATTTAGCTAGGGAATTATATTTTTTTTGTACCAACCTTATAGTTATAATTAATATTCATTAAAATCTTATTAATAATATTTAATGTTTAATTTATACTTAAATACTTAATTAAGTTCATTAATTAATTAATCAGGAATTATTCAAAAATTGCGCGATTAAGCTTTTTAGAGTGTACCGATTTTAAAATCCAAATTTCATTTCCGTGTTCCGCACGAAGAGGAGAGCATTTCTGTCCCTTGAAGTCTCGCCGCCGCGTCGCCGGACCGCCGCCCGCCGCCACTGCACGGCCGTGCACGGTGGCCGGGAAAGTCAAATCTTCACCAAAATTAACAAACAATACATCATTTTATTCGTTTCGATGAGAGGATTACTAATATGTATTCAAATTAAGATGGGTGTGAACTATTTGGCTGGAAATTGACCGGAAAGGTTCGGTGATACCCATTTTGTGTTTTCCGATTCCGGCTATTACAGTCGACGAGGAGGCCACCAAATGAAAGAGGAAGAAGAGAGGAGTCATTTGATACTCACCTTGCGCCCAAAGCTTGCCTGAAACGGCGTGAATCGTCGGAGAAAGGTGTCGCTACGGTGGCCGAAACTTCAAGCTCTTCCCCTTCAAAAAAGTTCAAATCTTAAGCTATAATCTTCTTTCCGTCACGTTGAGTGCATATTTTAGGAGTATTCTTCCTTGCGTTGAGTAGATGTTTTTAGAGTATTCATTTGCCGGATTTGGTGGCCGGAGGACGGAGATCGAAGGAGAGGAAGAGAGGGTCACGCAGAGAAGAAGAAGAAGAAGAGAAGGAAAGAAAAGAAAGAAAGAAGAATCGTGCAGCTTCTAGACCATTCCGGTTCGATTCAAACCGGTTTGGTCTAATTCAATGATTCGGCTCGATTTTTGCTCGGTTTGCAAGTTTTTCATTTGGTTTTCAGATTATTCGTGTGGTTTTCGAAAAATCAATTTGATTTTCGAGTCTGGTTTAATTTATTTTGATTATTTTAGTTAGGTTCTATAACATTTCTTCAATTTACTTAATGTTAATATTAATAATCATAATATTCGATTTTTTTAAGATAAATTTCGATAATGTGTTTTGGGCTTGAGCCCAACTTCGTAAACTTGGGCTTGAATTGAGGCAATTTTATACTTGCAGTCCACATGATTAAAATTTTTGATTTTTGATTTAATAAAAATTCAAAAGTTTCGAAAATAAAAATTCGGGGTATTACAATCTCCCCCCCTTAAGACAATTCGAATTCAAAAGTTTCGGAAATAAGAATTCGGGGTATTACACCACCTCTTCCTAATCAAGGCTTCCACCTCTCCTAAAATAGGAGATGGGGCTAGAGTTTCAACACACCAAGCAGAGCGCAGAAAGGAAAGATTTAGAGAGTTTGAGTTTTTAGAAAGAGTTTCTAAACTCAGGGTAAAGAAAATATGAACATAATCTCCTATAAATAGGAGATGGTGCTAGAGTTTCAACACACCAAGCAGAGCGACAGAAAGAAAGATTTAGAGAGTTTGAGTTTTAGAAAGAGTTCTAAAACTCAGGGTAAAGAAAATAGTGAACATAATTTGGAGTGTTTTTGGAAAACACTTTTGAGCGCCACTATTTTGTATCACTCTCTTTGTAAGCCTACTATTTTTAACAGTAGAAGAAATATTCGGTTTTTGTCTCGTAGACGTAGCCTTAAACAGTTAAAGGGTGAACCACGTAAATATCTGTGTGTCATATTTCTATTTTTTCACTGTGTTATTATTCTCGTAATTTTATTGCCGGGCCCTAACACTATCTATTAATATCAAACTCAAATTAGGCTTGCCTATGTGGAAAGATGTTCAAACGACATCATATAAGATTATTTTTCCATTTTAATTCGATCAAGCCAATACTATGCCATTTTGGTATTCTATTTTTAAAATTTTTATTTTTGATGTGACTTACTCTTCCCTTAATTGGATCCACTGACATTGTCAATATTATTCTAACGACACAGGGCAATGCTATTATTGCAATTAAAAATTAATTTCACAACATCAATTGCCAAAATTAAAAAAAGAAAAAATAATTATTTCATCAGTTATTAAAATAGAAAATTAAAAAAAAAAAATTTAAACATCAAACTTTACAATTATCAAAAAAGAAAAAGTTACAAGACCAAGATCATTAATTATAGAATGCCCTTTATTTCTCTCATTTTCTGAATCCATAAATAAACGGTAAATTCTTCTCAATAGATATGAGACATAACTAACAGAAGTAGGGGTATACATTGATTTGGAATACACCAATCTAAATCGAATTTCAATTTTAAAAGGAATTTTAGAATATGGCGAATTTAAAATGAAATGTATTTTTTAAATTAGTGATATAGAAATATGAAACGAAAAACTATTAGAAAAAACTATTAGAAAATTCTATATTCCAATCCATATACCGAATTTTTACTTTTTTTTCTTTTTTAGTTTTAGTTATATACCTAATAATAAAATGTTAAACTTGAGTAAAATATTTTTAAATTTTCATTTTTATTGTGCTTGACAAGAAAATTTCTTTTTAATGAAAACTTTGAAAATCTTCTGAAATTTTTTATATGAATTGCTCTTTTGGTCTATTTTTACTTTTAATTCTTATTTCTCTTTCTATTTCTTGTTTTGAATTTTATTATATCCATTTTATAGTCGCACTAACTTTATGTTTTTTGTATTCTTCATTACTAATTAAATGGAAAGTTGTCCTCATCAATAAGTTTGAATGTCTTGTTTTATTGCAATTTGATGTGTTTTTTAATATTTATATCTAATTTTAAATAATTATATTGATTGTTTTTTATTAAATTTAAATATTTGTATCTTAAAATATATCATAATAGATTTATATTTATAGTTGAGAAAAGTGAAATTACCAAATTTCAAACTAAATTTTCATAAAATAGTATGGAATGAAATTTTAATTTCAAAAATTATTTCGAATAGAATGGAATATAATTTTAAATTTCAAAATATTTTAAATGAAAAGGATTGAGTGTCATTCTATGCCGTTTCAATTACACCCATAGACAGGAGGATAAGATATCTAATAGCTTATTTCCCTCATATTTTTGATATAAAAAAATGAATTAACCTTTTTCTTTAATTTGTTTTCCAACAAAGATAAAGTATACGCCAATAAGGTATTGCCTTAGTAGTAAAGGCGAAAGCTTTGAAATCAAAAGGTCTCAAGTTCTGTCTTCACCCTCATCCAATTGTTCAAATATTACCTTCTATTTATTATGGGCTCTCCTCAATGGAATTAGGCACTACCTTATAATATATTGATGTGTTGAGTTTGAAACTTGCTTAAATTGCTGAAAATAGGGTAAAGTATATGAAAAAAGCAATTTTTTTAAAGGAAAGGAAGAAAAAAAAATGGAAGTATGAAACAATTCTTTAATTAGGGACTAATTCAAGGGAATGATTGATGCATAATTGCATATGTATGGATTGAAAGGTCATACTCAAACATGTAAAGATGTTATCATTTAAAGTTTGATATCTTAGTAAAACATAAATGCCCTATGCATAAATTTATCCTTGAAATTTATGTGATTTGGCTTGTGACATTTTAAGTTTGCAAGAGACCTATTATGATCCTATACTTTAGCATTTTATCCAAATTAAATTACTTTGTTAATAGTTTAATCACGACCTTGTACTTTTACATTTTATTTTAGCGAAGACATAATTATCTCTGAAATGCAAAAGTATAGGGTCACAATAAGTCTTCTGCAAACTTGAGATGCCACAAGACAAATCGTCTAAATTTCAAGGGTAAATCTATGCAAATAATGAATAGAATAAAAAAAGAAGAAGGAAAACAGTGTATAATCTCTGGAATCATTATTGCTAGCAGCATATATAACTCTTCAGAAGAATCTTCTTTTTTTCTTTTTCAACAATTCTTCTTCTTCTTCTTCTTTTCCAGTTGGGACCATTTCTTTTTCGTTTCCAGCTACATAGCCTTACTTTTTTTTCCATTGTTCATAACCACAAGCATATTAGTTGCATCTATATTCTCATTTCTCAAGCTACCCTCTTTACATTTCATGAGCTCATTTATTGGAAGAAGCAAAATAAATTGAAAAATCCTTTTCATTTCCAATTGCACTTAGTTTTCTTTTACTTTTAGTCATTTGCTCCCATTAATTTAAGTGTTGAAAAGTTAATCTCCGTGATTTAAAATCTTGGCTTCGCGATTAAAAGTTTTCTATTACAAAATAGTTAATCAACTATTAGGCTACTTATTGCCTAATGACCAAATCTTCTTTTTCTTTAAATTGGCATTTCCTTTATGCTTTAATTGCCTTGTAATATGCCTCCATTCTCTCTGGATCCGCTTTTGGTGTTCACATTTGTCTGCAACCGAAAGACAATGTGAGCTGTGGCATAAATCTTTCTTTAATTTGCATTTTTGAGCTTTCATCATTATATGTTAAACTCACTCACATTATATCTCAAATATTCCCAACACACACACACACACACATATTTATATAAATTTACTTGCTAGATACCACATTAATCAAATATACATATCTCCATTCCTAGAAGATCATCAAGTCTTCTGGCGATATGGCCTCGAGGAATGTACTTCCACGCAGGGCAAAATCACAGTTTTTAGCATTAGAGCAGGAAAGCTCGGGTCATGATCAAGGTAATCAAATAATCTCCAATTCCCAGCTCCTTTTTCATCACGGCTTTCCAAATGTATCTTTATTTTAAGTATTTATCCAAAACTTTGGCAGAGGTAAAAGATAGAGAGTACCTTCAAAATCTGGCTCTATATAAGGCAGTTGACAATGGCGATTGGGAGGCTGCAGAGAACTTCCTTGAACAACATCCGAACGCAGTGACTGCTAGTCTTTCAGCGGATGACGACACAGCTCTCCACGTAGCAGTGCTAGCAGGCCACGTAGATATCGTAAGAGAGTTGATCAAACGGTTAAGCCCAGAGGATCTAGCAATCAAAAACAAAACAAATGCCACTGCCCTTAATTATGCTGCTATTGGAGGGATTACAAAGATAGCCGAGGACTTGGTCGAAAAGCAGAAGGATTTGCTCACCATTCCTAACCAGAATGACCAAATACCTGTTGTTGTAGCTTCTCTTTATGGTCATAAAGAAATGGTTCGTTACCTTTATAATGAGAGTCCCAAAGAGGAGCTTAGTCCTCAAAAAGGCAAAAATGGAGTTATGCTTCTCACTGCTTGTATCATTGATGAACTCTATGGTAAGTTTACACTAGAAATGCATTTGATTTTGTTGCATTATATTCCATTATAGTTGCCAAAAGAAGCCATATCATCAATATCTTTCTATTTAGATGGTCAAACCATCTACTAATATATAGAGGGCGTTGGTTGGAATAATAAGCAGTGTTAATCAAAGTGAGATCACGAGTTTAATCCCAAGAAGACACATGTTAGGAGGATAAAATAATCTTTATACTCTCCGACTCCAGAGGTCCTCATTACTTTTTCGTTTTATATATTGATATAGATATTGCTTTGGATTTGCTTCAACATCACCCACAATTGGCATTTGAGCAAGACACTGATAAAGATACAGCACTTGAGATGTTGGCTCAGAAACCATCTGCGTTTCTCAGTGGAAGTGACCTTTCTCTATGGCAACTTTGGATATATAAATGTACCTTTCTCAACTAATAACTTTAACTTTAACTTGATGAGTTGCTTGATTGATCCCCTATTATTTCTTCTTGAAGCTATTCGTGTTGCTCATCCTCAACCCTCCAATAGCAACCATGGCGACATTGAAAGACCCCTTAGTGGACCGGCTGTGCAGAAAAATGTCATTCGACGAGGTATGTTATTAATACAGCTATGTTTGGTAAGTCAAAATAAAATGTAACACGATGCTATCAGATACATTTTTAGTATAAAACCCAAATTAATATCATAATTTTAATAAAAACTTATCTATTAAAAATTACTCTTTTATCCACATTTTTATCAGATGATATATATTTCTTTTTATCATGTTATTTACATTATATTCCATAATCGCTCACCAAATGTGCAGCATTTCACCAATTGTTGGTAGTGGTGTCAAAATGCCTCAAACCGTTTGGTAAGTAATAACATCTAATACCTACCTTAACTCCTCATAATTTTATTTACTTATTTACATAAGCCTGTCACAAAACTTTTCATATTTTAAATTTTTAACTATTAAATCCTTCAATATGAAAATTTGTTTACAATTCTACCCTACTGGTCAAAATTGAACAAATAATAATACTTTTATTGTTTATCTAAGTTAAAAATAATTTTTATAACTTTTTCCTCTCGCTTTCCAACCTTGTTTTTGCTTACAGTTCCAGGAATCAAGCATTTGTATAACCTAAAGTTGACACATGCCCAAGCACAAGAACTTTTGTGCTGCATTTGCGACCAACTGTCAACTCTACACAAATCAGAATTTGAACAACTTGGAGTTATTAGAGCCATATTTAAAGCTGTTAAGCATGGAATTGTAGAGATCATTGTAGAGATGACAAGACAGTATCCTGATATAATATGGTGCGAGGACGAAAATGAGAGAGGTATATTTTTATATGCAACTTTGCAACGCCAAGAAAAGATTTTCAGTCTTATTTATAAAATGGGTGCAAAGAAGAATTCCATGGCAACTTCTTGGGACAAGTTTCATAACAATATTTTGCATCAAGCTGCATTCTTGGCACCTTCCTCCCGGCTTGATCTCGTTTCAGGTGCAGCATTGCAAATGCAAAGGGAACTTCAATGGTACAAGGTAATTAATATACTAAAATTTAGCAGAAGTCACATTGGCCAAATAAATATTTTTTGCCATATATAATTTTTTACGGGTTTTAGAACTAATTTGGAGAAAAAGAATTAATTTTCTTAATTAATTTTGAATCAATTGATTGAACCTGTCTCTGTCTCTCTCTCTCTCTCTCTACTTTCTTTTTGTTTAATTATATGGCAGGAAGTGGAGAGGATTGCACAACCAAAATATAAAGAGATGCACAACAAACAACACAAGACTCCTGGCACTTTATTTACAGAATCACATAAGAAATTAGTTGACGAAGGTGAGAAATGGATGAAAGACACAGCCGAATCGAGCACAGTTGTGGCTGCTCTTATCGCGACAATTATGTTTTCTGCAATCTTTACAGCTCCAGGAGGTTATGATCAATACAGTGGCCTGCCTCTGTACTTGTATCAGGATTTATTCATGGTTTTTATAGTATCCGACGCGATGTCATTATTCGCTTCCACATCTTCGTTGTTGATGTTCTTGGGGATCCTGACAGCGCGGTATGGAGAAGAAGATTTTCTCAAGTCCTTGCCCACAAAGTTGATAATAGGGTTATCCACACTTTTCTTTTCTATAGCAACTATGATGATAACATTTGGAGTAACTCTTGTCATTTTTCTTCGCCAACGTATGCCTTGGGTTTCATTTCCAATAATTCTGCTGGCTAGTCTTCCAGTCACTCTTTTTGCTCTTCAGCAATTTCCTCTTCTTGTGGAGATTTTCCTGTCTACTCATGGACCTGGCATTTTTGACAAGCCAAAGAAGAGGTGGTGCTTTTGGGGTTTAGGTAGAGACTAGGAGTATCGAGATTTTGTTATATATAAATAAAAATATTATTTTTATGGGTTTTTGTTATTTTGATTATTTATTTAGTTAGTTATTTAGGGTAGTGCTTGTTGCTACTAGTTGGTAGAGAATTTTTCTTGGATCCTGTCAGAAAATTTTGGACAAATGGGTATTTATTACCTACTCTCCACCATTTATTATTATTATTATTATTATTATTATTATTATTACTACTGAATAAATAATAAATCACGGTACCAATCTGGTTATAAGCTCTTTGACCATAGAATCAGGTTTAAATTTCTTCTCTCCAATAATAATAATAATAATAAAAAAGAAAAGAAAAAGAGATACAGTTTATGTAGGATGACCATTGATTCTTCTTCATCATGTTAGTGTTGTGCGATGCCCACTCAAGTGGGACCCACAATAAATTCTTCTCTCCAATAAAATAATAATAATAAAAAAGGAAAGAAAAAATTGAGATACAGTTATGTAGGATGACCATTGATTTTCTTCTTCATCATGTCTAGTGTTGTGCGATGCCCACTCAAGTGGAAAAAAAAAAAAAAAAAGTGGGACCCACAATAAATTTGAAAAGAAAAAAAAAAGGAAAACGATTTGAAAATGTCAAAAGTTGGCAGAAGGTTGGCAACCAACCATTACCTAAATGGATAGCCGTGTGTAACTCACACACGATTCTTGCATTACCTCTCCTATAAATAGAAGAGGATTTGCTTCATTGGAAGTACACACACCAGAAAGAAATATGATGGGTTTCCTAAAATTAGGGGAGAGAAAAACAGTGAGGAAATTATTATGGGGTGGTTTTGGAAAACACTTTGTGTGCCACTATTTTTGTATTACTCTCTTTGTGTACCTACTATTTTTTAATAGTGAAAGAATTATTCGGAGTTTGTCCCGTCACACACACACACACACACATATATATATATATATATGAAATATTCAGAGTTGATCCGGTGGACGTAACCCTAAACAGTTGAGGGTGAACCACGTAAATTTCTGTGTGTCATAATTTTATTTTTTCGCTGCCGTAATTATTCTCATAATTTATTGTCGGCACCCTAACAAGTGGTATCAGAGCTGAAGGTTTCGGCAGGTCTAGCTGGTCAGATAGCGGTACCGGATCCGTGGATATATTTTGAAAATAAATATATGACAACGAAGAGAAAATTACGACGAGTCAATTGATGCTGTCCGCTCGGAAAGACATTGCAAAATCGACTTAGTGATAAATAGTAAAATAGTAACTCAAAGTTGATGGTGAACAGTACTATTGGCGTTATGGTTGAGTCCGTTTCAAGTAAGCCCAGCACTTCACGCATAGTACTATTTACGTGTACAGATACTATTCATGTATACAGTTACTATTCAAGTAGACTATTACTATTCATGGTCACTATTGACGTATACTGCTGTTCATGTATACGGTTTATGTTGGTGATGATATTCTGCACAAGTCAAAATGGACAAGCAAAATGATCAGTCTAAATGGCGGGAATTACCATATATGGGGAATTACCATATATGGAGAAATGAGAGATCTCCTTATGGTAATCAAAATGCATTTGCCTGTGTTTAGTTGACTAAACCGAAAGAGAAGACTAATGAGGAATGGGCTTTCGAGCATGCCTCCAAATCTCGGTTGGCAGATTTGATGATGAAGGTTTCTATAGCACCTTCAGAAATGGTCAGTGGAAGCTCACAAAAGATTCATTTGTGGTAGCTAAAGAAAAGACCGGGAAAAAGATCTGCAGGTGGTGCCTTGCGTGTCGAAAGTCTTCCTGGACAAAGAAGGAGGTTAGGCAGCGTGTCCTGCCAGGAGTTGTAGCGGCGGGTACAATGATGGTTGGCAGATCTAATAGAATTATCGCTGGAAAAGGAAATACTTGGACTGCAGTGAAATGGATTTTCAGGATATCCAACAGGATATCCAATCACATTTGCAGGGGGAGTCGTGTCGTGGCAGTCAAGATTACTGAAGCGTGCAAAGAGTTGCTGTGTAACAACAGGATCAAGACCGGAAAAAGATCTGCAGGTGGTGCCTTGTGTCGAAAGTCTTTTCGACAAAAGGAGGTCGGGCGGCGTGTCCCGCAAAGTTGTAGTGGCGGTACAAGATGGTAGGTCAGATCTAATAGATTATAGCTGCAGGGATAATGATGGCTAACGTCCCCACTTGAGTGTGCAGGGGGAGATTTGTTGTGCGGTGCCCACTCAAGTGGGACCCACAATAAATTTGAAAAGAAAAAAAAAAAAAAAAAGGCGAAAAACGTGTTATTTGGAAAATGTTCATAAAAGTTTGGCAGAAGGTTGGCGACCAACCTATTACCTAAATGGAGAAGCCGTGTGTAACTCCACACACGGTTTCTCGGCATTACCCTCTCCTATAAATAAAGGTAGAGGATTTGCTTCATTTGAAGTACACCACACCAGAATAGAAACAGGAAAAAAATGTTTAGCCGATGAGAGTTTTCTAGTTTTTAGGATGGGGTTTCCTAAAACTAAAGGAGAGAAAAATAGTGGGAAATTATGTATTGGGGTGTTTTTGGAAACACTTGTATGCCACTTATTTTTGATTACTCTCTTGTGTACCTACTATTTTTTTAAAGTGGAAGATATTATTTTGGAGTTTGGTCCCGTGGACGTAGCCCTAACAGTGAGGTGAACCACATAAATTTCTGTGTTTGGTCTCATTTTCTATTTTTCGTGCATTTTGAGGGTGAACCACATAAATTTCTGTGTGTCTCATTTCTATTTTTCCGCTGCATTAATTTCTCTTAATCGGTTGAAAGGGCCCAATGAGTGGTATCAGAGCTGATGCCCAACAACTGGTATCAGAGCTGATTCCTAACAGTTAGACACTCACTAACGACACGTATGTTGATTTTTCTGCTAATAAACAAAGTTATTCATCATCTTCCTTATATTTTTTGGAACCAACATTGCCTTTCTTAACCCTCTTTCCCTCATTATCACTATTTGATCTTTCCTTATAAGTCATAAACGATGAAAAAGATGTCATGGAAGAGAAAAAAGGAGATTCATGTTAAGAATTTTGTCTGCAAAAAATAGGTTATTTCTTCCACCAATTTCTTGCTTGAAATTGTTTAAGACAAGCAACCCTTACACTTATCCTCTATTAATGAAGATAATGATAGCTCTATTTTTAAGGAGATAATTCCTAATCGAGAAACCTTTCGCGCTTAAGAGAAGATGGACGGTTGAAGTTGTTCTTTGATCATTCGGAAGACGAAGAGGAAGAAAAAGAAGAGTTTTAGCTTTATTCCTCTCTTCATAGTTAAATCAGTTTGATGAAAGCTATGTATTTTCTTGAGAAAACTTTATTTGTTTGTTAGTGTTTTTGTGCATCTTTTGTCTATTCACCCTGCAATGATGTTGCCAAGAAAGAATGTCGATCTTTAAGTGCATTTCCTTTTGATTTGTATCAACTTTTTGAGGAAAAATCAATGCTTCATTGATCGAAAGGAAAGTACAATACAAATTATATGTCTAGCTAGCTGTAACAAATAAATAAAACAAGCCTTACAAAAATATGCTAAGAACCCCCTTGGCAAGCTGGAGAAAATATATTTATCATTCCCAGCTTGAGGATTAAAGATTGAAAAATTGGTGTTGGCAATGGTTTGGTGAAGATATCAGCTATTTGAGCAGTTGAAGAGACGGCCAGGAGCTTGATGAGTCTAGAATGAACCTTCTCACGCACTAAGTGGCAATCAATTTCGATGTGCTTAGTACATTCATGGAAAATGGGATTTGCAGCAAGTTGTAGGGCAGATTTGCTATCACAGAACAGAAGAGCAGGTTAGGAGTGATTAACATAAAGATCGTTGAGCAAATATTTGAGCCATTGAAGCTTGCAAGTGGTAAAAGCCAATGCTCGATATTTTGCCTCGGATGATGATCTAGAAAGAGTGTGTTGTTTCTTTGCCTTCCAACTTCATTTGATCTGCTCTTCATTGATTTTAGATTTTTTCATTGGTTGAATATCATCTAATGTTGTTGGTATTAAAATTTCCATTAAATCCCAAAGTGCAATGATGAGCAAAGAGGTCACAAATTAAACATTCAAGTATCCTCATGAACTGCATTTTTTGATAATAATAAATAATAATAATAATTATTATCATTATTAGGTTGACATACAAACAAAATTTATTATTATATTTTGATCTTTTGATTATTTTGAAAATTGAACTGGTATGATCATTCATACCAATTAATTTATGAATCGATTTACTGGAAGTTTGTTTTGAGAAAACTAAAAATGTAAAAATCGAATTAAACTAGTTAAAACTGAAAAAATCAGACCTTTGGTATTTGCTGCAGCCTTCAGAGCTCTCTCTCTTCCTATTTTCGTATTTTTTTCTGAGCATTTATCAGTTGTTGAAACCTGATCGGACCGGCCGGTTGGATGGTTAAACCAAGAACCAATTGGTCATCCAGACTTGAATTTGAAAAAAAAAAAATTCGTAAAATTGAAAAAAACCGAACTTTTTTTACGAAAATATATTAATTTTCTTTTTCTGAAAAAAAAATCAAACTAAAAATCATCATGAGGAAACTGTATATAAGTATGTAATATATATCAATATATTTCTATATTTTTATATAAAAAATCTAATAATAAATTATTTATACAAAGAATAAAAAACACGATTTTTATTTGAAAAAATAAATATGTTATTGTTCATTTAAAAAAAGTTTTATTACTTTTATATGTATCAGTATAGTTTCTGTGTTTGAGGAACTTAAATTTAAACTTTCAGCTTGGATTGAACAGTGTTATTTTGTTATTTTGAACTTGTTGGGAATCAGGCTCTGATACCACTTGTTAGGCATCAGCTCTGATACCACTCCTTGGGCCCTTTTAACCAATTAAGAGAAAATAATTACGGCAGCGGAATAATAATAAGAGAAAAAAATTACGTGGCAGCGGAATAATAGAAATGCGGACACACAGGGAGAAATTATACGGTGTATCACCCTTCAACTCTTTAGGGGCTACGTCCACAGGACAAAACTTCCGAATATATTTTCTTCCAACTATTTAAAACAATAGTAGGTTACAAAGAGGAGTAATTACAAAAATAGTGGGCACCACTCAAAGTGTTTTCCCAAAAACCACCCAAAATAATCCTCACTATTTTTCTCTCCCTCGTTTTGGAACCCATCCTAAAACGGGGTAACCACTCTCTCGCTACATTTTCTATCTCGTTTCGGTGTGCTTGTGTGTTTCTGCCTCTGCCTCTTATTTATAGGTCAGGTTAACGCGTAGGAATGCCGTGAATAACTCTTTCCAAAGTTTGCACTGCCCAATGCTGACTATCACTGTTGAACTGGCTGAATCCTTATTTTTCTTACTTTTCACACATGTGGGTTTCCATTTAAGTGGGCACACCACAACAATTTCTCCCCCTGCACACTTAAGTGGAACATTAGCCATATTCTCCATTCATCCATGCAACTATCCGACAGTATTCAAAAACTTTTCCTTTTTGAAAGAATTCTTCGTCAACATGACTGGATTCCATTTTCTCCTGTATGGATCCTCAAGCTGTAACGGCTTCATCCTCCAACACATCCCTGATTAGTGATTAGATATGGAAGGAAGGAATTCCTTTTTCCAAGGATGATATTGAGCTTTGACTGTCACGGACACGGTCCCCCCTGCAGCATAATCTATTTAGATCTGTCCCACCATCTGTACCGCCGCCTACAATCTTCGCCGCTACAACTTTGCGGGACACGCCGCCGGACCTCCTTTTGTCGGGAAGACTTTCGACACAAGACACCACCTGCAGATCTTTTTTTTTTGTCTTGGTTCTATTGTTACATTGCAACTCTTTGCACGCTTCAGTAATTTTGACTGCCACGATACGGCTCCCCCTGCAAATGTGATTAGATATCCTGATGTAGACTTTCTCGAGTCAACATCCCCAGCCATATCTGCATCGGTATAACCGACTAATACTCGCTTCTCATCTCCAAAGTATAAACATACTTTGGTTGTACCTCGAAGATCCATTTCACTGCAGTCCAATGTTCCTTTCCAAGATTTGAAAGAAACCGACTCACTACTCCGACTCGACCTCACTACTGCCCGACTGATGTTGAGCATATCTGGCCGTGTTTAACAACCATGGCATACATCAAGCTTCCAACTGCTGGAAAACATTAGGCAACCTTTTCCTTTTCTCCTTCTCTCCATCCGTAGAAGGTGCACTGTTTTTAGATACTCAATTTAAAGTGATTAGTAAGAGGCAAACTAACCGCTTCGTTTCCATTCTAAACCTTTAAGTACTTTTCTCAATGTTAACTTCTCTGTGACAACCATAATTTTCTGGCTTCGATCTTAAACTTCCATGCCAAGATATTGCTCTTTGTTGGTCCCCAAGTCTCTCACGCAAAGATGCTTACTAGATTTCTAAACCAACTAATCAACCACTAGAGCAAAAACCACTCTGCTCTGAGTCGCTGGCCACTGGACTTTTGAGATATCGTCCACCTCTGCAAACACTGGCCCACTCTACTCTGAGTCACTAGCCACTGTGTTATGTCTGTCATCCACCTTTGCAAACACTTGCCCACTCTGCTTTGAGTCACTGGCAACTGTGTTATGTCTCTTGTCCACCTCTGCAAACACAGGCCCACTCTGCTCTTTGTCGCTGGCCATTGGACTTTCTGAGATATTGTCCACCTCAGCAAACACTGGCCCACTCTGCTCTGAGTCGCTGGCCATTGGACTTTCTGAGATATCGTTCACCTCTGTAAACATTGGCCCACTCTACTCTAAGTCGCTGGCCACCACGTTATGTCTATCGTCCACCTCTGTAAACACTTGCCCACTTTGCTCTGAGTCGCTGGTAACTGTGTTATGTCTCTTGTCCATTTTGACTTGCGCAGAAAATCATCACCAACATAAACCGTATACGTGAACAGTAGTATACGTAAATAGTGACCATGAATAGTAACAGTTTCATTGCAGTCGCTGGCCACTGTGACTTTCTGAGATGTCGCCACCTCTGCAAACACTGGCCCACTCATTTGCTCTGAGGTCGCTGGGCCACTGGACTTCCTGAGAATCGATCGCTACCTCTTGCAAACACTGGCTCCCTCTGCTCTGAGTCGCTGGCCACTGGACTTCTGAGATATTGTCCACCTCTGAACACACTGGCCTCACTCTGCTCAGTCCTGGCATCGTATGTTTATCATCCACCTTCTGCAATAAACACTTGCCAGTCTACTCTGAGTCGCTGGCATACTGTGTTATGTCTGTATCACCTGATAACACTTTGCCCACTCTTACTCATGGAGTCGCTGGCAACTGTGATGTCTGTTGTCCACATCGTGCAAAAACACTTGTCCCACTCTTGCTCTGAGTTGCGTGCTTTGCAACTGTGTTTGTCGTTTCCACAACGTAAACACGCCCACTCTGCCTCTGAGCGCAGTGGGCAACTGTGTTTTGTTTTGGTCGATCCACCTCTTGACTTTTGTGCAGGAAATATTCAGTCACTAACATAAACCGTATACTATGAACGAGTAGTATACATGAATAGGACCATGAAAGTCTAATCAGTTTCTACTCAATATGTAACTGTATGCAATGAATAGTAACTGTACTACGTAAATAGTACTATTGCGGATAGTGTGGGCTTACTTCAGAAGCGGATCTCTAGCAACAGTTACGCCAATAGAACTGTTCACCATAACTCGTAAGTTACTATTTTTACTTATTATCACAAATCGATCTGCAACGTTCTTTCCGATGCGGATCAGCTACCAATGGATCGTCGTAATTTTCTCTTCGCGTGGATTAATCATTTTTTTAAAAATATACCACGGATTCCGGTCAGCTATCTGACGGCTGGCCCTACCACGGATCCGGTACCGCTATCTGACCGGCTGGACCTGCCGAAACCTTCGGCTCTGATACCACTTGTTAGGAAATCAGCTCTGATACCACTTATTGGGCCCTTTCAACCAATTAAGAGAAAATAATTACGGCAGTGGAAAAATAGAAATGGGACACACAGAAATTTACGTGGTTCACCCTCAACTCTTTTAGGGCTACGGCCACGGTACAAACTCCGAATCATTCTTCCACTATTAAAACAATAGTAGGTACAAAGAGAGTAATACAAAAATAGTGACACACAAAGTGTTTCCCAAAAACACCCTAATCCTCACTATTTTTTGCTCTCCCCTCGTTTTAGGATAACCATCCCTAAAAACGGTAACACTCTTTTCGTCGCTTACATTTTCTCTCTCCCCGTTTCTGGGGTGTGCTTGTGTGTTCTGCCGTCTGCCCTCGTATTTATAGTTCTGCCTCTGCCTCTATTTATAGGCAGGTTAACGCGTAGGAATGCCGTGTACAACTCTTTCAAGTTGCACCGCCCATGTGCTATCACTGTTGAACTGACTGCTCCTATTTTTTTTCTTACTTTCACACATGTGGGTCCCATTTAAGTGGGCACACCACAACAGAACTTTCAATTTAGGATGTTGAATTTGATTTTAAATTTGGAAATTATTAATTAAAATTTTTATTTATATATATCATTTTATTATATGGGGATGAATATTTGATGAAAATGATATAATATATATATGTTAACTATTATAAAAATAAGTTGTTACACTTTATATATATATATATATATATATATATATATATTATATATGAGAGAGAGAGAAGAGAAGAGATGAGAGAAGAAAGGAGAAGAGAGAGAGAGAGAGAGAGAGAGATAATATTAGAATCGAAAAAATTAGAAAAAAATACAGATTTTGAACCGTCCAACTTGGTCTAACTTAGAGAGAGAGAGAGATAATATTAGAAATCGAAAAAATAGAAAATACAGTTGAACCGTCCAACTTGGTCGAAACTTAATCCAGTGAGATATCACTTCAGTTGCCGTCCATTTCTGACAATATTGATTTTTATTGAATAATTTTTATTCATTAATCTATCCAACTAATAACACATACACGCTATTTTAACTAAATTATCAAAGCCCGTGAATAGGGACGATAATGAATCTGTTCCTGTTTAAAATGCACTGTCCGAATTCAAATCTGATTATAAATTGGTACTTGAATTTATTTAGAAATTCATTTTTTATATTCAAATTCGTCCGAAATTCAATTATTATTATCTATTTAAATATTTGAATCCATTTAAATAGTCGTTTCACGTTAAAAATATCTTTTATTTTTATTTTTCAAAAAGGAAAAGTAAGTAAAAATTATAAATTATTATTTTGAATAGTAAATATAATTATAACATTAATTATAATTAAAAACGTACATATATAATTTTTTAAAAAATAATTATTTTAAATATTTTTCAAATGTTCATTAAACGGTAGTGGGTACTCAAATTTTTGAATCCGAATTTAAAAATACTATTTAAATTCATCTCAAATCCGTTTATTCACTACTCAAATTCACTAAAATCTGATTAGATCAGATCGAGCGCGGCAGATAGGGTGAAATTGCCACCCTTATCCGCAAACCTTTACTTTAATGGCTTTTATTTTTTTATTTGTATATAAAAAAAAAATACAAAATCATAAAATTCATTTGAATTGAGTTTAACTGATTCAATACGTCAAACCGGTTGGTTTTAAATGCATTTCTTAGAACGGCTGCGAACGTCAAAACACTCCAAGCATTTCTAACGTAACGCGCGCATCGAATTCCGTGCGCATACGTAGCGCACATTAGCATCTCTGACCCATTCCGGCTCTCTCTCCATTCCCCGCGAGTGAGAGACCAAAACACATTTCCATCCAATTTCCCGTTCTTCTCTTTTTTCCGGTGCAGCATTTTCCTTCCAAATTCCAATTTTACCCCTATTACCACCTACAATTACGAGTCTACAGTCTGCCTTATGGCTCCGGCTTCCACCACCTCCTCCCCAGGGGCGGCGGCAGCTCGGCGTATTATCGGCTCTCGGAGGCGAACCAAGGCCACTCCCTTGCCGTCTCCGCCAGAGTCACCGCCGCCAAAAAAGCTAAAGCCCATTTCGGAGATACTTGCTAAGGCGAAGTATGCCGTGGTGGAGCGAGCTGACTACAGCGACGTGAGCTGCGAGCAATGTGGCTCAGGTGAACGAGCCGACGAGCTACTCTTATGCGACAAATGCGATAAGGGATTTCACATGAAATGCGTTAGGCCGATCGTTGCTAGAGTCCCGATTGGATCGTGGTTCTGCCCTAAGTGCTCTGGACAGAGACGAGTAAGAAGTAGGGGAAAAATTTTACTTTTCTGTTTATGTTTCTATTTTCATTTTTGATGAAAAATATGACAATGTGGGTTGATGGTTTGTTTTAGGGCTTTCACAGAAGAAGATAATTGATTTTTTCAGGATTCAGAAGTGTAATCGCAAGAAAGATAAATGCAGCTCTCCTCAAGGTGAATTTTTTTCCTTTTTTTTTTCTTTTTTTGCTGGTATGTTATTCTTTTTATCATTTCTTTTATCTTTGAAATTTTTTTTTAATATTTCTTGTTGAAAACTTCTTTCAGGTTTTCATGATACAAGTTTTTCAATCCTGTTTAGCCGAAAATAAATCCAATAACATTGAGGAAAGGAGAAGAGGATTAATAGCAACAATCACAAAAAGAAATAAATTAATTAATTAATAAACAAGGGAATGATTCACCTGCATTGATGTGGAACTTCTCTAGAATTACTATTTGGGATGGTGTGTTAAAATTGGAAAAAAAAAAAAAAGGAAAAGAAAAGAAAAGAAAAATGCTGGATATACTTGAACTTGTAGAATGTGTTGGAGATAGTTTTGGGAGATTGCATGAATCAATTTTTATAATTTGTAGGATATGTATTGGCAAACACTAACTTCTTAAGGAATCAAGTGAAGGGCTGGTCGTTTTAATTGTAGGAGAGGGAAAATTAGAAGTGTCTTTAAAATGAAATCCTAGCTTAAATATGAAGATGTTTCAGCTTGATCAAATTTTGAAAACATCAATGTACTTTGCATGAAATTCTAGCATCAGACATAAATGCTTTTTTTTTTTTTTTTTTTTTTTAACATCAATGTATAGCAAATAATTGAAAACAATCAAATTGTAGGCATTTATGTGGAAGTTATATGCATATAATTTTGCAGGTTTAAACAGATGTAGGAAAAGTTGTAGATTAAGGTGGTTAAACTATCTTAAACCAGATATTAAAAGAGGAGAATTCACATCAGATGAGATTGACCTAATGATCAGGCTTCACAGCCTACTGGGAAACAGGTAACTCAACATCTAACCAGGTTAGGTCATTCTGTCTCATCCTATCTACATGAGTGGGATTCTGCTTCTACTTTTATTTGTTTTACTTGTATTTGAGATTATCGGTTATTTTGATTATAATTATAATTGCAAGCATGTGTATGGATTGTTTGATTAGTGGTTGCCATTCTTGTAGATTGCTTTTTGCCAAACTTATTTACTTGCCAAAGTTTGAATCTATGTAAGTCCAATCATGCTAGATCGCTAAATTGCCTCCTAAATTAAGCAAACAAAGGCAAGTATCAAATTCAAACAATAAAATCAACCTTCAATCATACTGCAAGATAATTAAGGAGATTCCTTTAAAAGCTCCGGAAACAGGGGGCGACAATGAGATCATTATGTAAGCAAATAGTCTATATATTGGCGCGATTTAAATATAATATTTCTAGCAACCTTATAAAATCTTGCAAAAATCCATTGAATATTTAGTTAATGGAAGAGGTCCATTGTTGCATCATATGTTATATGTCATTTGACTCAAAGGAGATCACATGACTGCACAATTACAGTAGACAAGCATGCATGTATCTCCATGCATATGCCTATAGAACATTTTTTTATTACAATTTGGTGGGACTGATAAATTTAAAAGAATTGTGAATTCAATTTAGGATAAAATTTAAGACTTACTTATTTGGGTATTTTCTTTTTGGTTATTTAGGATGGTTATTTTTGTTGTTATTTTGTGATTGATTAGGTGATTCATTTTCAGTTCTTCATCACCTGCATATGAAATCCTAGTATTTGCCTTTTTCTTCCATTTATGCTTCCCTTTTCCCTTTTTCTTTTTGCCCTTTAATATTTGCAAAACCAAATGCAATTTCCTTTAGCATTGGATTTAAGAAAGAAATGTAAGAGACTAAGGGCAGTGGAATCTCTTTGTTCTCTATCTTTGTACTTGAGTGCTCAACTTGGAAGACGTTGTGTTGTTATCCACTCTGCTGTGACTCTATTAAGGGGAGTTCCTTAGTTGGCCAATATTCATTAATCTAATTGATGTAACATATATGTTTTCAGTTGGCAATTCAATCAATTGCAGTTTATGCTCTGTAGAATTTGCTGCTCACTATTAGAAAACCTTGCCTTTCATATTCATGCTGAGTGCTGGTTAGTTTTAGTTAGGGTTCCATAAATAATACTGATTGTATGAGTCCAGATGTATAATGTTCCATTTTAATTCTAATTACTTATTTACTTGCATTTGAGTTGCAATATGATGGTTTTTTATTTGCTTCGGTTGACTTTAAGACACAAGAAAGCGTCGAAGGCGTTCAGGACCATTGGTGTATCAAAAGAAAAGGAGGAGACTCTTGCCATTTATTCCATCAGAAGATGCTGCTGAAAGGTTGAAACAAATGGGCACCCTTGCATCTGCCTTAACAGCATTGCAAATGGAGTTTAGTGATGAACTAACCTACTTGCCTGATATGGCTCCTAGAGCTGCCAATCAGGCAGAGTTTGAAGAGGGTGGCATGCAGGTCTGAAGTCAAACTTCCATTTTTAATTATAATTTTTGGGAGCTATTGGCGCTCTTATCTTGCATGTGAGTTAGTTACAGTAAATTCTGGGTTTTTTAGGTTCTTTCAAAGGAGGATATAGAGACACTGGAGCAGTGCAGAGCTATGTCTAGAAGAGGCGAATGCCCTCCTCTTTTAGTGGTTTTTGATTCTTGTGAAGGGTACTTACTTTCTGAACAGGTTTCCAGTGCTGCTGTATTCCATCACTGCAGATTTGAGTAGATTCATTTCTATTTTGTGATGCAGATTTACAGTTAAGGCAGATAGCCAGATAAAGGATATGACATTAATAGCAGAGTACACAGGCGATGTGGATTACATTAGAAATCGTGAACATGACGATTGTGATAGTATGATGACCCTTCTTTTAGCAAAAGACCCAACTAAAAGCCTTGTCATCTGCCCTGATAAACGTGGAAATATTGCTCGATTTATCAATGGCATTAACAACCATACTCCGTAAGCCTGTGTAACCTATTGCTGCTTCTCCATATTCTAACTTGAAAAGTTATTGCTCTTCTCATTATACCTCCTCATACTTGCACCTTACTTGATCTAGGTTTCTGTTTGCAAAACAAGATACCCCACCTGTTTCTTCAGTCAAATTCTACATTTGTTGCATTTTTTGTATCGAGGTTGCGTTAGAAATACGAAATATTAAGTCTGTCCTCCATGAAGTTTAAAATATATCCAATTTTGTGCAGGGATGGTAAGAAGAAGCAGAATTGTAAATGTGTGAGATACAGTGTAAATGGTGAATGCCGGGTATTTTTGGTTGCCACTCGTGATATTGCTAAAGGAGAGAGGCTATACTATGATTACAATGGATATGAGCAGGAATATCCTACCCACCATTTTGTTTGAGAAATTATAGATAGCTGTCTAACAATCCTACAGAACTGGGATTGGGATCCTCATAGATCCTTTCTGATTCAACATTTAATTTCACAGCTTAGTTATTGTTGTTGAAGAGTCAAAACATTTCTTCTAATGTACTCTTGGGTCATTTATAGTAATTTATGATTTAGAGCTGCCCTTCACGAGGCTTTCAGAAAAATTAGAAAAGGCAAGAATTTAGGCATGAAATTTTGGTATCCTAGAAATATTTTTTGAAAACTGAATCTTTTTGTAATACAGATTTCAAATGAAGTCTTTCTTTCACTCACTCTAAATGCAGTGCGTCCAATAAGATTGGTAGTTTTGTGTTATCTTACAGATTTTTCATGACATATTAATGTTCTTTTCGCTTACTCCCCCTAAATAAGGTGACCTTTCAATTAGAAGTGTGACATTAACATTTTGTTATTATTTGTATTAGTTAACTCATCTTGTAGGTTTTCTACCTCCTGTTTGTAAAAGGTTTCTAGATTCTTCCCATGGAATCCAGGAGATGTATTTCTTTTCTGTTTTAGTTTATGTACTCTGACTTCTCAACTTCCATATAAATCATCTTGAGATATTACGCTTGGCCATGGATAAAGTTGAAGGCATTCTTCAAATCGCTGAAGTTAAAGAATGAATTGGAAGCTGTGAGGTATGGTAAGCTACTCTCGTTTAGAATTTACCACTCTTGATGCCAGTTTGAAACCCGTGTTTTGTTTGCCTTCAATGCTAATGTATTACCCGTTCAAAAGGATAGTTTGTGCTGCTGCATCCATCTGCATCTGAAGCCAGTCAAGGATGTTGAAGCTGACACTTCGTTATGGGCATTGATTTTGAGTTATTTTCATGTATCTGCTTGAGGTTACATATCTTTGTTACATCAACTTGCCTGGCTGCCTTGTTTACAAGATGAATGAGACAGTGTTCTTATTTCAAGATTGCTGTTATATGAGGTGGTTCACCTGTTGACACGGTGCTTCGTGACAAGTAAATGCTGCTTTCTACTGCATCATTGATCCAGCTGCTTAATTGCAGCGTTGCTGTAAAAATTTATAAATTGCTTCAGAATATTTTCTATATTGATTTGTATCAATACTCCTGTTCCCAAATTTGAGAAATGGTATGAAAGATATTACTAACTTTTCTTCGATGACTATGGAGAAACATATGTAACAAATCTCTCTTCTGTCTTTTTTTGTGAGTGTTAAAAGAAAGAAAAGGAAAAAGAAAGAGGGAAGGATCTTATTCAAAGTTGGATTTTTTCTGGGGTGAATTTGATCTTTTACCAGTCTTCTTAACAACAGAATATGGTTTCATTAAGGATGAGTTTGGACAGATTTTAGTTTAAGTCACAGCAGAACCTCTAACATAGTATCATACAAATTCGTGATATGTGCTAAAATGTTCTCATTTTGCAATAAGAATATTTGCAGTGCTTGTGGTATGTTTTTCATTTTATTTGCTTCTATAATTCTAAAGGGTTGATCAACGTAATGGACTAACTTGAAAAACTTTTTTTTTATTTTTTTTATTTTTTTGATAAATTCCAATATAAAAAAAAATGAAAAGTAAAAACTCTCTTACTCATTCTCATACTGAACAAACGGAAGTGATGATCAGAACGAATGCAAAGATCAAGGATTGGAAACGGCGCTAGGTTA
Organism: Jatropha curcas; assembly: GCF_014843425.1. The sequence goes on from NW_023590775.1 coordinate 24,724, forward strand.
ACTATGGGAATATGCAAAATGGGCCTGAGATTATACAAAATCCAACTAGCACAATGTACTGCATGAAAGAGAGGCCTACATTAATTTATATGGACCAATACATGGACCAAAACTAACGCGAATAACAAAGTTAGTTAGGCAAAGTAGTTTTGCTACAGTAGGATAATACACAAAATACTAGACAGGACTTAGTATAAATACATATTGGTTATCTTTTTTTCATTAGCTGATCATATTGTACAATTTCTTTTCATTGATAACGAAGTAGATCCACAACTCCTCAACTAGTTTTACAATTTTTCTCATAATTTTATATTTCTAAACATGATATCAGAGCTTATGACACAATGGATTGATCTCTGTTTTTATTCATTACTGTAAATCAGTCCTTGTGCTTATTTATCTCCTTAAATCAGCAAATAGGGAGACTTATTCATCCATAGCTGCAACACCTGTAAGAGCAGAAATAGAGGAATCAGATGGATTGAAGCTACTTAATTTACGCAATCCTACTACAAACCTTGTAAGGTTTTACTTACTGGTAATAATTACTTGTCTTGGAGTATATCTATGATAATTGCATTGAGAGCTACGGATAAGCTAGGGTTTATTAATGGACAATGTGAAAAACCAGAAAATAATTCACCTGTGATGGAAAAATGGCTGAGGGTAGACAATATGGTGGTGTCATAGATTCTGAATTCCATATCCCAGTATGGCGGTGTCATGGATTATGAATTCCATATCCCAGTATGGTGGTGTCATGGATTCTGAATTCCATATCAAAGGATATAGTAGAGGCATACACAAACAATGCACAACAATTATGGGAGGAGCTAGCACAAAGATTTGGTGAGAGCAATGGCCCTCTGCTCTACCAAATCAAACAAGAAATTTCAAGTATTAAGCAAGGAAATAACTCAGTGATGGTGTATTTTACCAAGATGAAAAGACAATGGGATGAGTTGACATGCTTAAGGCCTTTACGTACATGTACCTGTGGAGCATCAAGAACTATGACATAAATAGATAGTGAAGACAAACTCATATAGTTCTTGATGGGATTAAACGAGTCATATGATAATGTGAGAAACCAAATACTATTGATGGTACTGATGGCCCCTTTCTTAGTGTTAACCGAGCCTATTCAATGCTTCTTAGGGTTGAAAAGCAAAAGGAGGTTCACACTATGAGTTTTGAATCAAATGAACACTCAACAACAATGTATGAAAATAGATTTAACAATCATCAAAAATTCAACAATAAGGATGGAAGCAATTTTGCCAACCAAAAGGAAGACAGGTATTGCAATCATTGTAAAAAGGGAGGACATACAAGGGACACATGTTTTAAACTACATGGATATCCTGGATGGTTTACTGAGTATAAACAGAAAAGGGCAGAAGCTAGTGTCAGCATGTCAAATCAAGTGAATGAAACGCCTCTAGAGAGTTCAACAGTGATGAATGTGGAAGCATATTGAGATCTCAATGATTATATCACAAAGATGATTCAGCAAGAGGTTATGAGGATGATGAAGGGCAAAGAAGTGCAAGCTTGCAAGCTCAATGATAATGCTGACAGTATAGACCAGATAATACGTGCTTTGCAGGTAATACAAACACATCTCATTTTAATTACGTGACTAAGGATAAAGACAATTGGATAATAGATATGGGTGCTACAGACCATATGACCTATAACCCAAAACTTTTTTATTACACTTACAAATTACCAACACCTAGACTTGTCAAACTGCCCGATGGTTCATATAAAATAGTCACACATGCTGGTACAATAAAGATAAATCACAGATTGGTTTTACATGAAGTGTTGTTAGTCCTTAGTTTTAAATGCAACCTGATTTCAGTTCATACCCTTACCAAAAAATGCAACATTTTTGTTAAACCAAAACTAACCATTGTCTATTACAGGATATACAAACTGATGCACTTATTTTTATTGGAAGGGTTCAAGGAAGTTTATACCTATTGAATAACACATATTTTCATTCAAATATTACTTGTAATGCTACTATCTCTTGTGACAATCGTAATAAGCATGTAGGAATGCTTTGGCATGCTAGACTAGGCCACATATCAAATGCTAGATTCAAACACATATTTTAATTGTTGAATACAAAAATTGAATTTGAGGATTGTTTCATTTGTCCCTAGTCAAAACAACAAAGATTGCCTTTTCCTCTTAGTACTAGCCATGCATAAGCTAAATTTGCTTTAGTACATGCTGATTTGTGGGGTCCTTATTCATTTAGATCAATGACAGATACAAGATATATGGTCACATTATTAGATGATTACAGCAGGTATACATGGGTCTATATGATAGGGGACAAAATTCAAGTGATTGAGGTTTTTGGCACTACCTAAGCATGATTAGCACACAATTTCAGACTAAAATTAAGAAAATAAGGACAGATAACAGGACAAATTTCATTAACAAATAATTACAAGGGCTCTTTTCTCAAAAAGGTATCATACACCAACTATCTTGTCCCTATTCCCCTCAACAAATGGAAGGGTAGAGAGGAAACATAAGTCCATAATGCAAATAGGTAAAACACTTATACTTCAATCTAGACTCCCTAAGATGTTTTGGTCAGAAATTTTATTGGTAGCCACTCACAAAATAAATAGAGTACCCATAGAAATATTGAAATGGAAATCCCTTTTTGAGGTTTTACATGCGAAATCCCCAAATACCACATATTTCAAAACCATAAGATACTTATGCTTTGCAAACAATGTAACACCAAACAAAAACAAATTTGATGCAAGAGCAATTCCGACTATTTTACTTGGCTACACGCCACACTAGAAAGGATACAGACTTTATGATTTAAACATAAAAAAAAAAAAAATTCATTCTAGAGATGTCAATTTCAAGGAGCATATATTCCCCTTTCATAACCAAATACCCACTTCTAGCTACAAGTTCTCCTTTCCAAAATGCATTGATGACAATATCCCACATACTACACACACATACACACCCCATTCACCACAACCAATCATTCATAATCATAATCTACCACCATAATCAAACATGCAATCACAACCAAACATACAAACTTAATTTCCATCTCCCATCGCAAATCACCAATTCCAAAATATTATAACAAACCAAGATACCATAGAAAACCAAAATACAACCTCAATTCCATCATAAAATATCATTTCTCATACAACGGATCAAAACAGTACCATACCTGTATTGACTTACCCACAACCAAAATTAATGAGAAGCGTTAGAACCAAAACTAAACCTGCTTGGCTTATTGATTTTGTAGCTCTTGTTTCATCCAATAGCAATGACACATCACCTGCACATCAAATAGGTCGATTTTTTTATTATATTCTGCTGCCTATTTAAAAGTCCATGAGCCTAAATATTTTAATCATGTTAAGAAAGTTGAGAAGTGGTTATAGGCAATGTAGGCTGAATTAAATGCACTAGAGGCAAATGACACTTGGCTTGTTCTAAAGTTATATAAAGGCAAGAAGACCATAGGATCTAAATGGTTTATAGAATCAAATATAAGACAGACGATATTGTTTACAGATACAAGTCTTGCTGAGTGGCTAAGAGATGCAATCAATTCCTAGGTCTACATTATATAGAAAGCTTCTCCCCTGTTGCAAAATTGGTTACTATTAGGGTTCTATTGGCCTTAATAGCAGCAAAATTATGCTTTCTACACTAGCTAGACATCAATAATGCATACTTACATGGGCACATTGATGAGGACATTACATTTATATGCATCCACCATAGGGTTATACTAAGACATTCCCAGGTCAAGTTTGTAAACTAAAGTGCTCTTTGTATGGGCTAAAGTAGGCAGGTATTCACTGCTATCTTGATCAACTATGGGTTTTCTCAATCTTCCACTGATCATTGCCTATTCACTAAGGGATCAAGTGACAATTTTCTTATTCTTATTGTCTACATTGATGATGTGTTGATTACTGGACCTTCTGTGTTATAGTATATTATAATACCACCTAATAGTTTTTTTAACAATAAAAAATAAAGGTAACTCATTTCATTAAAAAGAGACAAACCACCTAATAGTTTTTTTAACAATAAAAAATAAAGGTAACTCATTTCATTAAAAAGAGACAAACCACCTAATAGTTTTTTTAACAATAAAAAATAAAGGTAACTCATTTCATTAAAAAGAGACAAACCACCTAATAGTTTTTTTAACAATAAAAATCGCGCTCTAGAACCAAAGTGAATACTTAACTCTGGTGTAGAACATATAATGATTATTTATACGGTTGAGCTTTGGATGTTTTTATCAAATTTATCAAACAAATATTATGTTTATATTAGAAACATCAATCACAATATGCACAAATTCAATAGGGTCTCTCAAGTATGTAATTTTTATATTTGTAAGTATATTATAGTCTGTAAAATATTTATTCGCTATGGAAGAATGTGCGACTAATGAGACAAGAGGCAGTAAAGTTTTATATTCTCTCTTTAATCTTGTTATAAGATAAGTTTTGGAGTAATTGAAGTGGATTAGGGACTAGTATATTGTGTATAGAAGCATAGAAATTATAAGAGATAGACACTATAGTGATCGACAAATACAGAATACCGTTGTGCTTGTTGTCTTATAATTAGTAGAATAAGTAGATCAGAGCAGAGAAAGAACATATTATTTTTAGGTATCTATAGTTGTTGAGTAAAAGAAATTCATATCTTATATTTAGAGTTTAGACATTGAAAGAACAATAGATAAATTGCCATACAAGTACAAGTCTTGACTATGTATGTCGATAGCAGTTAGAGTTAGTATTTGTCAGTCGAAGATGATACTCTTATAGCGATGCATACGACAATATTAAAAAACTATATAATTTTGTGTGGTATAGTAAAGGCTATGTCTGTTACGCGCACCAATTGTTGCTCTTTAATTTGTGAGAATGAGAGTATACGAAGCGTTCTTAATTTTTATTTAGATATCTCTTTGGTCGTCTTATAAATAACTCGAAGACACTCAAATAAATATATGTTAAGTGTACGTTCAATACAACATTAGTAAACTAAGTAACTCATCCTTATGTTATATAAATATATTATTTTTATGAGGCTAACAAATGTGAATGGAACTGATATAGTGAGGACAATTTTTAATAATTGTTATTATACACACTCTCTTACTAGTATGATTATAATATTATTGAATACTTTATTTTTGACATCCTAGTGTTACAAAGAGTTATTAAATTTAGAGGTAGAGACATAGTGCGGCGCTTTAAAATAGAATGATAGAAGAGAAACTAAACGATATATATGACATTGTTTTTATTCTCTTGCGTTTATGATCTTGATCAAACTGTTAATGAAGATATATCTCTCTGCATCTTTCCACTGATCATTGCCTATTCCACTTAGAGTTATAGGTATAGGAAAAGGTAAAACATATGTCTTTTAACATAAATGTTAAATCTCTATTGTTTATACTCAATTTGAATTGATTTAATTTAGTTTTGATTTATATTTGTGACATATCTTGTACTAATCTGTACAAGGAAACCTAATAAGATAATACTTTAAAATAAATATAATTAATCTGAACCACTAATATATTGTATTTCATTATTGTAACTATTTTGGCATAATAATAAAGGTAGATAACTTCTGGTCTCTCATATTTAGAAAAGCATTACGTATACTCAATCTCCATTTCCTTGATAGTTCTTTAACAATAAATCAAACAAATATAAAAATATTATACGGACAATTATGATCGTTATATTCTAATCTCGGAAGATAATAGTTTTTTTAACAATAAAAAATAAAGGTAACTCATTTCATTAAAAAGAGACAAACCACCTAATAGTTTTTTTAACAATAAAAAATAAAGGTAACTCATTTCATTAAAAAGAGACAAACCACCTAATAGTTTTTTTAACAATAAAAAATAAAGGTAACTCATTTCATTAAAAAGAGACAAACCACCTAATAGTTTTTTTAACAATAAAAAATAAAGGCAACTCATTTCATTAAAAAGAGACAAAAAAAATAGTAAATCCCGGTGCCATAGCATATTAAACTAATTGTGATCTCTATTACTTAAAAAATTAATTCAATTGTGCTTGTCGTTTATAGTTAATTGTCCAACTATATAATTTATGCATCTTTTGGTACTAATTATTGAAAAATATTTTGTATATTTTAATCATTCCAAAAATATTAAATAAATATAATTTTATAAATTAAAATATTCAATAAGTATAATTTTATAAATTGATTTAATATGTATAATTTATAAGTTCAAAGATTTAATATGTAAATCTAAAATTTGAAAATACCACTAGATTTTTCTTAAAAAATTTAGGTGTCAATTGATATATTTAGTTAAAATTTAATAAAAAATAATATAATAGTTGAGTGAGTTAGAATGGGAATTTAAATTTTTTTTTCTTTTTTAATAGTTAGCAAGAATATCCTCTCACCCCTTTAACCACATAAATGACAAATATATATGAATTATGCATTTAGACAAATATTTTATAGTAATTGGATGAGTCAAAATAGAAAGACCATTAAGTTATATAATTTGGTAGTTATTCAGATATCCTTCCACTTGGTTTAGGGGTTAGGAGGAAGAGTTCTTTTTCTTTTTTTGGCCAGACAGTGATTAAGTGTAAAGTCATTTTCAAGATGTTAATTCTATTACTCCATCTTGCAATAAGAATGTGAGATCTAGTGTCCTACTAACCAAGCAGAACCATTTCGTTTTGATTCGGTCAGTTATTGACAGGAATTTTAATTTATCGATTTATTTAGTTTGCATCGAAATTATTGTTCAGGTCAATTTTATTTCAGAGACGTTGGGCTTAAAACCGAATCTACATGGCAAATACCAACCACAACTGGCCGAACCAACTGATTCAATCGGTCTATTGTCCAAAAATTTCGGTTTATATGTTTTACCATAGTTTATTCGGTTTGAATCGAACCTACCGTTTGCTTACCTTGGGGAAAAAAACATATAAAAAACATGGAACTTAATCTACTTACCATAGTAAGCCCGTTTATAACATCATTAGTGTAGAAGTTTGGTTGGGACTCCTGCAATGAAAGTAAATGGTTGATCATCGTATCTGCAATTTTTAACCCATCCTTTCTTTGTTGATGCTTATCAATTAACCTTGTAAACAATTTATGAGTTCTTTCAGCAAGTTCTTTGGCTTTCTTAGCAAGCTTACCATCATTGATCCACCTCAAAATCGCCAAATAATCCTTCAGATTTGCTGTTCCAGCATTACCAAAGATCTCGCTTATTAGTTCCCTAAATTGCTTTGCCTCTTCTTCGCCATTCATATCATCATCATAATATCGCTTCCCTACAACCAATCCCATAATAACATTGAAAGTTAAATTCGAAAAAGTTGATTTCAACTCTACCTCAACGAAATCTTATTTTGAATGGCGCGATAAGTTGATTAATAACTTTTGAATCTCATCTTGCCGAATGTCTATAAACTTATTAAGTCGATTCATTGAGAAGATCTCAACACTTCCGATATGGCGGAGGTTGCGCAAGTGGTCACCATAAGGGATTGTGATTATATTATTGAAGTTGTAACTGAATTGCCTGAAAATGGTCAATAGCGGGCGATTTGCTAAAATGATGTCGTTCTTGGTGAAGCATTCCTCGATTGCTGATGGTGATGAGACTATGACAATAAGATGTTGACCAAATTTGAGGGAAATGATTGAGCCATACTTTTGCAGCTTTTTTATCATAGTATAGAGGTATAAGAGATTTAAAAGGAACTTGTAAATCTTGCAAGATATAGGTTATCTGTTAGAGTTCACAAACTGTGAGTGCCATGCTCCTGTACTCAGCTTCACCAGAGGATCTACTAACGACAACCTGTTTTTTTATTTTCCAAGATATGAGAGATGTACCAAGGAAAATGCAGAAACTCGCAACAGACCTTCTAGTATCTGAGGATATAGCCTAATCTGCATCATAGTAGGCAAACAAATGGAAAGTGTTGTGGCTAGGGAAAAACAAGCTGTGAGTGGGGCACCCTTTGAGATATCTCAAAATGTGAAGAGCAGCTTTGTAATGTTCTTGACATGGTTGTTGCATATACTAGCTTAGTTACTGCACTGCATAGGTGATATTTGGTCTTGTAAGACTGAGATATAGTAATTTTCCTATGAGTCTCATGAACTGATCTAGATTAGATAATAAGGGATCCATGGTAGATGACAGCTTAATGCGTTGCACTAGAGGAGTTAATGCTGGTTTAGAGTCTTCAAGTCTAGTACTCACCAAAAGATTTTAAATATATTTTCTTTGTAAAAGGAATAAACCAGACTCTGATCTTCCTATCTCAAGTCCCAAAAAAAATTTTGCATAGCCCAAATCCTTGATGTAAATTGCTGATGAAGGAAATTTTTAGTTTCTTTGATTAAGGACTCATCAACTCCTGTTATCAGTACATCATCAACATAAACAAAGAGTATTAAGAAATAAGAACCTAACCCTTTTGTGAACAAACGATGGTCATGATGAGATTGTTTGAAACTAAAAATTTTCAATTTGGAAGTCATCTCTTTATTTTATTATCTCCCAACTTGCTTCGACCCATAGAGGGATCTTTTTGATTTACAAACTTGTTCAGGCTCAACCTTGTCATACCCATCTGGTGGTTGCATGTAAATCTCCTCATCTAGAAATCCATGGATATATGCATTGTTAATGTCCAATTGGTGGACTGCTAAGAGTAAGCTGCTGCCATGGCTAATAAGATTCTCATATTACTAATTTTGCAATGGGTGAAAAGGTGGCTGTGTAGTCAAGGCCAAGGAGCTAGTTGTACACTTTAGCCATAAGTCTGGCTTTGTATCTATTTATGTCTCCATTTGGTAGATACTTCACTCTAAAAACCCATTTACTGCCAATGGCTTTTCTAGGTGGTAAATCTGTTAGTGACCAAGTATAATTTGCTTTAAATGCTGCAAGTTCCTTTTCTATGGTAATAACCCAGTTATTGTCATACTTAGCTTGATTATAGGTGTTGGGTTCAAGGAACTTGGACACTTTGGAGTGAAAAGATAAATAGGAAGTGCTAAAGTATATACTTGAAGAGGAAATAAAATCAGAAAATTATGTATTACTTGAAAATGCATGAGAAGTAAGAGTGCTATTGTCATTAGACTACACAGTTGACATGAAGTCTCGTAACCAAGCTGGTTTGTGTTTGATTCTGGTACGTTTTCTAAGGTTAGGTGCAGTTGGTGAAGGTTCTAGTAATGGTTGTGGTTGTATAATGGGATGTGTTGGGATAGATGGTGAAGTGTCCTGTGGGTAAAAGGTAGGATTAGTGTTGATATCTATGTTGGGACTGTGTGGGGAAGATAAATTTTGGAAAGGGGTTATGTTTAGTGTGGGTGTTATATGCTGGATAATAGGAGATATGTTGTTATTCGACAATGGTGTTGTATGTTGGGTAATAGGGTGTAAAATAGCTTCTATGTCTGCATTTGCAATTACGTTAATGCATTTTGGCAAAATAAATTGACATATTGACATAGGATCTGAATTTTGAAAAGGAAAGATGGCCCATCCTCGGCCTCTAGGACCATCTAGAGAAGAAGGGCGAGCTGCACTCCTTTGAGGGCCACCATGTATGCTTCTCTGGCTAGTTTTTGATTACCCCTGACTATCATAATATCATCCAAGTTAGAGTAAAATTTCAAGACAAGATACCTGATTGATGTGCAAGCGCCAAGAGCATATAGCAATGGGCGACCAAGGATGGCATTGTAGGGAAATGGGATGTCAACAACAACGAACTCAACCTTTTCTATTCTAGTGTTTTCGCCATCTCCAAGCTCTATAGCAATCTCCGTACTTCCCTCTACCAACACTTACCTTCATGCTAGACCAACAAGGGGTTTTCGCATTGGCTTTAGCTTAGTGGTGTCTAGCTTTAGGGCTTTGAATACCACTAAGGTGATTAAGTTTACCCAGCCGCCGTCATCTACTAAGATTCTTTTAACTTTGTAGTTTTCCATCCCACCTTCTACTACTAGAGCGTCCGCATGCTGGAAGTGGACATGTTCTGCATCTTCTTCAGAGATAGTGATTAGTTTGCGTAGATGTTTCGCCGGTACATTTGCTTGTATAGAGTAGATTTCTCTAGCATGTCTTTTCCTTGCTGTTGTGTTGTCACCTCTTGTGACACCACTAAAGATCATGTTAATTGTTCCAATGGGTTCAAGTCTTACTGGTTGCTTGCCCGCCCTTTTGGAAGGTTCTACTCGTCTTTCCTCTGGACCGTCTTCTTTCCTGACGAATTTGTTAGGATTTCCCACTATATTAAGCGTTCTATCTCCTTCTTTAACTGCCAGCACTGCTCGGTATCATGTCCAACATCTTTGTGGAAGGCGCAGTATTTATTTTTGTCTCTATACCCTACTGACTCTTCTCTGAATTTTCTTGGGCAGTTAAAGTGAATCTCATCTTAGTTGTCCTTCATCCACCTTTGGATATCCGTTCGGCTTTTGGATAGGGGCATGAAGCTGACTTCTCTTATTGGGGGATTGCTGGTGTGCGCATAGGGCAAGCGCATCTGATGACCGAATCGACCTCGATATGATCTGCTGACTTGAGGGCGCTGGAGACTCGAGTTTACTTGGCCTTCCATTTGGGTTTGCCCTTTTTATGTAGTGTTTGTTGTGCCTTCTAGGCTTTGTCTTATCGAGCGAAGTTATTGACTCGAGCCATTAGTTCTTGAAAAGAATAGGGCCTATCAATGTTTAGCGAATCGAAGAGTTTGTTATACTTACAGTTTTTTGCCATTAAACCGATGGCCACTTCAGTATTAAGGTCTTCTATCTACATGGCCAATTTCTAGAATTTGGTGATGTACTCTTGGAGTGACTTGCCATCTGCACTCTTTAATTCTATCAGGTCCAATGATATCTTCTACTCGGTATGCATGTGATAAACCGAGCTTTGAATGATTCCGCTAACTGGGTGAAGTTACATATGGATCCTATTTTGAGCATTTGGAACTACTCCTAAGCCGGCCTTTTCAGCGTTATCGGGAAAGCCCTGCATAGGAGGGCGTCTGTTGTCATCTGGATGTGCTTATTCGTATGAAAAATTTGCCAAGTGGCTTCTTGGATCAGTGGCCCCATCATACATCTCGAAGCTCGGCATCTTGAATTTATGTAGTTGATGGACAACAGGTAAATAGTCCTGTACTACCCCTTGTTGGTCCAGAGGGATGGAGGAGGCTAGGTTAGCCGAAAGATGGTTATCGATTCAAGGACGCACGGTGTCCCTACTTTTTCAGGGTAAGAAGGGGTAGAGAAAATACCTTGAGCCAATTTTCGAGTACCAGGTGCTATGTGAAGTAACCCATGCCATACTCCTAGGAAAAGCTCGAATGACCTTCAACAAAAGGGTACCAAAAAGGCACGAACATGATCTTCGGGGACAAGGCGGGTAATTTCTCAGTCTGAAGTCAGTGTTGTCTCCTGCTTCTCTGAAATATTTTAGAATTTGTAAAGTTTTTGCTCGAAACTTGTTCTAGTCATTGTGCCCTACATTCCCAAGCAAAGGGATGCACTGTCCATGGAACTAGGTCCTGCCTTGCGTTTCAGTATGTTAAGAGTAGTCTTCTTTTTCCATATACTCTCCCACTGTCTTGTTAGCAGTATTTTCTCCTTCTACTACTATATTGATGTGGCGTCGACCCTTTAGGGGAAGCTGGATTACTGGTTTGGCCATTAGCCTTTTCAAGACAGCTGCGAAATCATTATATGCTTGGGTGAGCATTGCAGCTGCTTGAGGGTCTAACGTGGAGACATCTGGGGTGGGGCGTTAACTTATCAGCTGAAGTGCCTGCTCCGTCGACATTCTCTACAGCTGGTGCGATGTCTTCTCCATTGTGATACGGTAGAAAGCTCGTCGTCAAGGAAAGATCAGCTATATATGACCGAGTGTTCTAAAAGGAATTACGGTTTGGCTCGTTCCATGCTCATCGCACCAATTTGATAGTAGCAAAATTGTAGTAATATGAGCACTATATTCAGAATTGTCTTAAATTGCTTAATTGGCATTAACTCTTTCCAGAGGGGCAGTACCCCTACCTATATACATGATGTAATTACTTGGATAAGCTACGTGATATTAGGAGAGAAATAACCCGGCAGTATCTCCTAATACCGTGCCCATATCTCCTTTCGGTTATGTTGTTTACATTATGTGGTCTTCGAGCTCTTTGTTAAGATTGATGTTTATCAATCACCATCATGCAATTGCGTGTATGGAATTGTCGCAAAATCTCAAATCAATAGATCTTTGCCAAAATTTAACCCAAGTGCATATATTTGTCAAGGTCATTGGAGGTAAATTTAAGGAGTTAATGATGATGGTGATGAGAGATGGTGCGATATAACTTTTGTACAATATTTGTTTTAATTATTGAGGGATATTTTAATCTTTTCATCCGCATTTAACGGAGAAAACCTCTGATTTTGAACAGAAGGACTATTTAATAAGACAGAATCTAACATCAAGGACTAAATACATAATAGTCAAAAATACAGGAATGAGTTAATTAATTTTGTAAAATCTAAGAGACAAAATAAGTATTTTCCCCTTCCTAATCCCTAAAACCACTTGGTTTGGACTTTGGCTTCATTATTGTCTATATTATGGTTGGGATTTGAATCTAGTAGTTTGAGATTGTTATTTAGATTTAGATCAACAATTATTAATTATATTGATATTTAAAAACATATTTTACACATGTTTGTTTTTCATTGTAAATATTCGTTATTTAATTTATAATTTTTATTATTTATTAAAAAGGATGATCATCATTATTTTAATTTTCAATAAGAAATAATTGACATAGTAATTAATAAAATATAAATAATTGATAATTAGATAAACTATTTATTGGAGTTTGATTTTTCTTTTACATTCATGTGTAAACCCCTCCCCAAATATCAAAGGCATGTAAATGCATGTGACTAAGGAAGAAATGCACGTGATGTGTGAGTCGCCACCTTGTTTAATTATTTTAGGGCAAACTAGGTTTTCTTTTACATTCATGTGTTAAACCCCTCCCCAAATAATCAAAGGCATGTAAATGCATGGACTAAGGAAAGAAAATTGCCACGTGATGTGGGAGCGCCACCTTGTTTAATTATTTTAGGCAAAACTAGGAAAAAACGCCTAAGCTGGACTCCAATTTAATTAAACCTTAGCTTACTAGATAATCTAGCCCAATGTCTAAGGCAGCAATCTGCGAAACCGAGCGTGGATCCCGAAGACTATGTCATGCTATGAATTAAACCATTGAGTGAATGCTTTTGCAAAGGGAGATTGAATGATTGGACCAATTGAAAAAATGTTATCTGATTTTGAACTTGCCGCTCGGGTTAAATCCCAAACGTACCTACGTACTTCCGTTTGAATGGAAGATCAGAAGTCAACGTAGTTCGAATAGGCCTCTTTAGAGCGGCTTAATGCGGGATGCTTTATGCATGATGTGTGTGTATGCTTCGTGCATTTTGTTTAGGCATATTTGCCCAACAGAACTGATTGATTGGATTAGGCGTTTGATAGGCATTTGTTGCCAAAAGTGTTGATTGGGCAATTTATTGCCAAAATTGATGTTTGGGCTTATTCCTGCCAAAAGATGTTTTGTTGGGCGATTTGTCACCAAAAATTGACGCTTGGGCTTATTCTTGCCAAAAGTGCTTATTTGAAGGCTTTTAGCCAAAAAAAGAAGTGATTTAGGCAATTTGATGCCGAAAATTGATTGATTGGGCGTTTGTCGCCAAAATGATTAAGGCTTTTAGCCAAAAAAGAAGTGATTTAGGCAATTTGATTGCCTAAATGATTGATTTTAGGCGATTGTCGCCAAAATGCTCGACTTAAAGCAATTTATTTGCCAAAAGCAATTGAATTTGAAGGCTTCTTAGCCAAAATGAGTTGATTTAGGCCAATTAATTGGCTCAATTTGCCAAAAGGTGTTGATTGGGCGATTGTCGCCAAAATGAGTGTTTTAAGGCTTTTAGCCAAAAGATTGATTAATTCAAAGCATTTTGCCAAAAATTCGATTTAAGCGATTTGTAGCTAAAAAAAGATTAATCTACTTATAGGCAATTTGTTTGCCAAAAGTGATCAATTGAATTGCAATGTAGGCAATTTATTGCCAAAATTATTGATTAATTGGACTTTTAGCAGAACTTGTTCGAAATAAAGGCACTTACACCATAGTTATTAATTAACTAGGCTTTTTAGCCAATATTGTCGGATTTAGGCTTTAATACCGCGATCATGAATTAACTGGGTATTTAAGCTTAATCATACTTAATTGAGGCAATATATTTGCCAAACTGATGACATGAATGCATTGATGCAGCAGTTTAATTCAGAATTGGAGTAGAAGAAGAATATGCTTGAAGTGCTAAAATTTATGCAGTTGTAGAATTAGGAGGAGTAGAAGAGAAACATGCATGAAGTGCTAAAATTAAATAGGCAGAGTTTAGTTCATGTACCTGATTTAATCTACGGTCACTTTTTAACTCCAGGTTAAGCTTCTCGTTAAAGGAATTTTAATTAATTTAATTTTAGTGACCACGTATCACAACAAGAAAGCAATAAAACTAAAATTAAAATGCAAAAAAGCAGTAAAGAATCGTAAGTAGCGTGGGGGAGAAGGAGCGTCCGTCAACACAGACTGAGTGACGAAAACGGAGTGCCGGGGCCTCTTTTTATAGGCGAAATGGACTGTTTCGGGAAATGGACTGTTTCGGCGGCCGGGCCGCCGGGGCTCGGCGGCTGGGCTGCCGGGGCTCGGCGGCTGGGCGCCGCGGTCGGCGGCTAGGGCCGCCGTGCCCTGGTGGTTTTGCTAATTTTTCGCCTCCGGAGGCTTTTCCGGGAGCTTCCGGACCTCCGAAAAAATTCCGGAACCAGTTCCGTGAGTCCTCACGACGTTCCCGGACGTTTCCAAGTACCAATAATTGGCATACTTTTCGGTGAAAACCTTCCAAAATGGCCTTTGGTCCCGGTCGGACTGTTTATAGTCCGGGAAAAACTGGCTTTTTAGAGCCTCAAAATGACGTTTCAAGTACCATATTGGCATACTTTCGGTGAACTTCCAAAATGGCCTTTGGTCCGGTCGGACTGTTTATAGTCCGGGAAAACTGGCTTTTAGAGCCTCAAAATTTGGGTATTCACATCATGTTGTTTTCTATGGAATTTGAATAAAAATATTCATAATACATATCAGAAAAAAATATCATAATAATTTATAAAATTTAATTATAAAATAATAAAATATTCACTCAATAATACAAATAACAATAATGATTTTTATTATAGGAAACATGAGTTTCTATTAAAAATAAACAATAGCAAAAATATAGTTCATCTTTCTTTTTTACTTTGTTCTAAAATATAGTCCACTTTCTTTTTTTGCATTATAGTTAGCCTTAAATTGTCTATTATATCTTATTAAATTTTATCTTATTTTTGATAATCCTCATTACTTCTTCCTTATTATTTTAATATAATACTTGCTCATTATTTCTTACTTAATATTCCAATATAATAATTGCTCATGTGTTATTTAAGATGACATAATAGGAAAATTATATGAATGAAATTGTCCTTTAATCATAATAATTGTTATTTCTTAATCTGTGTGAAAATAGAAAGTGGATTATGTTTTGGGACGGAGGGAGTATAATAAAATAAAGTTAAACAAACTTATATGAGTGGTTATAAGTTAAAAATTAAATACATGATAATTAAACTTAACATTTTAATATTTTATACATAAACACAAGGTAAAATTTAGGGACTTTCAAAGTTCAATTGCAATTGATAACGAATAATATTGAGAAGATATAGAATAATATTGATTTGAATTAAAATTAGTATAACAATTATTGATAATATTGAATTAAAATTATAAAATTTCTGAAAAAAAATTATAAATTACCAACAAATATAAATTTTGTCGGTATAAATATTTTTACCAACCAAAAAATTTTTAACGGTAATTTGTTGGCAATTGTGACAAAACATTAAGTTCTAGCGACAAAAGTTTTTGCAATTCTTTTCTTGGAGAGTTTGCAGAGGTATATATCTCTATCACTGCTATGAGTGTGCTTTCTGTGAAAGTGAGGAGTCCCTGGTCCATGCTTTAGTTACACGCCCTTGAGCTAGAATATATGGAATCATAGAAACAATTATTCATAGTAGCAGGAACATGCTTCTCCCTTTTCTGTTGTCACGTAAGCTGTTGAGTTGTTTGGTGATTGGTTTTCTACGAAAGAAGCTCCATCAATTGCAGGTTTGCAAAAAGAAGATTCAAAATCGGATATCTCTATCTTCTCGTAAGCTAAAATGTAATATCGATGCCTCATTGTTTTTGGATCGAGATTGCATTGGTTTTGGTGCAATAATTCGTGACTTTGTTGGAAATTTTGTTATAGGTCTGTCAAGCACGAGGAATGGGTTGTTTTCTTCACAAATAGTAGAAGTTGAAGCTCTTAGGGAAGTATGATCTTAGAGATTGATGCTCAGGAGGTTCACAAAGCTCTTATTTCTTATAATCATGATTATTCTAATTTTGGAATGATTATTTATGATTGTAAGAGTTTAATTCTCTAAAATAACTCTCTCACAGTTGTTTGCTGTCGAAGGCAAGCTAACAAGGCGATTTATGCTCTTACAAGGGTAGCTTGTTGCCATGTTAGTCTTAAGGTTTGGAGTGTATTACCAAACTATTTTTCTACTATTGTAATGTCTAATTGTTGTCATTAATAATATGATTTCTTCCTTCTCAAAAAAATATTGAAAAAAAGAAAAAAAAATAAAATATATAGAAAAAAAAATAAAATTATATATATATATATATATATATATATTTCTTAATTGTGGACTGTTTCACGCAGCCATTTTTAAAACGTTTTAAAAAAAATTGTCTTAATATATTTTCTAATTTGGAGCTGTTTCAAGCAGCCATTTAAAACGTTTAAAAAAATTGTCTTACTTTGACTATTCATGTCCATACAGTTTCGAGTTATTTTGTCATCTTTAATACAAAATAACTCAAAAGTCATAAATATGTGTTGCTTTATAAACTAGATCACCTTTTAGTTATAGGAGAGAAGGTGAGGTGGAAAGAATGAGACTTGAAACCTAGTCACTTGCTTAAGTGCAAGAGTCTGCCATTTGGGCTATAGTCTCATTTCCCTCGCCAACCAACATTCATGCAACGGAAAAGGGACAAATTTTATGGTGGATTCCATGTTGGTTTTGATGCCAGTAGCTTCTAATGATCAGAAATCAATATCATTTTCTTCTTTCTCTACCTTGGATGCTGCATTTGAGAGTAGACCTGTTCAATTTAAGCTTGACTGGATTGGTATTGGGCTTCATAAGCCTCCAAATTTTTTCATTATCCAAATTCAGCTGGTCGTACCCAAAAAGTTTTTGAAAATGTTTGTTCCAGCAGCATAAGCCAAAATTGCAACAGGCTTTGATCAGAGGCGAAGTTACGACAATTATTTTGAGGAGCCAAATAGAAATTTTCTATATTATAAGGATCAAAATATAATTTTTCACAAGAATTTTTTTTCTTAAAAAAAAAAAATTAGAGTAGCTCGGGCCTCCATTAAGCTCCGCCACTGGCTTTGATGAATCTTGATGTCCAATCTCAACCTGAGTCAAATTGGGACTTGGCCTGAATCGAACATGGGCTCAAGACAATCCGAGCCTGATGTTTTTTTCTGCTGATCCGGGCGGGTGGGCATATATGAAGCCCATGAGCAGGTTTATTTGAGAGAAGAAAGAAAGAGTGAATTTCTTCTCAGAGGCCATGTATGACTTTTTTTTTTTTTTTTTCCTTCCCTTAATCACCTTGATCAATACAAATGAAGATCTCGCATATACTATTATTTTTTCCCCAAAAGCAAACTAACCTATTCTCCAAAAATGAAGGAAACTATCATTGATTCCTATATTAAAAGTATTAAAGTGAAAATTTTATAAACTTCGGTAGAATCTTGCAGGTTCCACTGACAGTAGAAGTGAAGGACTGACGTTGCTTGTGTATGGGTTAATTGAACTCAAGCTTGAATGTAAGCTTTAAATTGGAGTTTTGAAATTTTTGATTACTGCTAGGAATTGCTGAAAGTACAGAAACAAAGGGTATGTGATTATGCTTGCAAAATGTTGGTTTGAATTAAGAAGATACATGATGATTTACTTTGTTTGGATGAGAGTTTTTTTTCTCAAGCAAGGAAAATAACTATGGAAAATATCTAGGAAAAGGTATTTCCCTTTTTTTGCAGGAGAAAAGAAAAATATTGAAGGAATTAATATTTCACTTATTTTCCATCTGGGTTCACATGTTTTGAACTCTTCAACTTGGATAGTAAATAACGAAGGAAATTGAGAATTTTACTTATTTTTATTGAATTATCCAAATGCCCAAATTAATTAATAAACTCCCCATTATTTAAGTGAGTATATTATTGTCAATTTTCAATAATAACATTTCTTTTCCCTAAAATTTTACAATCTTTCCAAAAAAAGGAAAATAAATTTATTTTCTTTTTTTTATTATATCTAAACACAAAAGTGGAAAATAACTTTGAAAATAAAGTTGGCAATTTCTCATTATTTCTCTCTATTATTCTCCTTCTTCCAATACTTTTCTTCCTCTCATTTCGAACAAAATGTTAAAGTAATTGCAATCTCCTTCAAAGAATTAGTTTGTAAGGTGAGTGCACGGAACTCTAAATCTCAATTTTCTTTGTTAATAATTCTAGGATAATGTTGTTGAAGACAATTTAATGAATTGAAGCAAATAGAATGAAATTTGTTTGTACAAATTGAAGGAATATAAAGGTTGAATTGAATGAGACTTAGAGGAAGCTTGTGCATAAGCAATTACTCGTGCAACATTTGAGAAAATGGTAACATGAATGATGTAACTTCTTTCGACAATTACTGTATGCATGGCCATTTTCCAGTTTTGAACCGAAGGCTTGCAGTCTGGTTCTGGTTCTAAGTTTTGAGGAACTATGAACTGTCGGTTCTAAGAACCGGATAAAATCGACAGTTTTTTTAACCGGTTAGAACTGACGATTTCATCAGTTTAAACCAGCAATTCCAGTAGAATTATTTTTACTTTTTTGAAAGTTTTTGTGAAATCCCTAAATTAAACATATTAACAGCTACATAACGGTTAATTTTAAGGGTATTTGTAGAAAGTTGATTTTTAGATTTACTATAAGTAACCCTATTTTCAATTATGCTCACACAAAATTATTTCTCTCTACTATTCTCTAGTCTTTCTAAGCTCTCCCATTTATAATTATCCAAATTAATGTCAAACAATTTCTCTAAAGTCCAATATCTAATTATTGTCCAAGCCCTTTCTTTTTTTTTTTTTTTAAAAAAAAAAAAAAACCTTTCTTTTTTTTTTTTTTACAAAAAAAAAAAAAAAAGAAAGTTTTTTTTTTTTTTTTTAAAAAAAAAAAAAAAGAAAGTTCAAGTCTTTTTCTTAATTTTTTTTTCTCAAAGTTTTTTTAAATTATTTCATAAATATTTAAAATTTAAAATTTCAACAAAAAATGTTCCCTAACTTTTTATTTTATAATTATGTCATTCGCCGAAAAATCGATATAACTAGACAAAACCGTTAGTTTTGAAACTATTAAGAAACTGTAACCGTTCGATTCTAAACTGTAACTGAAACTCTTAATTTTCAATTCGATTTCAGTTCCACATTTTTTAAATCAAAACTGGCGGTTTCGAAAACGTGGCCACTCCTAAATTATTGGATGTTATACTTTATGCATTCATGTTTGGAATGTCTTACTTTTGTGATTGGAGTTAGAATATAAGATGGAAGGACTTGTAGGAAATTTGTACGATAAATTGAAAAGCTTTGCCTCCATAGTCATTAGGGGGAAATTCATCCCTAGAGATTTGCCTTTTACTTTGCATAATCATTGCATATGCATTTAAAAAAAAAAATTCTTATATTGCCTAAATATTAAATCCATAAAGGGCATATAAGGGTAGTAAATTAACTAGCTAATTGGTTAGTACCAACATTTTTAGCATTGGTTTGCTTAAACTGGCATTACATATTTTCACTTCATGGATTCTAACCTCTTACCCAATTCACCTCCACTCATTCAACTTCTAATATTAAGCAAAAAGAGAATTCGAAAGAAATTGGTTTATAAATGAGATGCAAGCTATATAATAGAACTTGTACTTTTTGTGTAAATTGCATGAATCTAATGTCGTGAAAGTAACACAATTAGAGCATAGCAAGAATTGCTTAGAAAGAAACATGTCTTACCTAGATAGAAATTTCAGAAAATGGGGGATGCACTGATACTTTAACATGATGAAGGGAGACCTAAGAACTCTCTTTGAAATGTTATATTCAATATTTTGAAGTCATGACTTTAGTGGCAAAATTCAAATCGTGATATGAATTTGAATTGAGGTGTGGGATTTATCAAGAAAACATTTAAGAACGAGACATTATATCATCTCTATTGTTTGATTCATGCCTGTTTCATAGGGCATCTTTTATATGTGACCTAAGATGTTGATAACAACCTTGATACCCCCTGGAGTTCAAGGATTTGTTAAGAGTGAGTGAATAATGTATAAATGAAATTAAAAGTATATGTGAATGTTAAAATCAAGAAATAAATGATGAAAATGTGTCGAGTATGAGTGATATCATATATTACACGGGTTAATACTTCTTCTGCTCCCAAACACTGGTTCGTATGTGTAAAATTGTCATTGTTTTATAGAGCTTTGATGGGTTCCATCAAGAGAAAGGAGTAAAAAGTATAATTCTACTTACCAGAGTCTTGTATTGAGCTTTTAAGGTAAAAATCTCAACTTTACTCAAAGATGGTTATTGTAAGCTGAGGTTGTTGACGCGTGTTTTTTATGCCCCGTCTGATCCAATGATGATATGAGGATGAATGGGTCAATGCCATCTAGAAGTCTTTTAATCCAAGGATGTAATTTAATTCAGATTGTAAAATAATAATATAATAATAATAATAATAATATAATAAAAATAAAATTAAAAAAAAAAAAAAAAAAAGACGCGTGCTACATAGCTTATGCTACTGAGCCTAACAGTCCTAAACCTAGCTCTATAAATTCATCCTATAAATTCATCTCTTTCTCTACACTTCTTCACTCTTCACAACCTTATAATCTACAACTTCACAACTCCAAAAACCCTAAAAAATATACACTGTACTGCCAACATTTCTCTCCAAAAAATTCTTATGAGTTAATTTGAAGAAAATTTGGCATTAGATATCAATTTTAGGTGATTTTAACCATAAAAAGAAAAATTAAAAAAATAAAAAAGAACACATCAATCCTTGAAAAACAAAGCTTCTGGACATTTGATCCATTTACAATCCTCAATCTGAGGTTCAGGTAATTTTCTTAACATTTTTGTATTTTTTTTCTTTACATATTTTTGTGTGTGTCCTTAAATTACATTTGAACAAGAAATAATGTAAACAAATACTTAAATTATATTCTGTTCATATTTGGCCATTTTATGTGTCCTTAAATTACATTTGAACAAGAAATAATGTAAACAAATACTTAAAAATGGATTCTGGGCAAGAATCATATAAATGTTCATCGATACTATTCAGAATACTGTTCACACATTATTCATACACTATTCACGTACTATTCATTATTTTTTCCCAGAAATGATTGATGAACAGTAACTGTTTGTTCATCGATAAACAGTAATATTCATCAATTTTTCCAGAAATAATAACAAAAAAAATATAAATTTTGTAAAAAATAAAGTTTAATTTCTTCAATAAATCTGAGAATGCCCAACTAACTATGAACAGAGTATAATTTAATTGAGCTTAAAATATTAAAATGTGATTATATATATTTATTTGTATGAATTTTATTATTTTATTATTTATGAATTTTTATTGGTTTATGGATGTAATTTTTGATTCGATCTGTATATATATTTTTTGGATCCGGTTTGCTACCCGTCTTTAACCATAAGGCAAGAGCGGGTCATTTATTTTATTTCATTTAATATTTTTGATTCGGTTTGTTGTCCGCCTTGAACCATAAGGCAAGAGCGGGTCTTTTGTTTATTTATTTTAATTGCTCTGGTTTAATTGCTTTAATTGGAATAATTGCTATGTGATAATTAGATTTGTTTGGAACGATTAAACAATTTTCCAAATAGGAACTCGGTCCGATTTATTTGGGTGGGGTTTAATTAAATAAATAATTTGGCTTTTCTAACTAAAATAAATTAGAAATCATAGGTTAATAATAGAGGCCGGTTTTTCCGGGCGTCGGCTTCCAACGGTTTCCAACGGGTCGACGTACCCAATTCCCTTACCCAGAATCGCATTGGTGCGCTTGACCAGTCTTTTTAAAATAATTTGGCTTTAAAACTAAATTGGGTTTAAAATGAAATTATTTTTATAAAAACGGTCCCATTGCCTAAACAATGGGTGGCGACTCAAAATTGTTTGTAAGACCGATTTATCGGCATCGCATCTAAATAAAAACATTTTATCAAAAAACCACAAAAAGGATGTTTTCGGGTCCTCCAGGGGGGTTTCGGCGAAAACAGATTGGCGACTCCGCTGGGGAATACAACCACTAATCCCTGATTATTTTTTAATTAGATGGTTGTGATTAGGTATTAGAATTGGCTAGAAAGCCGTTGAAAATTTTTAATCGTCCGTATATATTTAATTGCTTTCCTTTTCTTTTATATGATTTTTGCATTCATTTGCATTTTTCTCTTCTCACCTCATTCTACCCATGCTACCCTTCGGTACTGGTGTTAAGTTTGACGGTGGATCTAGCCTAAACCATGCGATTTAGGTGCAATCCATTCGAGATTACATTACTACCAATCGCAAGCCCAGTACCTTAAAGGGTGCGTCAAAAGGAGTAGGCCCAACAGAAGGCCTGGAATCCTGTTTGCGAACCCAGACTTGTTAAGACCCAATAAGACTAAAGCCAATGCATATAAGTTGAAAAACTTGTTACTTCCCCTAAGGGCACCCAATTTGTTTGCTGTTGTTATTGCTGCATTCATTCGAGAGTTTTGTTTATCGCAATCTCCAAAATCCCTTGTTGGTTGTCGAGATCTTAGACCAATTCTAAGGAAACAGATGTCGGAATTTATACCACGGAAATCCGGTGTTGTGGCGAGGGAAATAGCGTTGGAAGGAGGCATGCATTTCCTAACTCCCGTTCCCCTGTATGTTATAAACTGTACATATGTTGTGTCATTCATGCATCATGTAACATCTTTCTTTCCAGCCATGCATAGTAAGAGCTAATTTTCGGTATGGACGTTTGATTTTGATTTTGAGAGTGGACCTCTAATTCGTTTTGAATAACATAATGCAATCATTTATAATGAAATGATACCCAAAAGAAAAAGGAGTTATAAGGGGGTTGAAATTCCTTTGAATTTTCACATTTCTCGCATTATTTGAAAGTAAGCATGAGATTACAAAAAAAAAAAAAAAAAAAAAAAAAAAAAAAAAAAAAAAAAAATAATTAATCCTGCATTTTCACATTTCTCGCATTATTTGAAAATAAGCGTGAGATTGAAAAAAAAAAGAGAAAAAAAATTGTAATTAATCAAAATAAGATCCTGCTTGGAATCATCTGTTCCAAGGCAAAAAGTAAGGACAAAAGATAAATATCCCGCTTGGAAATTCTTTCATTCCAAGGCAAAAATTATGGACTTGAGAGAAAATAGCCAACTGTAAAAATCCAAAAGGAATGGTCGACGACAGATAATGCCAGAAATGTTTGAGTGCAACGTAAATTATTGCCATGTTATTCATACCGAATTTCAGGTCCACTCATAAAAAAAAAAACAAGATCTTATTTCTATACTGATTTTTAGAACATTAGATCTGCATTTCTCATCCTATGTGCAAGTGCAAAGACAGAGGAAAGGCAAAACACTAGTCACACCGTCTTCTCAAACAAAAGAAAAAGAAGACGAGTCGTTGGATGGAAGCAAATTTTGAATAAAGCGGATGCCTTACAGCAATCACAGGAGAATTTGCAGGTCACAGTTTTTGACATGGGACAACAACTGCACACGAGCAAACTCCAAGCACGATGAACGGAAGTGGAATGAAGATATTTTCAAAAAATAAAATAAAAATAAAAAACAAAAAAATATAATAACAAAATAACTCTTTTTTACTCTGTCACCTTCAGGGTTTCGGAGGCTAGGGATTTTCTGCCTTTGTTTTTCATTTCTTTTTTAATTTCTTGTGTGGTTATGCATGTGCTTCTTGTATGTTATGCGTGTATCCTCCCACGATGAAGACTGTGTCTTTCAAGTGTGGAGGAGAACTATATTTCATTTCATTCACTTATAAAAAAAAAATTTGACATTTAGAGTCTTGAATAATATACCATGCATAAGAGGGTCACTTCTTGCCTTAGTTCAATGTTTTAGTCTCTACATAGTTGCATTGGTTTTGTATTTTGCTTGTTGAGGATAGAAGTCTTGAATAAATACCTGATTAAAATTTAAATCTTTTATGAACTTAGTGATTAAGAGTATGACATATAAAAGTTTTTCTTTGCAAAAATTCTTTGCAAATATTAATCTTTAATTTATCCTTGACATTAGAGAAGCATGAATCCTAAACTTAAATGAAGAATAGGAAGGAAAGGGAAACTAAAGTCATAATATTTGTATGTTTCAAGTCAATAAAGGATGAGGGTATTTTGAAAAAAAAAAAATGAAATGACAAGAGGGAATAATGGAAATCCGTTCTAAAAACAAAGTGATACGGAGCATAAAATGCGACCACTTATTATTTACATTCCCACATCTTTCTATAAAAAAAAAAAAATGCAAAATGAGATGTGGTATGGAGCATAAAATGCAACCACTTTGTGAAAAAGAAATAGGTTACCTAAAAATACCTTGAGATAAGAAACAATATATGTGTGCTAAAATTGTGCTAAAATTGTTCTAAGTACTTCCCATTCTGCATTCTAAGGAAGGAGGATTGCCTACCTCATATTTTGAATGACTAGATTTTGTATAGCTATATTAACAATTTTTAAATGTCATATTCATTTATATTACTCGGTTCATAAACACTTCAATCTCTTATCTTTGGTAGATTACTTAAGAAGTCTAAATCAACGAGCAAAAATAAACATGATCAACATGATAAATCAACGAGCAAAAATAAACATGATCAACATGAGTTCAAAGAAAGATGAATGTTTTGCTTAGAGACGAGCAAAGAACTAAGTGTGGAGAAATTGATAGCCTCGCAAAGCGGGCAATTTTGTTTGTTATTTTCATATATTTTGCGTGACTGCATTTGTGTGACTGTTGTTTTCTTTATACATTGTTTTTGTTTTAAAGTGATTATAGGAATACAATTTATAGGAATACAATTTAAAAAAAAAAAAGAGAAAAGAAATAAAAATAAAAAAATAAAATAAAAAACAAAAATAAAAAATAAAAATGTTTTTATACATGAGGGAGTTGCATTATTTTCTAAATATTACAGGTAAAAAAAAAAAAAGAAAAGGTAAATTTTGTCCTTAGTTAAATAATCCGCTTCAATGTGCTTTCATTTTTTAATCCAAGGGCAGTAGGTCCAAATGCTAATCCAGCAAATAATTTCGAAAAAAAATTTTTTGTCTTCAAGCGCAGGAAATAGGAATCAATAAAGAGAAAACTGCTGAATTGAAAAAAAAAATAAAAATAAACTAAAAAAATTTCAAAAAAAGAGCAGTCGCAGCAATCATCACTTTGGTTGAATCATCACTCAGAATAAAAATCAATCAACATACTGGAGTGTCACGGTGTCATGCAACGCCCTTACCCATGTACCAGCTATAGGAGGGGAAAGGCTCCACTGGGTTGAAAATGACGCTCATCTCTAGCTGGCTGGCATCTGCTTTCGGTGGTGATAAGATGCGGATTCGCCATCACAAGGCAATAAAAATAAAATAAAAAAAGCGGTGGACCACTCTTGCAGTAGATGGGCATTTATGCCCGCATTAACTGAACCACTCTCGCAGGTGAGTTGGATGCCTCCTTTTTATTTTTCTGTGGCTTTGGTTAGCTTTCATTTTATTGTCTTTTATTCCCATTTTGGAATAAAGTAGATGGGCATTTATTGCCCGCATTAACAAGGTGGACCACTCTTCCGAATGAGTTGGTATGCCTCCTTTTGTTTTGTGGTTTTGTTTTTCTCTGTGCAGGAACAAAGCAAATCAAAAAAAAAAATAAAAAAGAAAAAAAAAAAAAAAAAAAAAAAAAAAAAAAGAGAAGAGGGTAGCGATGGAAACATCCGGAGATGCAGCACATGGACAAGTGGCATCCTAACAAAGCAGAATAAAGCAAAGTCCAAAAAAATAAAAATCAATCAATTTGGAGTCGGTGTGCGGTTAGCCACATAAGGGGCAAAATCACCAAATCTACCAAATTACCCTCAAGCAGGTAAGTTTTCTTTCTACATCAGGAAAAGTATACCTGAAAATTTGAGACAAAAAAAAAACAGCAATTTTTGCTAAAATTTAAAAGACTTTTGTTAAATTCAAAGTTGCAATGGATAAAAAAAAAAAATATAATAAAAAAAATTTTCAAGGTTTACTTAAAAGATAATATTTTCCAGATTGGGGGCAAAAATAAAATCTTTTGTCCTGATGCAAGAATTTCAAATTTCAAAGTTTACGATTATTAATGCATGGGGGCATGTGATGCCCCAAACATTTAACAAAGGCGAGATCTGTTTGTACACAGAAATTGCTCTTTTCTTTTGAAAAATTTTTCAGACCAACCGGCGATGGTTTCTCGAAGCCGTTAGGTCCCACCAAGCAGTAATGGTGTATTACGAAGCTGTTTGGTTCTTTTTCTCGATTTGTGATGATGCATTACGAAGCGGATCGAGTCAATCCTTTTCCTGATTAGTGATGGTGTATTTCGAAGCTAATCAAGACAATCTCAATGACCAACCGGTGATGGTCTCTCGAAGCCGTTAGGTCCCACCAAGCAGTGATGGTGTATTACGAAGCTGTTTGGTTCTTTTTCTCGATTGATCTTTTTCTCGATTCGTAATGATGCATTACGAAGCGGATCGAGTCAATCCTTTTCTTGATTAGTGATGGTGTATTTCAAAGCTGATCAGGACAATCTCAATGACCAGCGTCTCTCGAAGCCGTTAGGTCCCACCAAGCAGTGATGGTGTATTACGAAGCTGTTGGATCTTTTCTCGATTCGTGAATGTGCATACGAAGCGGATCGAGTCAATCCTTTTCCTGATTAGTGGTGTGTATTCGAGCTGATCAGGACAATCTCAATGGACCAACGGTGGTTGGTCTCTCGAAGCCGTTAGTCCCACCAAACAGTGATGGGGTATTGCGAAGCTGTTTGGGTCCCTTTTCTTGATTAGTGATGGTGTATTGCGAAGCTTTCAAGACTTCTCTATACCAAAAACTCCAAAGCCGAATTAAACTAAGCTGAGGAGGAAATTGGCTCTTCTCAACAGAACCCTTGGACGTGACCAGATGACCGCTGACGCTCAAAACGCCGATGTAGTCCGACTGGAGCCTTTAGGTTAATGGAACCTTGGACGTGACCAGTTGACCGCTGACGCTCAAAACGCCGATGTAGTCCGACTGGAGCCTTCAGGTTAATGGAATCTTGGACGTGACCAGATGACCGCTAACGCCCAAAACGCCGATGTATTCTGACTGGAGCCTTTAGGTTAATGGAACCTTGGACGTGACCAGATGACCGCTGAGGCTCAAAACGCCGATGTAGTCCACCTGGAGCCTTCAGGTTAATGGAACCTTGGACGTGACCAAGATGACCGCTGACGCCCAAAACGGCCGATTTGTTAGTCGACTGGAGCCTTTAGGTTAATGGGAAACCCCGGACGTTGACCAGATGACCGCTGACGCTCAAAAAGCCTTGATTGTATTCTGACTGGAGCCTTCAGCGTAATGGAACTGGACCGTGACCAGATGGCGCTGACACTCAAAACGCCGAATGTAGTCCGACTGGAGCCTTCAGGTTAATTGGAACCTTGACGTGGACCAGATGACCGCTGCGCTCCAAAACGCCGATTGTAGTCCGACTGAGCCTTCAGTTAATGGACCTTGGACGTACATGGCCGCCTCACAACGCAAAACGCCGATGTAGTTCCGACTGGAAGCCTTTCAGTCGTTAATGGAACCTTGGACGTGACCAGATGACCGTGACGCCCAAACGCCGATGGTCAGTCCGACTGGAGCCTTCAGGGTTAATGGAACCTTGGACTGACCAATATGACCGCTGACGCCCAACAACGCCGATGTAGTGCCGACTGAGCCTTCAGGTTAATGGGAAACCTTTCGAACGTGACAGATACCGCTGACGCCCAAAATGCCCGATGTTAGTCCGACTGAAGCCTTCAGGTTTAATGAACCTTCGAACGTGACCAGATGACCGCTGACGCTAAAATGCTAATTGTAGTGCCGACTGGAGCCTCAGGTTAATTCGAGCCAACCCAAATTTCAAAGTTTATGGTTATTGATGCATGGGGCAGTGATGCTCCAACATTTTAACAAAGGCAAGATCTGGTTCCAAGATCTGTTCGTACACAGAAATTGCTCTCTTCTTTTTGAAAATATTTTCAGGTCAAGCAGTGATGATGAATTACAAGCTGTTTGAATCCTTTTCTCGATTCGTGATGATGCACGAAGCGGATCTAGTTAATCCTTTTCCTGATTAATGATGGTGAGTTACAAAGTTGATCAGGGCAATCAAATCAAAATCCTTCGAGCCAATCAGACCGAGCTTCAAAGGTGTCTTCAAAGCCAATCAAACCGAGCTTTGAAGATGATTACCAGATTGAATGTGCGTCAGTGGGCCACTTTAACATTAATTGTTTATATAATTAATGATAAAGTGTGGGGGCAAACTGTTGACGCGTGTTTTTTATGCCCCGCCTGATCCGATGAGGACACTGATCCAATGATGATACGAGGATGAATGGGTCAATGCCATCTTAAGAAGTCTTTTAATCCAAGGATGGTAAAATAATAATAATAATAATAATAATAATAACTAATTAATAATAATAATAATAACAATAATAAAATAAAATTTAAAAAAATTAAAAAAAAAAAAAAGACGCGTGCTACAGTAGCTGTTGCTTACAGCATAGACGAAGCCGCAGAAAACAGGCCCTCTTTTTTTATTATACGATTTCAGCTACAGTCTAACCTAGCTCCTATAAATCTATAAATTCATCTCTTTCTCTACACTTCTTCACTCTTCACAACCTTATAATCTACAACTTCACAACTCCAAAAACCCTAAAAAATATACACTGTACTGCCAACATTTCTCTCCAAAAAATTCTTATGAGTTAATTTGAAGAAAATTTGGCATTAGATATCAATTTTAGGTGATTTTAACCATAAAAAGAAAAATTAAAAAAATAAAAAAGAACACATCAATCCTTGAAAAACAAAGCTTCTGGACATTTGATCCATTTACAATCCTCAATCTGAGGTTCAGGTAATTTTCTTAACATTTTTGTATTTTTTTTCTTTACATATTTTTGTGTACATATTCTTGCGATTTTATATTTTAAGCCTTCTTTTAAATTTATATTTGTTCTATATATTTTGTTCATATTTGGCCATTTTATGTGTCCTTAAATTACATTTGAACAAGAAATAATGTAAACAAATACTTAAAAATGGATTCTGGGCAAAAACCATTCATCGATGAACAGTAACTGTTCATCAATTTTCCCAGAAATAATCGATGAACAGTAACTGTTTGTTCAATGAACAATCGATCGATGAACAGTAAATGTTCTTAATTTTCCAGAAATAGATACTATTCATAACACTGTTCACACGCTATTCATACACTATTCACGTACTATTCATTATTTTCCCAGAAATGATCGATGAACAGTAACTGTTTGTTCATCGATGAATAGTACTATTCATCAATTTTTCCGGAAATAATAACAAAAAAAATATAAATTTTGTAAAAAATAAAGTTTAAGAATGCCCAACTATGAACAGAGTATAATTTAATTGAGCTTAAAATATTAAAATGTGATTATATATATTTATTTGTATGAATTTTATTATTTTATTATTTATGAATTTTTATTATCTATGGATTTAATTTTGATTCGATTTATATATATATATTTTTGGGATCTGGTTTGGCTTACCCGCCTTTACCATTAAGGCAAGAGCGGGTTCCATTTAAAAATTTTAATTTTTTTTTTCCCATTTTTTAAAAATATTTTTGTTCGGTTTGGTCCCCGCCTTGAACCATAAGGCAAGAGGCGGGTCTTTTAAATTTATTTGGTTTAATTGCTTTGTTTAATTGCTTTTAATTTGAATAATTGTTATGTGATAATTAGATTTGTTTGGGACGATTAAATAATTTTTTTCAATAGGAACTTGGCCGATTTTAATTGTGTTGGGTGTTAAATAAATAAATAATTTGGCTTTTCTAACTAAAATAAAATTAAAAATCATAGGTTTAAAAGTCAACTAATTTGATTAAGCAAATGACTTAAAACTAAAATAAATTAGACAATTCATAGGTTTTTAAAATGTCAACTAATTTTGATTTAGGGCAATGACTTTTACTTAAAACTAAAATAAATTAAATCATAGGTTTTAAAAGTCAACTAATTTGATTTAGCAATGACTTTTAAAACTAAAATAAATTAGAAATCATAGGTTTTAAAAGTCAACTAAGTCAACTTTTCTAACTAAAATAAATAATTTGGCTTTGCTAAATCAAAATAGATTAAATAGATAAAAAAATTAAAAATTAAAAATATTTCAGTTTTTTATTTTGATTTAGCAATGACTAGTAATTTCAGTTAATTTTTGTTTCGGACAATGCCAGTTAATCACAAATTTCAATTAAATTCAATCGGTTAATTAGATTTCACTTTTTTTTTTAACTTTGACGTGGTTAATAATCAAAATTCATTCAACCAAAATGATTTAATTTATTCTGGTTAAAACAATAGTTTGGTTAAATCAAGAAAAAAATTTGATTCAAAATATTGCTCAAATTTGCCCGAATGCTCACCTCTATTCAAGAGTTAGAATTATAGAGAATAAAAGTTAAGGATGTAATCATGTACTTTAAAAAAAATGAGGATCAAGTGGTGTATTTAATCAAAACCAAGGGACTAAATAGTAGTTCTCCCCAAATCAATTTTAACTAAATTTTCGATTTTAAAAGGTTATTAAACTTTAAAAGAAATTTGAAAAAAAGATTTTTAATGTCACGAAATATATTGAGGGAAATTCTTAAAATTTAACCAAATTAAATAATTAAGAATATGGACCTTGTTAATTAAAAATAAATAAATACTAAAAGTTTTAAGAGGCCATACTTGACTTGTAGGCTTGCATAGCATTCAATTTCTTGGATTATTGAAATTTATTAATAGCATTTATATAATTGTTTGTTATTATCAAAATTTGAGATAAGAATATTTTGTTTAATAAATATAAAAGTAATTATTTAATTGTGTGAATTTAGAAATACTCTTTCCGATATAACTATAAGAATAAAAGTTTAACAAATTAATATCAATTTTATTCATCCGAATTTAAATAAATTATTTCAAATTTTAATAAATGGTTATAAATTTTTTTATCTCATTGAAACTATCTTATATATACACGGCAACTTATTTATTTTTATTTTTTTAAAAGAATATCTTATTATTATTTTTAAATATAATCTTTAAGTTTTATTTGTCTAATGAAAGCCCTCAATTTTTATTTTTTTGCTTCATCTCAATAAATAGAAAGAAAATCCTAATTTAGATTGCAATGACATTTGTCATACTTCAGTTTTAATTCTTCTTTCTATTAATTGGAGTAATTTCCGGTTTCTGTTTTAATATATTGCCTTTTTTTTTTTTTTACTTTGTTTTTTTAATTCATTGGAGTCGTTTTTATTGGCCGAAATAATACTGCGGACTACAGAATAAGGGTAATCCTCCCTTTAGCTCTCGACCCTCCACTCTTTATATAAGTGAGAAAGCCAACCAAACCACTACTTTTTGGTTTTTTTTGCCTATGTTGTTCATGACTTTTTTCTATATTGTATGTAACAAGGGTCTATTCGGCAATACTAGCTGTTTTAGTAGCTGTTAGCGATTTTATGAGTTGTTATCTGTTTTAATAACTATTAGATATTAGCTGTTAACTTGTTTATATAATTGTTTAGAGTAAAAATTTTCGGTAAAAATAGTGTTTGGTTAGCTCTGTTGAATTTAAATTGAAAAAAAAAAAAAGACATTTAAATGTTGAGTTAGAATTTTAACTTATGATTATAGTACTGAACTCATTATGACAAAATGTCAATTTATATTGTGTAGTCCAATTATATAAATTAAAATCATTATCATTTCTAAAATGATAATACAATTTCCTCACATATTCCTCTATTAATTCATTATTAAATTATTTTGTTTAAATTTCCTCACATATTCCTCTATTAATTCATTATTAAATTATTTTGTTTAAATTTTTGTGTAAAATAATGTAAGTTTTTAACTTAATTACAGACTCGATGCACCGTAGCAAAAGACTTTAAACTAATGTTAATATAAATTAATTAAGGATAATATAAGTTAATTAAGGATAAGGAGAAGGAGAAGGATAAGGATAATATAAGTTAATTAAGAACATAATTATTAAAAAGATTTTAATCAAAAAATGGAAACCTAAAGGTTAGATGGATTAACATTTTTAATAAACGTTATCCTATCCACTAACATCTATTTTATATACTATTTTACCGAACAATATATTTACAAAAACAGTATATTGATACAGTCAAAACTCTAAACCCTCTCTCAAATATTACAGCCAAACAGAACCTAATTATAAAAATAACTTTTTATAACTAAAAATAAAATAAATAAATAAAATATTTTCAGAATATTTAATCTGAGTAATATTTTAAAAAAGAAAAAAAATGTTAAGCAAACATATTATAGAAATATTTTTTTATGATGAATTCCGTATCAACATATAAATCTAATATAAATTGTTTTTAGTGGAATATGTTGTTTTTTTAGTTTTAGCGGTTGATTTTTGAAGTCAAATTGCAGGTAGAAAGAGATTTTGCTATAATGCACAATTCTTTTGCAATTATGTCTGTTTGCTAACGTTAAGAACTTGAACGATATTTTATTATGAATATGGTTGACTTTTTTGTTCTCTTTTTTTTTTTTTTTTTTATTGCCTTTTCTGTTTTTATAAACTTGTTTAAGGTGAGATCAACAAGGAGGAAAAGAAGGAAGACAGACATAAGCCTATGCAATTTGTGCTAACCATTTCCTGTGGTTAGTTAACTCAAGCTATAAGTGTAGGACCCACAAATATTATTATTTTTTAACATCTAATTCTGACCGGATTGAACTTAGGATACAATTTTAACAACAAAACAATTGAGGTGTCTGAAGGGTTAAAATCATTTTAGGATGCAATAGATACAACTTACAAAGTTTAGGGTATATCAAATGGTTTAGCTTTTTTCTTTTTTTTTTTTTTTTTTTGTTTTTTTTTTTTTATCCTGTTTTTTTTTTTTTTTTTTTTTTTTATCCTGTTTCTGTAATCTTCATAATTATGGTTGTAATGGTTTGGGCTACATTATGAATGCACAATTTTTCGACTAATTGTTCGTTTGGTATAACTACGAGATTTAATTTCTTCAAGCCGTAAAGTGTAAAAATTTTTATTCAAGTGTAAAAATTTTTATTCCTATTTGTATTTTCAACCTTACACGAATTAAGGTCAGTTATGTTTTCAACCAATACCTTATCGATTTTCCTTTTTTGCTTAATTACAACAGGATTATAAATGTTAAAAAAATATTTTAAATTGAACATTTATTATATTAAAATTCATAGAGTTGCACCTTAGGTAGATATATTTGTAAAAACTTAAATCATAAGATTTAGTAAGTTTCTCCTTCAAAAAAAAAGTTTGATAACTTTATAAATTTTTTACTTTTGATTATAAAAATTAATGAGAGCCGTTAACATTACTAAGTTACTTTACCAATTTAATAGGTGAGAAAAATATAATACAATTATTTCAACCAATCAAAAGTTAACATTAAATGAGATGGAAAGCAAATAATAAATAGTCAATTATTAACAAAAAAAAAAAAAAAAAAAAAAAAAAAAAAAAAGCTTCAAATCCATGCCTAAATTTTAAAACATAAACATAAATATCTGAATTTATACACAGTTAAAAAAGATAGGTTGATTTTAATTTAGGATTCATATAAATTTGGTGTTTCAACTTTATGAAAATTTTTATTTTGGTGTCTTAGTAGAATACATTTACAATCAGGGTTATTTCAAAAAATGAAAAATTGAAACTGAATTTTAAGTACACGATTTCAATTACAGTTTGGAACTAAAAACCATTAACTACGACTTAGCAATTTTGACCGGGTCGGTTTCAATTTGAAACTAAACTGTGGTTGCCTAAATGTAGTACTATGCCACGATAAAAAGGTTGCTGGCAGAATAGAATTGTTGATGTGTCAATAGATTGTTGATAGATGTTATTTTTATAGTATTTTTAATATAATTTTTATTAGGATTTTTTTACTATTTTTAATTCTTTTAATTAATTTTTATTTAGTTTTATTTAGTTTTATTTATGTTTTTGTTTAAAGTTTTCTTGAATCACATTTCATTTGATCTTGGGAAATTTTGCAGCATTTCTATAGAAAAAGCAGAAAAGAATGTTCCTAAGTAAAAAGACTAGCACGCCCTGGGCGTGTGATCCAGCAACCCCGTGCTTTGTTCAAGATAAATTCAATAGAGGTTTAGAGTCTAGCACGCCTAAGCCGTGCCAAAGAGCACGCCATTGCTGAAAGAGGCTGTCGATCTTTGAGCGTACTCAATTCAGCACAGCCCGCGTTGCAACTACTTTGAAGTCCCCAGAGCCTAGCACGCCCGTGCTGAAGACCAAATTTTACCTTGGGCCGAGAACATCAGTTCTTCTCATGCCGCTTGTAGGGACCGCATCAAATATTTTTCTGACGTGCCAATCAAGTCTAAATCCTATTTAGATGCTAGAAGAGTCCTAATTAAGAAGAAATATAAATTCTAAACAATTTTCTATCTCAAAAAGATTTCTTACTCAATAGAGATCCACTTTCCTAAACGAACACGAAGATATTCCAGAAAGTCTATAATAAGAGAGAGACTAGCCGTGCCAAGGGGCGATTATCATATTCCATCTCTTATTCTATTATTTTCTACATAGTTTTCTCTCTTCAAGACTTCAAGTGTTCAAGATTGGTGTCAAGATTCAAGGAAGCCATCAAACTTATCGTTGACTAGTTTTTATTTCTAAACTCTCTTTTTGTTTATTATCCTTTATGGGATTATTTACAAATTTAATTGAGTTTTATTTAATTACTATGTTGAACTAAACTCTTATACTAGGGATTTAATGTAGCTTAATTTCGATTCCAATTTATAATTAGATTTGCTTTTTCTTGTTCATGATATAATTTATTATTGAACCTAATGCTTCCAGACAGAATTTCTTCCTTGGATAGATTTATTTTATTAATGACTATCGGGGAATGATTTTTGATATGAAAAAGGTAATAAATTACATGAGAATAATAACTTAATGCGAAAGCTATATGGATTGCCTCGTGGCGGGTTTTCATAAGTTAACGACCTTAGGTTATGAATTCACAAACAAACTATAAAACTTAATGATTTAATTCATGTTTGATTGCACTATTAGAAGATAGGTAAGTAAACTAGGTTAAAATAGCTGAAAATACATCGTGCGAGCTTGTTAGTGATTCTAGGATTGTTTCCCCTACTTGAACAACTAAAATTGATTATCAAACTAATAAAATTAATTGGATAGAATTAAGTGAAATCAAAATCTTTAGTAGCTTTTAATCCTTGGTTTCTTTTCATCAAATTGTCTTGCTTGATTTCTTTTTATTCCCTTTTATTTCTTTTAATTTAATTTCTTAAAATAAATTCCCTTTTATTTCTTTTAATTTAATTTCTTAAAATAATTCTCCTTATTGTCGTCTAAATAATAGTAAGTTAAAACAAATTTGGTATTTGATGTAAAATCATTGTGGGATGATACTCCACTCATTCTTTATTACTTGTCGCGATTTCGTGCACTTGCAAAAAAGCTTGCTAATTGTGTGTCAATCTTAGTGGATATAAACATTGAGTTGACTATTAACTTGTAACTTTCATGCCTCTTTTCTTACGTTGACATGCACAATCAATTGTCGAGAATTAGGATTTACTATGTAAAATTGAAAGAGGGGAGTAAAGGAAAAAAATAGTTTTCGTTAGAGATGGACAATAACTTTTGCAAATGCGGAAAACCATGTATTATTCAAAAGTTTGTGGATGGATTGGAATAAAAAAAGGAGATCTGTGTGCTACGAGGCAACAACAGTAAGTTTTATAATTTGTATTGATAATG
The DNA here is from genome assembly GCF_014843425.1 of Jatropha curcas. The sequence continues at coordinate 61,391 of NW_023590775.1, forward strand.
AATAATGAGGTGCATTTTGGTTTGAATCGGCAAGACTGAACATAATGAATGAACCATTTATTGATATGCAGGTGAAGAAAGTGAGTTTTTCGAGTGAGTTGACCTAGTGATTTACAATATGTCAAAGTACATTATTTTGGATTTGCTAAGAAAAATTAATACTTTGAAAACACAATTGAAGAGATGAGAGAGAAGAGAAATTTGTAACATAATCCCTAAAGCTAGCGCACAGTTTGTTCATTTTCCTCTAAATTAAGATACAATTAAAGGGCAATTAAATGATTGCAGACTCTTTAATCACGTGTTTAACACATGAATCGTACATTACATATCTACTTAAAACCTAATTACTACATCTTAAAATGTTAAGTGGGTTCCATATCTCTTAATTGTAATTTCAGCATGCCATGTAAGCAGTAACACTTGATCGAAAAATTTTATTGGGGTCAAACACCTTATTGCAAATAGTTTCCCCTGAGACACCAAAATAAAAAATTTTAAAAGTTGAAACACCAAATTTATAATTAAGCCCTTTTATTTATTCAAGTGACAAAGAGGCTTAGAAGATTTGGACTAAAAGTTCATACCTTAAGGATAAATGACAATTTGGTTTCTGAACAATTTTTGGCGATTTGGTGTCTGAAGAGTAAACTTTTTCAATTGGGTAAGAGAAAATTAAAGTTTGCAATGAGGTAGTGAATTGGACACCGAAAGTATGAATCAGCACACTATGGGTCCCACATGAGCCTAGTAACAAGCTAACATGGCTTGACATGTCATCGCTGAGTGGTTAAAAGTGACAAATGACATGGCAAAACTGAAAAATTACCTTTTTGTCCTAAGTTTCAATTGATCACAGCTATAATACGTTTAAAACTTAAAAAGAACTTATTCATTCTTATTTATGAAGTTTTTTGTGGTATGAATTATGAAGAAGTTATTAAAGTTTTGCAATATAAACCAAAAGAGAGAATAAAAAAAATAAAAAAGATTGTTTCTATTGAAACATAAGCGAAAAACTCCATAAATATTGGCATTTGGTTTCAATGGAAAGGAATAAAACTCATCACCAAATAGAGAATGTCTAGATTACCAAAGTTAATTTATCTGAATTCAATGGATCAAACCAACAATCTCAGTAAAAAGCGAAAGAAATAAAACCTTTCAAATCAAAATTCTCAATTTGAGAACAATCAAATTTCATTTTAATTAACAACCAAGTTAAAAGAAACAAAATTTCTAGTTAAAGCAAGAAATTCAGAATTAAATTACTTTCATATAAAAGTATATAGATTTCAAAAATGAATGAACATAAAAAAAAAAAAAAAAAAAAAAAAAAAAAAAAAAAAAAAAAAAAAAAGAAAAATAAAATGTTGTTCAATTATCTAATAACTTAATATTTCTATTGAATTAGATATGTTTATAGGTTCACTAATCACAAATATAGGATAAAAGAAAATAAGGAGAAAAAGAAAAAAAAAAGTAAGGAAGAAAAAAGAAAAGAATTATGAAGGAGAAGAAGAAGAACAACAAAAAGAGATAGATGAATAATAAAGCAGGGAGGTGCAAAACCAAATCTCTTGCTCTGACTTATCTAGAGTTTTGAATAACACCACCAATGTTGCATTTATGGTTCTTTGAGGATAAAACTCTGCCACACTCATAGTCACCTAGGGTTCCATCAATATGAAAAATTCATAGTAAAATCCCCAAATAGAAAGATAGCAAGAGCGAGAAATATACAAATACAAACTAATAATCAATAAAAAGGAATTGAGCGTTTGGTGGGAGAGAAGCTCATTGCTTTTCAACTTTCAACTAGCCTAAATGGAGATTGTTAGATTATTTAATAATCTATATGTGGCCCATGTGATTAAAGGGCTGGTTCTAATTAAGATGGCCCAAGATGATGGTTATTGGGCTTAATAGCCAGTTAGGATTTTAATACCCTTCCCTCTATTCTTATTAAAAGTAAAAGGCTCGACAGCTTATAGAGTTTAGAAAGAAAAGAAACAAATAGAGGAGTGTGACGGCTACCTCAAAACAATTACGGGTGATAGCTTATTTGAGAGGCTCATAAAAGAAACTCCCGTAGCTGTTGATTATTTCTATCTGAACCATTGAGAGAAAACTTTACAGACCAAAATGGGCCGGAGGAAAGAAACGGTAGATCTTGCTGTACGGAGAGCATCGAATTCCGCAACGAGGTAAACCCATTAACATTAGATCTGCTGTTATGGATCAGTATGCTTTCCTGTATTTATTGTATATTCTTTCAAAACAAATTTAATGAACAATAGATCTGGGCTATTATTAAAAGATTAATTCAAACATGTGGTATCAGAGCCTGCTAACTATTCTAAGAATTTGTCTTGATAGCGTTTTGTTTGGCTTTAATTAATGAAAATAATTTCGTATTGTTGGAAGTGATTTTATATGGTATAAAGCGAAGCAAATCATAGAAAATTTGAAAAACTGTTTGTTTCTTTTATGCTTTATAAAATTATTTTGTTGTTATTTATAGAGGAAGGGGTTAGGAATTATTATTGGGTTGTTTGTCGTTAAAGTTTTGAGAGCTTAATTTCAATTCTCATAAAAGTTTTTGCATAATCCAATGTGTAACTGAATGGAAAACTGTTATGTCACCAAGTGGCCCTTGTTTGGATTGCTTTTAGACATTGATTATGCCCAGTTTTCAATTGTTTCATATGTGTGATGTCTTTATATACATGAAAGTTAAAAATTTGAAAACAAATTGAGTTCGGTTGATTATAATTTGTTAGGTTACCCAAAGGTAGACATTATTCATAATTCAATGGCATTAAAGAGACTTATCATTGTACTTAATTTAATAATGAATGTATATTCAAGATTAACTGCATTTGTGTGGAGGCATTATCTGAATAGTTGAATGGATAAAAAAAAAGGGTAACTTGGATTCCAGAAAGGTAGCACGAGCTTGCTGTAATGAAACACGGGCGTGCTTCTCTCTGACTTGCATACAGGCTCACAAGTTGCTCCACAATGAAAGTCTATTTAAAGTAATTATTAAAGTATTTTTCTTCTTGGCATCATTATTGATTAAAGCTATGCATTTAAATATTACCCAAAGGTGAATCTAGATGCATAATTAAAGTTGTTGTTGGTTTGAATCCATTTTATGTTCACTCAAAGCATTAACGTATGAGTATATGTGTAATGGATCCGGCTTCTTTAACATGTTTGCTATGGGCACAGGGTTGATTAAGTTCAATGGATTAAACTATGCTGATTGATTCGAACAAATCCATTATCAGTTAGGAGTTCTAGACTTAGATTTGGCATTAGTCTCTGAAAAGCCAGCAGCCATTACAGAGACAAGCACTGAAGCTGACAAGTCCCATTATGAGGCTTGGAAGCGGTCTAACAGGCTGAGCTTGAACTTAATGAGGACGATAATGGCTGAAAATGTTAAGCCATCAATGCCCAAAACAGACAATGCACATGTTGAAATTAAGGAATACTCCCAATCGGACATAGCTTGACAGGTCCATCGTGGGATCCTTGATATGAGTTGAGCTTAATGACAAGAAGTTTGATTGGGTCACAATCCATTTCATTGATCATGTGAAAGACATGCAGAATTTGGCAGCCAAACTGAAATTCAAATGGAATGGATATGAGTGAATCCCTTTTTTAGTTTTCCAATTATTATTAACTCACTTTCTCTTGAGTTTAGTCAGTTCCAGGTGAATTACACACCCTTAAGGAAAAATGGGAAAGATTCAGGAAAATCAAGGCCATGTTGATACAAGAGGAAAGGGAGATTAAAGGAATTGAAGGAACACTCCGTCAATTCTCACATTTCATAATGATAATGGAGCTAGCAGCAGCAATAACAAATTAGGGAAGAAAGGCAAGAAAAGGGACAGTGCCCCAATGAAGGTTAATGAGAGCCAAATCCGTAAGGAATTGAAGTGCTACTTCTGTAGGAAGAATGGTCACTTCAAGAAGAACTGTCCTAAAAGAAAGATTTGGTTTGAAAAGAAAGGTATACTTTATGTTTCAATATGTTTTGAATCAAATCTTATTGAAGTGACTAATAATACCTGGTGGTTAGATTCTGTTGCAACTACTCATGTGTCTCATATTATACAGGGATTTCTTTTGATCCAACTCATAAACGAAACAGAAAAGTTCCTATTCATGGGAAACAGAATGAAGGCACGAATAATAGAGGAATTGGACTTTATTAGGATTGATCCTAGACACTGGTTGTATCTGGATCTTGAAAAGTGTCCTAATATTCTTGAATGGTGCTGAATCTAGTTTCTGTAGGGAGGGTTGGATAATTGTTTGTTTCAGTTTTAAGATGTAATTGGTTGTTTTTGCATTATACAAACTTAAGTACTATTATGGTTCTGGTACTTTTGTTGAGGTTTGTATTCGTTTTAATCTTGATGCTGAATTTACTTGAATTCCCTACTTTAATGTTGAAACACAAATATAGGTATTTAAACGTAGTGCACATAATGAAATGTTCTGCTTTCTCTTGTAGGCATTCAAAGGTTAGGTCACATATCCAAAGGAAAGGCTTTTGATGTTAGTGAAAAGGTGGATCTTACCTCAATTGGATTTCAATTATTGGGACGTGTGCTATCAGATTGCATTAAGGTAAGCAAAATAAATACACATTAAAGAATCTTAGCCACAAGAAGCAGTTGAATTGTTTGAACTTATACACACTGATATATGTGGCCCTTTTGTGTTCCCTTCTTTGAGGTGGGAAAAATATTTTATTACCTTTTATCGTTTGATTTCTCACGATACGGTTATGTATATTTACTGCAGAAAAGACTCAATCAGTGGATTCCTTGAGATATTCATTAATGAGGTAGAAAGGCAGTTAAATAAGAAATAAAGTGGTGAGATCTATAGAGGGTGGTGATATTATGATAAATTTAATGAAATGGACATGTCCAGGTCCATTTGCAAAGTTCCTTGAAAGTCGTGGCATTGTGGTGTAATACACAATTGCCAAGTACACCCAACAGATGGTGTGCTGAAAGGCGGAAATCGTACTTCTTATGAAAATTGGTTAGGAGTATGCTAAATAAATTGTACTGTACCTTTATCATTATGGATGGCATGCATTATTTAAAGACTGGCTTCATTATCTTACTTAATAGGATCCTACGTAAGGCAGTTCCTAAGACCCCTATAAACTGTGGGACGGGGAAGGAAACCTAGTCTGAGGCCATCTTCATGTTTGGGTTGCCCAGCGGAAGTAAGGATATATTATCCCACATGAAAAGAAGCTTGATGTTAGAACGGTTAGTTGGCATTTTTCATTGGATATCCGTGAAAAAGTCCAAAAAAAGGTTACAGATTTTATCCTAACCATTTAGTACGAGAATTGTTGAGTTCTGTTTGTATGGTAAATGCTCGGTTTATTGGAAAAATGGCCCAAATTAGTGGGAGCAGTGAACCACCGTAGGGTGAATGTGCAAGAGATTCAAATTGAAAATCCAACTTCAGAATGGATTTTCCTAATGTCCTCTTCTTCGGTTCTTGTTCCCTGTTGTATCCCGATTACAACATGGTTGGAACAAACAAAACAACAATTCCGAACCCACAAAATGGACCAGTATAAATGATGAACCAGCAAATTTAATGACAATTCACGGAATGATCAAGTGGTTTCACAAAAATTAGCATACGGAGGGTCACAAAGGCCCAAAGAGGCCAGGCTATTTCTAAGTGATTATGAGGTTTACCACTTGAGGCATAAATGTGAATTGAGCATTGATAAGGATCCAAGTCTCTTTCTAGAAAGCCATGGAATGTTGATAATTCTTTAAAAGTGGGGTTTAATGCCATGAAGGAAGAAATGCAATCAATGAGTGACAATCAAGTCTGGGATTTAGTCGAGATTGCCCTGAGGGGTCAAAACAGTTGGTTGGGAATGGGTTTTAAGACCCAAACGGGACCTCTAACGGGGCAACATTGAAAGATATAAGGCCAGACTTTGGTTGCTAAAGGTTACACTCAAAAGAGATGGCAATGGATTATAAGAGAAGGTTTTTCTCCAGTTTCCAAAGGATCTTTAAGAATTATTTTGGGCTTTGGTGGCTTCATATATGATCTAGAGGCTTCACCAAATGGATTAAAGATTTTAGCCTTCTTAATGGTAACTTAGAGATGAATTTATTTATTATGGACCAACCAAGAGGGGTTGTTTGGTCACAGGAAAGAAAAACTTGGTAAATTGTAAGTTAAAGAAGTCAAGATTATGACTGAGTAAAGCTACCCGTCAATCCCGTCAGTGGTATCTTAAGTTCAATAATACCATCACTTCATATGGTTTTATAAAAAACACTGTTGATCGGTGTATTTATATGAAGGTCAGTGGGAGCAAGCACATCATGTTAGTCCTATATGTTGATGACATTCTTCTTGCTGCTAATGATGTTGGGTTATTGCATGATGTAAAGGGTTTTCTTTCTAAGAACTTTGAAATGAAAGATATGGAGAGGCATCCTTTATGATTGGAATAGAAATATTCTGTGATAAGTCACAAGGACTGTTAGGATTGTCTCAAAGAGCTTACATTGATGAGGTATTAGAGAGATTCAGAATGAAAAATGCTCTGCAGGAATAGTTCCGATTCAAAAAGGAGATAGGTTCAGCGAAATGCAATGTCCTAAGAATGATTTGGAACGTAAAGAGATGGAGTCTATTCCATATGCGTCAGTGGTTGGGTTCTATTCCATATGCAGTCAGTGGTTTGGGAGCTTAATGTTGTTGTCAGACATGTACTCGACGGATATTAGTTTTCACCGTAGGAAATGGTTAGGGGCGTATCAAAGAATCCCGAGAGGACCATTGGAAAGGTGCAAAGAAAGTAACTTAAGGTAATTTACAAGGCACTAAGGATCATATACTCACTTATAGAAAGTCTAGCCATCTTAGACTTGGGTGGGATACTCGGATTTCAGATTATGCCAGTTGTGTTAGATTCGAGAAAGTCTACATTTGGCTACTTGTTTCTTCTAAGCTATAAGAGCGTATCATGGAAAAGTAGAAGCAGTCTGTCTTTGTACTTCCACTATGGGAGGCTGATTTGTGGCATGCTTTTTGAGGCCATGTTCATGCATGTGGTTGCTTGAACTTTTGTTCTCAGGTCTAGGCAATTGTCGACAAATATAGCTAGACCATTGAAGAATTTACTATGATTAATTCCGCAGCTTCTTCTTCCTAAATGATAGGTACTTCTCTAAGAATGATAGGTACTCTAAGGGTGCAAAGCACATGGATTTAAAGTACCTCTCTGTGAAAGAAGAAGTGCAAAAACACAAAGTGTCAATTGAGCATATCGGTACTGATCTGATGATAGTGGATCCGCTAACTAAAGGCTTATCGCCTAAAGTCTTCACTGGCCATGTTGATAGGATGGGCATTATAGATAAGTCCTTATTAGCATGATGTTTAAATTTGTATATATATATATATATACATATGGTTGTTTTGCTCATATTATTGTGACACTTGGAATTTCAATTAAAGATGTGTTTTTGCTCATTTATGTGTTATCCACATTATAGATGTATACAATAATAGTTTGAGTGAAATAACAATAACAGTTAATTGTAACAATGTATTGTTTGTTGAATTGTAACAATGTATTGTTTGTTGAAATAGTTTCTCCATTAAGTTTTATGAATTGAAGTGGTCGTGATATAATGGAAGGAATCATGTAGTTTAATGACTTGTGACCGCCCATAATTCGATCATCTTAATTCTAATTAAGGTAAACATGATAGATTCAAGAAATGCAACATGGGCCCAAGTGGGAGTATTGTTAGATTATTTAATAATCTATATGTGGCCCTGTGATAAAGGGCTGGTTCTAATTAAGGTGAGGCCCAAGATAATGGTTATTGGGCATTATGGATAAGAGCAGTTAGGGTTTTAATACCCTTCCTTGCCTTATAAAAGTAAAGGATCGACAGCTTTGAGTGACCACAGAAAAGAAAACAAGAAATAGAGAGTTGTGGCAGTACCTCAGAACACATACCGGTGATAGACTTGTTTAAGAGAGCTCATTAAAAGAAACTCCCGTTAGCTGTTGATTATTCTCTGGGACCATTGAGAGAAAAAATTACGGACAAAAGGGCCAGAGGAAAAAACGTTGATCTATTGTTAGCGGGGAGAATCGAATTGCCGCAACGGGAGGTAACCCAGTAACCCATAACATAGATCTGCTGTTATGGATCAAGGTACGCTTTCGATTATTGTATATTCTTATCAAACAAATTCTATGAACAATAGATCTGGGCTATATTAAAGATTTTTTCAACATGCAATTCTACTGCTAATTTTGTAAGAGAGAAAGGGAAAGAATGAGGTTCAAAGGCTGCTGAAATCTTTAGGATCGAAGTTCTTCGTTTCCTTCTCCATTTTATGCAATTAAAGATTTCTTCCAGTGATGTCGCTCAAACAAATCGTAGAGAAAGTCCTGGAAAATTACATCACCTTTTGTTGTTGGGATGTTGGACTGTGGGAAGATGAAAGAAGTTGAAATTGAGGGCAAATGGGTAATTTCTCCACATTTGCCATATGATTTATCACTTTTATCGATCAACGTGAAGTGTTATGCCATGTCAGTGTCTGACTAAGATCAATTGATAATTTTTTATAATTAAAAGATGAAATAATTTTTTATAATTTCAACACAAATATAATATGAAAATTAGACGGTTGACACGAACACGACATGTTTAACCCGCTTAATATCATAAACAGGTTAAGTGGGTCACATTGACCCATATACAACTCTTGTAACCCGCTTAATATCATAAATAGGTTAAGTGGATATGTTTACTAATATAACCAGCTTTTAGTATTTTAACTTTTAACCTATTTAACTCCAATCATATTTAAAAATAAATTTTCACACGTAAAATGCATAAATTCTTCAAGATTTATAATTAAAATTAAATTCTTCAAGATTTATAATTAAAATAAAAAAGTAATACAATAATAAAATTTAAATAGGTTTTAGTTGGAATATTTATATCTAACATTCAAATTACCTCTTTACTCTTAAATAAATGGGTCACTCGCCTAACTCGCATGTTAACCGCCAACACAACACGTTTATATTCATGTCATAAATGGGTGACTCGTTTGTGATACGAACTCAGTTAACCTCAACCGTAATCCATTTATTTCATGTGTCAAGTGAATCGTGTTCGCATGTCGTGACCCATTTTAACACCCCTAGTATGACCTGCATCGAAAAATGCACACACACTATTAATGTATTTTTCAATAGTAATAATAATTTTGAGAATTTAACTAATTATAGTGAAATAAGAAATTAAGTTTTTTTTATTTTATGTTTATGATAACTGATTGTTTATTTATTTGAAATATTAATGTATTATACTTATTTAGTGTAGTGTGTCCTAAGCGTGTGGATCTCTTACTTTTTAAAATTTATCATATGGTGTATATTCTTGTATCGCGTTATAATGTTTTTTTTAAATTTATTTTTTGTATCTTTTTATTAATGAATAATCAAAAAATAATAATAAGGGACTAAATTTATTTTCGGAAAAAACTTTTGTTACTTATTTTTTTGCATATAAAAGAAAAATAAAATTAATTTTCTCTACAAATTTATTTTTATAGTTTTTTATTTTTTTCTAATTTGAAGAGAAAATTATCGAAATTCTTTTCCCTTATATTCATTTCTTATTTCCAAATAAATAGTTTTTGCTTATTAATACTAATTTAGTTTTTTTTCCTCGTATATGATATTATCTGAAAATATAATTATTTTTTTCCTTATATTCCGCACGAAGTCAGGGTAATATTAAAATATGAAATAATATTTTATAACATCATTCAAAAATAGGAAAATTATATAGTAAAATGATAAACTGTATCTTATTAAGATATGTTGAAAAGTAGCGATGCTAAAATATGTCTTCTTAAGTATCATGCGAAACTTTTTATAAGGTATGCAATAGCAAAAGCTATAGATGGTATGACCTACATAAAAAATGCATACACACTATTAATCTATTTTTCAATAGTGATAATAATTTTGAGAATTTAACTAAGTATATTGAAATAAAAAAATTAAGTATTTTTTTAATTTTATGTTTATGATTTATTATAAATAATTGTTTATTTATTTGAAATATTAATGTATTACTTATTTAGTGTATGAAATATTAATGTATTACTTATTTAGTGTAGTGTGTTCTAAGCATATAGATGCCTTACTTTTTAAAAATTGTCGTATCTGTACGTTTCTGTATTTTATGTCCTGTGTCCGTGCAACCTAGCTCCTGGTATATGAGACTACTCCTTACACCAAACTAATCACCAAGATTTATTTTTATTACCAATAAAAAAAATATTTTTTTTATTTGCTTTTGTATCATTGAAATAAGAAATTAAGTATTTTTTATTTTATGTTTATGATTTATTATAAATGATTGTTTATTTATTTTATTTTTGGAAAACTATTAATTATTACTTATTAGTTACTATGTCCTAAGGCGTGTGGATGTCCTACCTGTTTTAAAAAATTGTCGTATTCCATTGTTGCGTCTCTTTGAGTTCCGCAAGGTAACGGAAAATTCGGCAACGTAGTAATAAAAACATCGATCCCACGAGAACGGGGTGAGTCCACTTGTTACTTTATTTTAATGATGGTTACATAATTAAACAAGGTGGCGACTCACACACTCACGTGTATTTCTGCCTTTATTATGCTAAGGCTAATGTTTAATTAATTTAAAAGACAAGTCAAATACTTAGAATAATTAATCACAAAGACAAGTGTGTGTAGTAAAATACTTAGAATAATTAATCGTGCACAGGATTTTCTCTTTTCTATTCAAAAGCTTGTAATATACAATAAAGAACTCTTTAACCACATATGGTATGATATAACTCGACTTCTTAGTATAGAATCATACTATCTATTATAAATATTTCTACTTATAATAGAAACCTTACTTTGTTAAATATTAAACCTAATTCTTATTCTTTGATTATTTCAATAAGACTTTCAATAAGACAGATTTAATTTCAACAGAAATAAGTGAAATGTGCATATTTAAACTCAATTCAATGAATTAAATCTCTTTGATCTTTACTAAACTAATTCCTTCTGAGAATATAATCTAGTAACTTTGATTAAACAAAGATCAAAAGATAACTTAAAGAATTTCTATTGAATATTACCAATTAAAATTGTGCTTTGCATAGAAGAGTTATGAAGAACAACATAAAACAAGTCTATAAAACAACAAGTCTATAAAACAAGAGAAAGAAGTAATCTAACTCAAGCCTCCGGAGGGCGTCACACCTCGAGGAACTTCTTGGTGTTCTTGGCACAATCAACAACAAGTGACTTTCGTCAATCTTGCTCTAAGTACTACTAACACACTTCTCCTAATAAAATCTAAGTGTTTTTTGTGAATCTAAGTCTGAATAAGAATTAATTCTATATCTCTCTCCTTTCTTGCTTCACTTTGATGGCTATTTATAGAGGAGGAGAGTGATGGTGGTTTTGGTAGTGATTGGTTGGCCAAGAGGTGCTTGAGGTGACTTCTCTTGGGAAGAGTCCCGACCCTTGCGATATGTATTTTCTGATGAAAAGCAGCAAATACGTCTCCTTGGGAAATCATCGACTCGCGCTCGCGTTGTAAAGGTCGCGCTCCTCGATTTCGCTGGTACCTTCCCAAAGTGATTCTATGAAAGGCTCGCTCTGCTCTCCAATTGTTTTCTGACTCTTAAATGTGGCTTGTCGGCGCTTCCGCGTAAGGTGGAGTCGCGTTCGGCGACTTTGCTTTTTCTGTCATGGGGCGGCGCGCTTGTAGCGCTCGGCGGCTGGGCGTTATTCGTTGTTGCGACTTGGCTTCGCCGCGAGGGATTCTTGTTTTTGGCCCTTTATATTTTTGTATAGAACCAAATCTTTGCTCCAACTGCTGGGCTGTTCCTTGAAAATTTTACTTTGAAAACAAAAACAAACACAAAAACAAACGTAAAATGTACAAAAAACAATCATGCATTCATGCAATTTATATTCAAAATACATAACAAGAGGTTTGCCCACTTTGCAGTGTCGAGGAATTTTCCAGCAAACATCAGCTTTGGTATATTAGACTACTTTATTCACCCAAAGATAATCAATTCAAGGTTTTTTTATATACCAATAAAAAAAATGAAGATACCTAATAATTGTCTCGATTGAATTAAGAATTAATTTTTTATTTGAGTGTGTATAATTTATTATAAATGATTATTTATTTTGTTTTGAAATATTAATGTAATTTATACTTATTTAGGTGATTATGTGTCTAAGCATAATGAATTGTTCTATCTTTTTTAAAAAGTTATCGATATCTCGTACGTTCTGTATCTCATGTCCTGTATTTATGCATACCTATCTAGAATATGAGGAACCTACTCCATACACCAAAGCCTAATCAATTGAGATTTTTATTTTGAAAATGAAGTTTTTTTTTTTTTTTTTTGCTTGTGTCATTGAAATAAGAAATTTAGTATTTTTTTATTTTATGTTTATTTTAAATGATTGTTTATTTATTTAAAAAATTAATGTATTACTTATTTAGTATAGTGTGTTTTAAGCAAGTGAATGTCCTACCTTTTTCAAAAATTATTGTATCCCGTACGTTTCATATCTCGTGTCCTGTTTCCGTGCGACTCAGCTCCTGAAATATGAAACTACTGTAACTTTCTAAACTACTATAAGACATACCAGAAAACTACAAAACAAAAAATTGCGAGAATATAAATAAAAAAAAATTCTACATTTAGAAGGAATTAGTGCTCATCAGTTAAGAAAGACTTTATCTAATTGAGTATAAAAATTGTTCGTCGGATGTGATGAAAAATCAACATAATCTCATCCAAGAAATTAAGTATTTCTTATTTTATGGATTGGTATTTTAGTTAAATATGAAAAATCAACATAATCTCATCCAAGAAATTAAGTATTTCTTATTTTATGGATTGGTATTTTAGTTAAATTTTAATTTAATTTAATGCATTATCTTGATGGGATGTAACTAATAGATATTATCATGATAAAGACATTATCCAAAAATATAAAACAACTCATCTTTTTACAATTGCTATCATTACACCTTATCTCTTAACAATCGTACTAAATAATTATTGTCTTCTTCGTACTTGGCAATTATTGTCTTCCTCGTATTTGGCAATTTTAGAGGTTTACACTTAACTTCCATTTAATGCGAAATGCTCTGCTTATATATATATATTAAAAAAATAACAACAGTAATAATTGAAAAGCCTAATGTTATGTTAATTTTGAACCGCATCCAAATTCCAAGGTGGACCGTCGTATGTTTGAAGAAAGAAACTGTAGACTCTGGAACAGTATAACTAGATAATGACAACATTTTAGTGTCACGCTCTTGGTCTTTTAAAGAAATCCGAAGATAAGGGATATTCTTCTATGTTATAATAATTATTCCCCTTTCATTTTATCTTCTTCGAAAAATATTTAATATTTAATACCCATATATTTACCATGATATGGTATGTACCTTACTGCCACCATATTCTGTCATCAAAAACAAATCTGTACACTCCACCGCCATCTCCATCTATATTTATACATCTACATCACACACAACACAAGAATCCATTGCTCTCTTCTACAGTTCATAGAAAACCCAATTTCAAAATCTCCTGTTTTCCTCTATATGGGTAGCTTAGAAGAAGAAAGGCTAGTTCAGATGGTACATGACTTCATTGAATCAGGATCTTCTCCACTGCCCATTTTCCCTAATTCCTCCAACTGCCTTTCTCTTGATCATCAAGCCACATATTTCACTTTACAGGTACTTTCTTTATCTATATATTTTTTATATTTTTGTATTGGTTAATTGATTAGGCCGATCTCAACTTCTTGTATTTTTGTTTTGGTTAGGAAATTCTTGAAAAAATGACAGAAGCAGAAAATAAGGTTCTTCAGAGTGTACTGAGGCATATGAGAAGCCAAAAAGAAGCTGAAAAGGCAACTGGTTTGAAGAAGTGGCTTGTTACGAGACTCCAAATGGATGGCTTCAATGCTTCTATTTGTCAAACCTCATGGCTCACTTCCTTGGGATGCCCTGCTGGTGCTTCTCTCTTTCTTTCTTGCAAGTATTTTCAGTTATTTTGTTGATTTTCTTTATTTTGCTGGAAATGAAATTTAACTAAAGTTTTTTTTTAATGGACATATAACAGGTGATTATAATTACATTGATATTATACTGAAAGATGAGAAAGGCAACAAGAAGAGGTTGATAGTGGATATAGACTTCAGATCTCAATTTGAATTGGCAAGACCAACAAAATCCTACGAAGAACTAACAGACATAGTTCCTTCATTTTTTATTGGAAGTGAAGAAAAACTCAATAAGATTATATCTTTACTTTGCTCAGCTGCCAAACAGTCTCTTGAAGAAAGAGGGCTTCATGTACCTCCATGGAGGTCCAGTACTTACATGCAGTCAAAATGGCTCAAAGTTAATGCTCCTAATACTAATATTGGCTGCACCAAAGAAAATAGAGAAGCTAAAGATGGTTGTTTTAATAACATTTGGACACCTCCATTGGTTAAGCCCAGGAGAAGGGACTTGGGATCTGCCTTGTCTACTCAGTTCTCTAACATGGGCATAAACTGTTGGTGAACATTTTTGCACACTAATTTTGGTAGCCAGTGATTCTCCAATTTTGATTTTCTTTTCCTTTTTTCGCTTTTGTTGAATAGAATAATAACTGCTTCTGCTTGACAGAGTATATCCTTTTTGTACTGACGCAAAGTTCATCTACTAAATAATATTTGCTTCCTTATTGATAAGTGTAAAAGCTTATTTTTCTATTCAATGCGAGCCAGAGATGATAACCTCTACAACTAGTGTAATGATTTTGCTCAAGTAATGTTAAGTTAGGGTAATTTACAATAAAATTAAGGTGCAACCTAGTTTTTTGATATTTTAAAAGTAGAATAGTTAATCTGCCGTTTCATTTTATTAGCAACATTTTATCTTTTTACAAGAATTAAGAAAATGATTAAAATTTATTGATTTTCTAAAAAAAATATAGTATAATGTCTAAATTGCTCTTCTTAAGTGTGAATATAAAAAGAAATTACACATAATAAATATGGATAAAGTTGAAAAAAAAATTAATATAATCTCAGAATCCTAAATGCACTTAAATTAGAATAAGGTAAAATGCATATTTGTTGCTATTAAAATGAAACGAAGAGAGTAAAAGGCAAAATGAAGTTTCTTTTCGAAATTTAGACTTCAAATTCAAAATCAGTGCAAAAAACTGAGCAAGCATACACATCGAGCAATCTTGATAAATGATTTTGTGGGGAATGCCTGACATTTTTGGGATCTTAGAGCTAATATATGTACAATTTCATTTTAGTGACCCTAATAATATGGTAATTACTAATAAGAGTGGCAAAATCATGAGGCTAACTAGACAAGTTCTAGGATTACCCAAATTGCTTGTACCAAGCATGCCAAATGCATTAATTCATTCATCAACTACACGCATGGTAATATATGGCAAAGGCCACTGATGTCTTCACCAATCATAGCAATAGCTCAGCTACTCTCATTTTTTTCGAATACACAGTTCGATCTTTTTCAAAAACCAAAATCAATAATTTCAAAGTCCAATAGCTGTGTTTAAGGTTGAGGAAGCAAATGAAAAAGAAAAAAAGAAAAAAGAAAAGCAAACATAGATTATGTTGAAATGGATAAAAAGGACAAGAAAGGTGGGGTATGATAAGGTATATGTATAATTGGATTGCTCAAGAAATTGAAGCATATCCAAAAGTGACGTAGCTTGGGCCACAAACAAAAATAGAAAATTACAACACAAGAAGAAAAGAAACCAGTGGGTGTTCTGAAAACAGGTGGCACAAAACAAGGGAGAGCAACAGACTCTCCGAAAAAAGAAACTAAACAGATAATAATAATTATAATACTTCTTCTTAAAGCTTTCTTTTCATTTGTTCATGTATTTGGCTACCTTTCTGCCTTTTTCCATTAACAGAAAAATGACAACACATATTTTCCCCCCACCAACGTCAGTTTTTGAATGATTGATCCTATTTTTTTCTTTCTATATATATTTACATCAAATGCCATGCCTTCTCTTAAATAATTACTATCTTTTTTTTTTTTCTTGACCACATGAATATTACTATCTTAGAATTCTGTAATGTCAATATGACATCAAACCCGTCAATTATTGTTTATTTGGATTTTTACCATATATTTTCTTATGTTACTTTCTTGTGGCTTTTGTGCGAATATCTATTTAGTCCCACATATTTATTCATAAATATAATTTCATCACATAGAGCTTCGCTAGTATCCTCACTCTTTTTGGTGTATGAGACTATCACCGAATTAGAGTTATTCCTAAAATAGGAAATTAGGGTTTTATATTTTGATTTTAAATTGCTATGACATATTATGCTTGAATTAGGTATTAGAACCCTAAATTACATTGTAAAATAAGCCTATGTGCTTAATTTTAATTGAGCAAAATGACAGCTCCCCTTCTTTAGCCATGGGTGGGTCGGCCAAGGCATGAACAAGAGAAGCAGAATTTTGTTTTCCCTTTTCATATTTTTAGCACATTTTTTAATTATTTATTTGAGACCTTGAAAGCTCGATAGATAGCAAATTGGGTTTTTCTATCTGAAAGATTAATAGCAAATAATGTTAAAATAATTATTATGAAAGACTTGTAGTAGGAGCATATAGTTAGTTGTATTATAATGCCATTAACCTATTAAAAATAGTTGGATGGATTAACTGTAGTAAATATGAGATTTCATGAAATTCTCTCATAAATGGGTTTTATGGTAAAAGTGTAATTGTAATATAAATAAATAAATAAATAAATAGTTATTTGATTGTTTTATGCTTAAAAAATGTAGTTACATAATGGAAATTATTCAAATGATAGATTATGTTGGATTGATGGGATTAATTGAATAATGAACATTTGAAAAGATGAAGAGACTGTGTTTACATGGCATTGATGATGTCGAGAATAAAAATATGATTTTATGATGAAATTATAATTTTTTTCTATAGATATATAGTCCATTAATTTTTAGGGACGTGTTGCCAAATTTCGATGGCTAAAATAAGTCAAATAAAATTTTACTTTTAATTTTAGTAATTTAAAAATTAAATTATATATAATGAATTAAGTAATTAAGTTAGAATGAAGCTAGAAAATAAATAGAAACCAAGAATTCTCACCTAGTTCCTTGTTCTCAATTATTTAAAATCGGAAAAACGCGGAAATAGACATTGGAAAAATGTGGAAACGGACATGGGAAACGACATGTTCAAAAAATATAGGAAACAAAAATGTGGAGGGAAACGCGTAAATATAAAAAATATAAGAGTTTATTTAAAATTTAAAATATAGGAAATATAAAAATAATTTAAAAAGAGTACATTTATAATTTTTAAAGGATAATTTATAAGTTTCATGCCCAATAAAAAAAAAAGAAAATAAAATATTAATATGTCAAAATAGAAAAAGATAATGAAATTCTGTCAAATTTGAATTTGAAATCTGATTTTTTTTAATGCAAGAAATATTTCTGGGGAAAGAAAACAGGTGTCCGATTTTCAGTATTTACAAAAACGGACTCGATATATTTGAGCTGTTTCCAAATATTTTCACTTTTAAAAAACAAAAACATCAAGCATTTCGCGTGTACATATATCATATACAGAGAGTTACCATCCAATGGTAAATGTGGTGATGTACATGAGAAATACATACGACTATTTTTGATTGAGTTGCAATATATTAGGACTTGATGTAGAATTGGAATAAGGTTAAGTCACCATGGTGGAAATTGATGGCAAATGGGAGAATGGCACCTCTTTTATATATTCCAAAGTCTGACGTGCATCATTGATATTGAAAAAAGAAAATATGAAATAAAAAATAATAAAATGAAAGGACGGGTTAGGATCCTTCTAGCCAGAACGGGTGGCTTCTTGAGTGTACATCGAAAGGACCACAACATGGATTGTGGTATGGATATTGGTTGAAAAGAATATTTGGATATGTCTAGTCTTTTCACTTGGTGAGGCTACACACCAATTACCACTTAGTGTGACTAGTTGAACTTAAAATGCTTGTGATTTTGAATGTGTGAATTACATTTACTTGCTCATTTACAATTAGCTTGAGGGCTAAATTGATGTATGATTTCATTCTATATAACTATATAAGGCGAAAGAGTTATATAATTTTACTTATTGAATTTAAACATTCAACTCTGCCTTAAATAGATTTGATATGTTCATAAAATTGAAATGAATATGGGTGAGCATTCGGTCAATTCAGTTAATTTAAGTAATATTTTTAATGAAATAAATTAATTAAAATTTTTTTGACATAACCGAATTTAACCGAACTCAATCGAATCATTTTGACCTAATTAATTTGATCACTAACCAAACGAAAGTTAAAGCAAATGAAAACTTAATTAACAATCGAATTTAACTGAAATTCGTGATTAACTGACTTTAGCCGAGATAAAAAGTAACCGAAGTTACTAATCACTGCTTAATCAAAATAAAAATGGAAATATTTTTAGTTTTTAATTTTATTTTCTATTTAATTAAAACAACGTAGTTGTAAGAGTCGGTTAATTTGATTAACTCAATTAAATTAATTTTTAACTGATAACCTAAAATTTAATTCCTTTAACTGAATTAATTAAATTGACCGAATTAAGCTATGAAATGCTCACTCCGAATAGTGTTTAGTAACTTTCAGAAATGAAAAAGTAAATTATTAGAGTTCCTGAATTGTAGGTGATGCGGATTGTAAAATAGATCATTATGTATATAATTTTCGTGTGCATTATTATCTATTTTATAAACGATGTTGGAATTGGACTTAAAACGCACTATATGGATAGGCTTTGTAAATAGTTTCTAGGCTTACTACCAGCTTTTACAATCTTAAACTGACTCAAGTTCTAATATTGGTCCGGCCTGGGAAGATGGGTTGTCACAATCAAAAATTGGTAAAGAAAAGGTACGGGATTAGTTTCAACTTCTTTATATTGTTATCATTTTTTTTTTTAATAAATGAAAGGGCCAGTAAATCGGAATATAATTTTAAAGCTACACAGTAGGGAGTAGGAGTAGCCCTTCCGAGTAGTATTCACCAAATTGGTGATAATCTTTGCAGTGAAGAGGATTCAAACTCTCACTCCTTATATTTTCTACAAGAAGTAAGAAGATCAATAAGACCACATCTGATTAGTAATTATTATCATTATTAGAAATATAAGGTGACATATTAGTATTAAATATGTAAATTCAAGTATTGTATTGGTTAGTTAACTAAAGTTGTATAATATTGCTTTTCGGACAGCAGTTTCAAGTGAAGGTTTGTGATTAAAATTGGCAATAACAAGCTCTTATAATGCAAATACATTATAGAAGACAGGGAATAATAACTACATATGCATAAATGACAAACGAAAAGTTATGCAATCTATTATTTATAATGTTGATAAAACTCAATATTATGATATTTTACTTGTTATATAATAATGTTGTGATAGAGAATAGACACTGGTGTGAAGCCTCAGTGAGCATCTAAGCTGCTCATTTATAAAATAATAATTAATTAATGGGTTTCATTTTGATTTTTCAGATAGTTGAAAGATTCTGTTCTTGATTAACAGTCGGCTGTTTTACCATCTCAAATCCACCGGTCTCTTTTTTCATTTTTTTTCACTACAAAAACTTTTAATACTGTTATCACCGTAGCCGATAAAGTTGGCTTCAGTTGGGTCCCATAACGGAAAAGTGCCACTTTTTGAACACGGAGGACTGTAAATCTTTTTGAACACGGAAACCGTATAATCTGACGGAATTAAATCTCGAGACGGACATCATAATAATTTTACCAAAATACATAGGCAAAATTATTAATTTTGTCAACTCAAAGACAATAGTAATTTTCTCTAGAGTTAATTCAGGGCAGCAGCTTATGGTGGTGTTCATGGAGACGGTAATGCGAGTTTTGAGGAGTTGGTATTTTAGAACGAGGGAAATTTGAGTTGCAGACCGATTCCAAGGCTGTCTGAAATTCTTAAAGAACAGCAGACGAGTTCTCTTAAGGTTTCATAATATTCTCAATAATATTCTCTCTTCTTGTTTGGTTTTGTCGGTAAGACAACGTCTGATCAGCATTTGGAAGTTCTTTCGGGAAGCTACCAAGGGGCTGACAATGGCTAATGAAGCTTTAAGAGGGCAAAGAGGAATTCGAGTGTTACAGCCAACGCGGTGCCACCTCCAGTTCTTGGCTATTTCTCATTATTGTCAAATGCATGATGATATATTATAGCTTATCCATGTATCTCATGGAAAAAAAAGCTCATAATGTTGCTATGCTGGAACAACCTGATCACGTACAGAATACAGATACATTGTCAAAATCTTAAGTTACCAAAATCAAAATCTTGAAAAGAATGTGGATGACTATCATATCTCAGGTTCAGAACTCTTTTCTTCCTTAGGAGGTGCAAATTGTTTGCTGAGCCGAGATCTTGCCCAGGGATCCAAAGGTTCTCTTTGTTGTGGTTGAGGAGTTGGTGGTTTCGACTGCCTAAGCTCATTTTCTCTATCAATAAACCTGTTCAAATGTGTAAATTCATATCAAACCAGTAAAAACAGTAAATCCCAGA
Source organism: Jatropha curcas (assembly GCF_014843425.1). The sequence continues at coordinate 82,200 of NW_023590775.1, forward strand.
CTTGAAAGGAAGAACAAATGGGAAAAATTCAAAATTTAAAACCATACAGATACAAGACAAATTCAAAAAATACTTTAATATATTTAGTGATTTACTGCGAAGAATGTGTTTTTAATTATCTATTGCCACATGCATATGCATGTATACGAGCATATATGCTATATACAATAATTTGTGATTTCGGATACTTACAAAACTACATTTAGAAAAGCATACTCATTTGATTTCAATAATTTCACATGGAGGGTGTTCATTTCAGAATCAGTGAGATTATCTTCATAGCGAATGTATATTTTCCAGGTACAAGAATAGGGCTGAAATGGACACCCTCCAAGTTCTCTTAGGCTAAAGGCAAGCATCATCTCGGCCCAAATTTTCTTAGCCAAAATGGTTTTCTCTCAATATGTCTATACTTCTTTCTATTATTCATGAATAGAAATTTTCAGATTTTATTATTTGACAAATTATTGTAAGATTAACCAATTTAATTTAGTCTTCACGACCATTACAAAAACAATCTTCAAGATGAACCAACTTAAGAAACATAAGTTGGAGAAATAGATATTAAAACTAAAATTTAAAATTTATAGTACCAGAAAGAACAACAAAAGAAAAACCAGAAAAAAATGCAGAAAATCTGTAGATCTACAGAGTCAAAGCTGCAGATTGCATTTCGAATGTGCAAATGAAAATTTAGCGGATGACAAAAACTATTTTTAACTGCACAAACTGTTGCTAATGCTAAATATTCAGAAATGCAGAAAATAAAAACTTTGCCTAAACCAAACCTCAAAAAAGAACCATAAGAATTTAGCTTTAGGAGGGAAAAAGGAAAGCCAAATAAGCTTTCATCATCCTCTGGCAGTATGAAAAAGGAATTCTCAATCAAATAAACAATTTAGAGTGAACAGAGATCTTACTCAATGTATGCCATTGGTGCAGCATCACCAACTCTTATACGAGTTCGTAGCAGTCTTGTGTAACCACCTGCTCGATCCCTATAAACCCAAACTTAATTTTATCGTGGATTGATAATAAAAAAAAACAAAGAAGTCAGGTTCAGAAATTTACTTGTAACGATAAGCAAGTTCTGTAAATAGCTTGTGAATAACATCATCCCCTCTCACAAACGCAGCCGCACGCCTTGCAGCACAAAGGGAACCCTGTATATATATTTTTTTTCCCGAGATAAAATGAAGTGATGATGATGATAGAGAACTCCCATTTACTTTCAATATGCTAAAGTTTTTATTTCTTTTGTTGAGAAATTCAATAGGAGCAACAAAGGAACATAACTTACACAAATAGTAAACAATAGGAACCCGCCTTAGAGAAAAGAAAAAATGTAATGCATAAAGAGGGAAAAGGCACAGGAGCCAAGAAGTTCTTAAATGACAGTTACCATCAAGTTTAGAAATTAACTATAAAAAGAAATAATAAGCTAGAGAGACAGCAAACTCTGTTTTGGCATTGCAAAATACTTTGAACTCAAGGACACTCGTATTTTGCATATTTCCACTTATATCAACACAAGTAGGAATCCTAAAGCCATAGCAAGATAATGAGATGTGTCTGCAGCAAAAATATATACATTGAAAAGTTTATATAGATTGCCAACCTTAACCATTCAGAAAAATTTTCCAGCATCCTTGGGATGTAACCAATATGTCCAAAACTAAATTAAAATTCTAATCCATGCATTAATGGAGGGCCCAAAAAAGAGAAGATGTAGACCTAAGATCACATGGGGAGAAGTTGGCTTAAAAAGTCTACAACTTCTTTCTTGGCATTAGTGTAGAATTAATTATAACATGACAGAATGGAACAAAGGATAATCGACCCAAACTATTTTGGATTAATGCTTAGTTGCTGTAGCAGTAGTATATAAATCACAAACTAGTATAAAACTAAAGCCCTTTGGAAAAACATAATTCCAGATGCTCAAAACTCATCCAAGCTTTGCATTATATTCTTAAACCTCAATCATCTACACAACATTAAAAGCAGAAAGAGCAGCATGCAACAACTAATTTCTTATGCACACCTCTTTCCCAAGCTGCACCATATTATCAGCGAGTCGTCGAACCTCCTTTGCCTACAAAATGGAAAACACGACAAATGTGCTCAGTTAAACTACTTATCACCAAAAATTCCATAAACCACCGAAAGGAAATATACATAAAAACCAAATCAGTAAACCATGTGCATTTCTTTAGCTTGTACTTGTACTACTTAAATAACGTGACATGCAGAGTTCTAAGTAGCCCATAATATATATACTAGAACATAAAAGTTATTACTGCTCATAGAGCTGTGTTTTGATGACCTCCCCTCAAATTGAATTTAACGTCTTCTATATAGTAAAACACCCTTTTTTTTTTTTTTGAGATTGCAAGGGTTAGTGTAAGTAGAAACGGTTACATGCTTGGAAGATGTTTGTATTGGCTAAAGCTATAATGTCCTGTCCATTTGCAATGGTACAAATTTGTTATCCTAGTGGAATCCAAATACCATGCATTCCAAACAAAAGAGACCTTACTTCAGCATATATCTGAAACAAAATAAAATAAAATAAAATAAAAATTATATCTGTAACATGTTTACAACTTTTCCTAAAAAATTTCACTCATTAATCATGCTTTCTATTTTTTCTGCTCGTAATGAAGTAAAAAATTATGGTCAAAGTAACCCTACTAACCCGCTTGTTAGCTTCTGCAAGAAAAAGGAAAAACCTATAAAAAGAATCCCAGAAAAGCAACAAGCAAGAAATAAAATCAAACAAAACTTATCAGTTGTCATAAACCCTAGAAAAACCCCTAAAAAATGTACCAAAAAAAAAAAAAAAAGCAAGTACCTTAGCAACGGTGGTCTCAATGCGCTCATGCTTCACCAATTGAGAGACCATTGTCCTACAATTACATACCCATAAATAAATATGCTAAATTGAAATGGAAGTAAAGCAAGATTAGATGGAGAACAGAGAAACAAGGAGACAGTAAATCAATAACCTGAGCATGGACATACGGTGACCAGTGGGTCGACCTAACTTTCTGAATTTCGTCATTCCGGGAGATAGAGTGTTTCGATTTCAGAGGTACAAAGGAGAAACAGAGTAACCGAAAACCCTGATCAGTGGCGGCCAGGCGACCTGGTGAAAGCGAGAAACTGTTGGTGTAGCTGCATAGAATTCAAATGAACTTATAAATGGGCTTTGGGCTTTGGACTTTGGAAAGCATATATGGGCTTTGGGCTAGAGACAAAGTATGCGCTATATACTGTGTTTGGTTTAAGAACTTTCTCTTCTTTTGCTTCTTTTACCAGGTGGCATATTATTTTCAATTCTCAAAACAACTCAAAGATAGAAATTAAGCAAGAGAGTTTGAACTATATACATGTGCTAGAACATTTAGATATATAACATGGATTCATGTCAAATTAAATTTTAGCTTAACAATATGATTTTTTTTGTCTTTTTTTTCTCAGTATTATATAACATTTTTAAATATGAGATTAATTTCATTTTGAAATTCGTAATTGTCTATTTACATAATTATTTTTTCACTTGACCTTATAGAGATCATTCATTAAAATAGTACTACTTGATCTACTTCTTACAAGTTTGAAGATTAATTTAATTATTTACAATTAGCTCGGAATGGGAATGAGTCTAGTATGAGACGAGTCTTCTAATACCCATAACAGTCCCATAAGATTAAATATGTTCCTCCCTAGCATTAGGATGGATTAGATTATGTAGCATGTCAAATTTGAATTGAGTTTCATTCAAAAAATTTTAGAAAAATAAAAATTATAGATAAAAGTGAGTGGGTTATGACTATTGTTGGGTTTTATTTTTTAAAATTCATATTGATACTGTTTTTAAATTAGTGGAGGGATAAAATTGTCACCTCTATGATTTATTTTTAATTTATTGGGAGATTTTTATAAATGAAAATAACATTTTGGATACACGACAGAAATAATTCTTCTTTTTATAACTATGTTTGAGATTAATCAAGACTTTTCGTTTTTTATATAAGTGAGAAGATTAATCAAATTATCACTTTATTGACACTACTATTTGCACTGACCAATAAATTTTACAAGATAAATCTTGATTTAAAAAATAAAAAAATAAAAACAATAGGCAACAATAATTTGGAGGCAATCCCAGGATGTCCAATGTCTAAGAACCAAAAGTACAGCACAGTCGGCAGCCGCCCCACGTACTCACCGCCTCGATGTAAATTAAAGCTAAAGCTAAAGCTTTCATTTGTGTTATTGTTTTTATTTCTTTTATTTTTATCGCTGGAACTTTAAAAAAAATCCATCATTTTATTTTATTACTCGGTGTCTTAAGTTTTAAAAAAAAATTGTGAAAATAGAGAACCGTGAAACATGATTTTGAACTTTTTTTAACTAAAAGTTCAAAATGAAAACAAACTTTTGATTAAAAAAATAAAAAATAAAGATAGAAATCATATGGTTCTAAATTACTTAATAAAATTATTTAATATTTTCTAAAAATGTTATATTTTCTCTCAACTGCATCTTTATTTGAATATTTATATCGTTAAACGTTAATATAATTTATAATTATATTTATCAATAAATTTATTTTTTATTTTTTTAGAAAAAAAGGATAATATTATTAATCAAACCTTGCTTCAGAAGCAATAATAGAACAAATATCAGTTGGAATAGAGCTCCAAACTGTTAGACCAGCACTAAAACAAGCCATTTAGCAAATTCATGAGCAGCCTTATTTAGTTGCCTATTAACCCAAGCCAATGATATCCATAAATAGCTTCTTGCAATCATCAAGAAGAAGCTTGAATTCAGTTCTGTCATCCCCCTTGCTGCCATTGCCATTGTAATTTCGTGCGCATCCATCTCTAACTAAACCCGATGTAAGTGCTAAGATTTAATCCGGAGTAATACCTCCCTTAAGTCCATAAGCTCAGCACAGCGAGGCAAAGGAACTCCAGTAAGCCGACCTGAAACCCCAATGATAAACTTGTTAGTTATAGTCACTATATCCAATTTGATTGGTTATATTTTTGATATAATATTTAATGTAATAAATATTTTATTATTAATAAAAGCCATTTATTTATCTTTTATATTCTATTAATTGAATCTTGATAAAATATAAAATCCATGAAATAATACTGCTTTACGAAATAAATTATATCGTGATTATAATTATGAGTTTTATATTTGCATTAAAGTAATATCTCTAAATATTTTTGGTCAATGTTCTCCTCATTATTGAACGATGATTAGAGCTGTTGAGATTAATACATATTATGTTCTTTCATTAAAGAAGCAACTGTTCTCATATGTTGAGATATATATGATATCTGGAACTAATATGTAGGTGCTTGTTATTTAAATAAGTCCACTGAATTGACTGTATGAGAATTTCATATGGAGAGTTATATGTGTCTATGAAAGACTCAAGTGATGGTTGTGTAAGTGATCCTTTGACTTAAAATTACTAAGCTATCTTGTATGGGGATGACTATGTTTTAATTCTCCAAATACATTATTCATTCATGAATAATAAGCAATGATTTTTTGGATATAGTAAAAACTGTATAGAGATACTTGTGTAATTAAGAAAGGATTCATCACCCTAGGTAAATCAGAGAAAATGTTCTAATTATTCTCTATTAGTATTGATTAAGAATTAAAAGAAACTGATTTTTTGGATATAGTAACAAAACTGTATCAGAGATAATGTGTAATAGATACTTGTGTAATTAAGAAAGGATTCATCACCCTAGGTAAATCAGAGAAAATGTTCTAATTATTCTCTATTAGTATTGATTAAGAAATCATTGCGCAAAGTCGAATGAAATTAGCAAATTAGATTTGAAATTTCATTCAAACAATTAATGACTAAGATTAAGAGAACTAACATGATTTAATAAAGCAGATACACTCCATGTCTAATTACTAAATCAGAACTTTAATGATGAAGGGATATTAATTACACTGATAAATCATGCACTGAAAGGTTAAGTCAAAGCACTTTGACTTTCCAAATATCCAACTATTTAGATAGTCTTGACACGTTGTTAGAAAATGTACTTGACTTTCAAATATTAATTAATTAATTTAATTTATATTTGTTGCCAACATATTTGGAACCTATAAAGTCACACACATAAGAATGGATATGAGAAAGTGAAACGAGAAATCGAATCAATATGACTTGATTACAAATTAGTTTTGGGAACATTAAGGGCAAAATTATAATTTATATTTAATTACAATTTTACCTAAATTTTTAAGTATTGAATTAATTGATTTATGTCTAAAATTTATTAAGATAAATTTTAGATTAAATAAACCTAATATTTTGATTATGATTTATTTATTTAAATAGTTAAATAAATTTTAGATTAAATAAACCTAATATTTTGATTATGATTTATTTATTTAAATAGTTAAATAAATAAACGTAATTGATTAAATTGAAAATTCTATTACTATATATATTATGATTTATTTATTTAAAAATAATTATAATTTATTTATTTATGACCAAGGATTTTTATGTATAAGGTTTAAGATATAGTCTAACTGTGAGTTGTTGCTCATAACCATAAAACTAAACATAGAGCCTATGATAGCTAGCACCATCATACGCTCTAACCTCTCATCCCCTAAAATAGTTTTAGAGTTTTTAGATTGTCCTTTCATGTGGATACTACTAGAAGCCGGACAGTTGGACAACTTGTGGTTTGCACAACCTAGCTGCGTAGATCGAGGTTTCGAAGAATTTGCAAAAGAGATATTCTTCTAAATAATTTTTATTGCTTTAATCGTTTAAACGGATCTCTGTTGGTATAATTGTTTTATTATAACTATATTATTCCACTGCGTATTATTGATATTGAAACCTAAGAAAACCGACCTAGATGGTCTCTAAAAATAGCACCAAACCCAGCATTCAGCGTTGTTGAGTTGAAGGAGGCATCCAAATTGCCTTTCGCTAAAACAACAGCTAGTCGAGACCACCCAACCACCAGACGATCAGTTCTAGCGAAGCCCATGCTACTTTTCTTCACTCTTGTCGCCCTCCAATCTGCGATGAAGTTCATAGCCTGAGTTACAATAGTCATTGGTTCAATCTACGCATTTTGCCAAAGCCCAGTATTGGGATTATACCAAAGAAACCATAGCAGCACAGCCATATCCTCAATCTTGCTCTTATCACAATTCTTACATAAATCCCAAAACCATAATTCAAAACTTGCTACAAAAAACTCACCCCTAAGAATCTGGAAATGCGACAAACATAGAGAAGCAACAACACATTGAACAAGAGAATGCAAAATCGTCTCCCTCTCACCACACTTATCACACCCCTCAAATACATGCATGCCTCTACTATTTAACTGTATTTTGGTCGACAAAATTTCCCTGCATGCTCTCCACAGAAACTGCTTCACTTTAGGTGGAATATGCCTGGTCCAAATATATTTCCAGACTTTAGGATTGCCCACACAATAATCTGCCATAACCCCTAAGCAGCTTGCTTATATGCACTCCAGACCTCATAAGCTCCTTTTTTCGACCAGTGCCAAATCAAAACATCCTTTGGTCTTCGAACACTCAATGAAATTTTGAGAATCACGTCAGCGTCCACAGGGAGAAAAACACCTCGAATAAGATCTTCATTCTAGCAATTTTCACCTCACATTATCAGATCCTGCACCTTTAAGTGTTCAAAACCTGCAACACGAGGAGATATAGCATAAAAAGAATTGTGGGACACTATCCATGGGTCTCTCCATATGTTAAATCTGATCACCCCTACCAACATGCCATCTAACAACTTTTCTAAGCAAATCATTGGCTTGCAATATGCTCCTCCATATAAAACTAGGATTTGTCCCTAGAACTGCTCCCATGAAATCTCCCTCAAAAAAATATCTAGCTTTATAGATACGTGCTAGAAGAGACTCACCATTTGTTATGATGCGCCAACCTTGCTTGCCAAGGAGAACCAAATTAAGCTGTAAAGATGACAAAAATCCATCCCCCACCCCCCATTAAGTTTTGGAATTCACATCCTCTTCTTGAAGAATGGCAAACAGATGGAAGGGATGATGATTTTCAGATTGCTATTGATGAGTATTTAAAATACAAGAGCAGTAACAAAATGCCTACAATACTGGAATACGTTTTACACTATCTCAGTAAACATCCCTATGATCAAGGAATAGGAATAACAGAAGTTTGACTACGAGGTTTGAATAATATTGCTCTTATCACCCCCCCCCCCCCTACAATACTGGAATACGTTTTAACCCACTATCTCTCAGTAAAACATCCCTAATGATCAAGGAATAGGAATAACAGAAGTTTGGACTACGAGGTTTGAATCAATACTGCTTCTCTTAAAATACACCCCCCCCCCCAGCAAAACCTCACATAAGAGAAGGAACCACCTTGAGTTTGGATTAATAACAATTGCAAGAAACCCGATAGGCTTATATGGCCGACAATGGGCCTTATAAGTAAAGTAAATCTTACAAAGCTCGACTCTGCTTGTTTGGAAATAATGAGAAAACATTGAAGGAACTTTCATTGCAGAAACTATTAGACTCACCATCGAACGGAAAATGAAAGTCAAGCTCTAGATGGTTTTTGATCCTTGAAGAAATACCGGGTTAGGTCCGCTAGATATGGTTGCAGAGAATTATCAACCAAATAAGCAAGAAGGTGCATACACTTCGAACAAGACTGCACTGAAAGATATCAACGAACAGTAAACACTGCCAACAAATCCAATAAAACACTCACGAATGTCAAGAATATTGAAGCCAAGGCTCATATAAAATTCAGGAGAGTCTAGTAGCTATCGACAGACAAAGACAACTGATCATTTTTATAGATATATCTAATGAAGAAGCACACCCAGAAATTAAATCTTGGACCATGAACAAACTTGCATTAAGCCGAACCGCGTACTCATTGCACGATCAGTTTTATCACCAACCCCCAATCTAGCCAATCACTTGAAGGCATATTAAATGATGGGTGCTCAAACATGATTGAAAACAACAACCCCTTATGGTCTAAGCAGATGCCTCGCAAGGTAATCGAAGAATTCTTTTTCACCGCCCTTGCCCAATGATGAACCGAGGGGAGTGCACCATGAAATTGTGAAGTTTTATTAACAGATCACTTGTAATGGATTCCGGCCGCGTATTTAGAGGCTAGCATATATGCAAACATTCCCCAACAACTTGTCGAAAAACCAATTTTGGATCTTTAAAAGTTGGAGAGCTGTCCACAAATTAACGAAGTTGATGCGAGAACGAGGGTTGTTTACTCACAGATTGTGAAGCTTCAATGCATATTGACACGTCGTTAGAATTTCCCAAAATATTAAATTTTGTTTTGTGCGCGACACACATGCTTAAACCACACGCAGTCAGAAGATAGAACTTCAAACACCCAAAAAAATAGCTAAGAGGCCCTCCAAGTACTTTTAAGCTATATCGGATTTCTAGCTGTGTATTCTAGTGTTTGCAGAAAAAACTAATGCTGGACCTGTTAAAATCAACACTCAATCATACATACCACAAGGCAATAAGCAACCCATTGAGATTCATGTGAGAAAACTAACCACAGGAGCTAATCTGCCATTCTGGAATTCTGAACATCCACAAGGCCGTTGCCAAAGACTCTGCCAGCCTAGACAAAATATACCATAGCTCGAGGAGCCTGTTTTTAACCCGCTACAAAAGATTTCGTTTTAGGCACACACATAATCAGGCTTGCTAATCATCAATAAAATTCCTCTGGCCGGCTGCCTCCATAAATATATCAGATCCCTAGTTTCCATGCCCCAGAAGAAAAGCATTCGCCGAAACATCCAAAATGTTGACGTATAGGCCAGAACCACTACTAACCAGACACATAGATAGGAATCTAATCGAATCAGTAGACAGGTTTCAATAAACTGGACTAAACGTACTCAAATTGTAATCTTATCCCTGGGCGTTTGGTGGTAAAAACCCTTCGCCAACTAGCGAAGCTTTATAACGCTTCAGCAGGATCCCATCTCGATTTTTGTTTTTGCTTACGATTAAATCCATTTTAACACCCAACCAAATATTTAGAAGCATTTTGAAGACCCGACGGGACTAAATTCCCAAGTACAGCCAATTGGCCCTAAGTAAGAGCCAATCAATTTCTTCATACATTGCTTGTCTCCAAATCGCAAGAATTTACTGCCGGCCTTTAAATGTATAAATAAGGTACGGTCCTAGTCAACAAGAAAGAACCAGAAAGTTATAAACACCTTTTTAGGCTTTTAAATTTCCCGTTACTTGAACGCGTGTTGACCATTAGGAATGGCGGTTAATTGTAGCCTCTTCTTAGTGGAGAGAAGTAGAGCATTGGTCAAGTGCAGAATTTGCTATGTGGGATGGTTGGGCATAATTACTAAACACAGAATCTGCTCTCATGGTAGGTTGTGAATATAGGCATGCGAGCAGTTGGTTTCAAAGCGTCATGGTTCTATTGGCAATAAGGACTGCTTGTTCCAACTGTATTTAAGGCAGTAGACAGGCTAATGTTTGAAGTTCCGATTGAACGGTAGCAGGTACAAGCCAGCAGGTAAGGCGATTGGTTGCAATTATCTGACGTAAGGTTGGGAAGATGCATTACTAGGTAAGCAGTAGTTCGCTGGTTTTGAGCAAAGCTGATAAGATTTGAAAGGTTAGTGGAGGTGGTGCACCCGAGGACAGAAGACACGACCCATCCACTTTCTATTTTTTGAATGCGGTAAAAACCTGTTCCATCAACAAGATCATGACCGTGCAGTAAAATTATTTTGTTGAGTAGCACCCAAAGAGAGACACTTGATAACCTAATATGTGAATGAATAACTCAATACCCAAAGAAAGACCACAATTTAGATGGCAGCGTGGTATCCAATTTATTTTAGAATAAGGACGCCTAACAAGGATAACCACGCATTAACACAAGGGTATTGAAAAAAATATGATAATCCGGAATATCCGCTTGAAAAAATAATGTGATAAGAAGCATTTGCTTGCCTTAAGTGTGGGTTGTCTAGGAAAGTCTATTAACTAGTGCTAAATTGCCCGCGCAGCAGAAGGTCATGATTCCCAATATTTCGATGGAACAGAAGCATGAATTAAAAAAGCCTCTACCAGGTTTCAGTTATGTGACGGTGTTTTTTCTCCTCTGCACATCTCTTCTTCTTTTTT
>NW_023590776.1:0-24481 GCF_014843425.1 Jatropha curcas
AAAGAGAGAAATTCTATAGCCCCCCCCTAAATTTTTTTTTAAAAAAAAAAAAAAACTTTTAAGCCAAACCATAAGTGGTTGGGGGAATTTTTTTTCCCCACCTCATAAGGGTCCTAAGTGCGGTCCAACCAATCCTAGAGGAGGAAATCAAAACAAAAGTTTTTTTCCTTTATGTTGGTTTACGGCCGATCCCAACAATAAAGAAAAAATTTCCTATAACTCCGGCAGTTGTGGTCCTAGAACCCCTAAACCTAGCTCTGATAACCAACTTTGTCACGACCCGAAATCCATGGGCCGGACGCGGCACTAGGGCCCCAGGTAAGCTTTAAGGCCCCCGAGGCCCGTAAGTAAAGCTGAAACACTAAAAATTTACTAAAAATCTCAATATAATATATAATATATATTTTTTTTAAAACATTCACCCATACTGATTGGAAAAATAAACCGCAAGATCTAATTAAACCTCGCCGCAAATTTAAACATCTTAAACATTTACAAATTACCCTGCTTACAAATACAATATTTATAATATATGCTCACAGAATGATTTCATCTATAATAAATAAACGACCTAAAAATATAACAATATCCTATAACTGGCGGAGTTCACTAAAAATAATAACAGATAAGTCTTCGGACATTTATCTATTTAATAGATCGAACTAAAATTTAGAGAACTCTTTTCTAACAGTGAAAAGAGTAGAGTTATAGCTGGACTTAGAAAAGAGCTACTTCCTGAAAGATTTAAAAAAAAGAGATATGAGGTTTGGTTAAAGAATAATAAATTATTGACAAACAACACGCATTCACAACAAAATGTATTAAATATATCCAATCTAAGTCATACCGACTAGTTTATATGTTGCACACAGCCAGTCACACAAATTGGCATATCACCAGCAGCATCACAAATTATTAACATCTTCATATAATCAACATCACGTGGAAATTGGTCAGTGGATGTCACCGAAACTCAGATGAAGGCCGTCCTCCCATAAAAAAAAAAAAAAAAAAAAAATCATGGCTCATCCTCCTCACGTGTTGCAATCCAAGGGAAAGGCCGCGATCCCCCATACTGGCCGACGCGGTCTAATCTCACTTGACCAAGCCCTCTCATTGTTTTTCTATCCTCTCTTATTCTTTTTCATACCAACAGGAGGCAACCCGGTGGTCCTCCATCCAATCTTAGATCATTAAAACAGCGCTCAACAACAGGAGGCCACCCCTGGCGGCAGGCGATCAAATCTAGACTGTCCGGTGCGCAACGACGAGAAAAGCCCAACCTGTGGTTAAACGGTAACGGTAACGGTATAGGTGCACACGGGGGCGCCGATCTCCCATTTACCCGGCTAACTGTAATGGATCCATTAACGGTAACGGTATCTATAAGGTAACGGTAATCAGGATCCACATAGCGGGTAACGGTCTCACAAACCCATGGTGAACGGCCAACTTCATCACCAGACTCCACACAAAACAAAGCATGAGGCAATAAACACAGAACAATTAAATCAAACATTGCAATTAAGTGCAAACATATTTAATCAGTTGGACAACGTAATGCAATGCAACAACTAGACAAACCATTCTCCTCTCAAGTGGCAATAAATAAATAAAATATAATATTGAAAGAATAAACAAAACAATAAAATAAATTATAAATATATGGAAACAAGTAAATAATTGAATATTCAATGAATAATAAATGAAAATAATTAAATAATAATAGAGCACTCTGATTTAAATATTTATGTAAGGTTATAGAAATTAATCTAAATAAACCTATTATTATGTCATTTCTTAAAACTATCTTATCTAAAGTTCTATCAAAATTTCGGCTAAAGCCTCCTAAAAATTGGACTATCTACCTGTTTCAAAATATCGCAATATTGAATTATACTTTTATCAATCAATGTACACAGCCTCTATTCCGTCGGGGCAATCAAACGAATTTAAGTTCCATCCTCCTTTCAGTACAGGTATGTCAACCGTTTCACAAATAAATCTACAAAATTATAATAACCTCCAACAATGTTCCAATGATTTTATTAATTTGTCCTCTAAACTAATTATGCAATAAATGTCACTTTATATAATAAAACTTGGGCATCGATAAAAGATTAATTTCTAAAACTAGCCACTAAAAACCAATGGCTAAACCGTAATAAAAAATCAATATATATATGTATAATTTTCTACGTTAGTATATCTAAAAAGGGCATCCGTTAGCACTGAAATAGCTGCTGCCGCACCAAGAGAAATAAGGCTTCAACTTGACTTAAACTTATATACAATAAACATAACTAACTCATCTCCCATCAAAATTTAAAACTTAACAACAACAATATAATTCAAATATCAAAAGCAAACTCAAGGGAAAATGGCTGAATGGTCGCTGCAATCCTAAAGTTTCTAACTTCTTTCGCCAAATCCTGCTGTAAACTAAATAATTGATTCAATATAGGTAAGACTTCAGTTTATAGTGTTCAATTAAAGGGCTTCAATTTTTCTCCATTTTGGGTAATACCTCTAACCATTTCGTCCATTTAAATTAAGCAAATCCCATGATCAAATTTGTTTATCTAGCAAGAATAATATTATCGAGTACTAACTGTCCCTTAGCTCAAGTATTAAATATATAATTGTTGTGAAATTTATGCTATGGGCTTATACTTAGGAAATTAATACCTACATTTTATACATTATATTATAGCTAGCCAATGTCTCTTAAAATTCTAAGTTAATCAATGTAATAGATAATAGACTAGATTTCTCATTCCCTAGACGCAAAACTGTTAACCATAATAACCCACTCAAAACTTCATCAAGAAACTCAAATAATAAATCTCCTAAGTAAGCTATGCTTATATAATTTTCTTGAGCAAATACATGGCAGTAAGCTTAGAAATGTACATTTCTATACCCATATTATTTAATTCATGATACCCGCTTAAATAAAATTTGAAAGGGTCTAATAAACATATTATAATGGTTAGAAATTAATTACCTAGTTAAACAATTAGCGTCCGAAAAAATGAATTTCCGGTTAGATGACGCGAAATTAGCTCCAGCTATCTGGGCATTTGCCGCCTGCCTGGAGTTGAGAAAGACGGTAAGCCGGTGGAGTCGCCAAAAGGTGTTAGAAGGTGTAAAACAGCCAGCCCTTGACTGTTTTCGCCGGAAATTGAAGCTGAAGACGCGATCCATGGTCGAGCGAAAATCGCGGCCTCCTGCAGCTGCTTGCGCTCACCAAGGAAACGAAGGAACGAGAGGGGAAGGGAGATCTGAGGCAGCTACGGTGGGTGAACGTGACGGCGAGAGAAGAATGAGGTCAATCGGCTCTGGTGGCGGGAAAATGGGGGGGGAAAGGAGGAGGAAGGAGGTTGCGCGCTCGCACTAAGCGAGTAAGGTTAAAGGTAAGCGGCTAAGGAAGGATGAAAGGAAAAGAAAAAAAGAAAAGAAAAAAAGAAAAAGAAAAGAAAAGAAAAGAAATATCCTTGGCTTCTAGACATTCGGTTCGATTCGAACCGGTTTGGTCTAATTTTCAATAAAATTCGGCTCGATTGCTTGGTTTTTCTAATCCGATGTGATTTATTTTAATTCTTTAGTTAGGTTCTAGAAATTTCCGTCAATTTACTGCAATAATAACAATAATAATAGTATTTTGGATTTTAGTGATAATTAATTTTTATATATTATAATAGGTTAAAATTACCCGGGGTTTCTATTTGTTTATGATTCAAAAATTTTCGACATTTTAATTGGGCTTGAGGGCCAACTAGTAAAACTTTGGGCTCAAAAATTAGAATTGGCTCGATCCTACTAACCGCATACTAATCAAAAAATTCGGATTTTTGATTTAATAAAAAATGCACCAAAGTTTTGAAAAAAAATAAAAATTCGAGATATGTTCAATCTCCCCCCCTTAAGACAATTCGTCTCGAATTGAAATTTTAACAGGGGTAGATAAGAACAGAGGAATAGGTGATTCTAAAAGTCATAAGAGATACTCTAAATACTAAAAAGTCGGCTCAAGAGTGAAATAAAAAGATAGATCGAGTAACAGGAAATAGTTAGGGGCGTTCTGATTGTACTTACTTCGCACCGATGCAATCATCCTACTTTAGTACCACCTGGCGAAAAAACTTAGCAAAAAAACGTCGAGTTTATTACCATGTAGATCTCTAATTACTAATCTTTAGACAGCTAACTGAAATCCTTAGAAACCCTTATTAGAAATAAAAACTTACAATAAAACTGGGTTTAATAAAGAAAGAACAAATATTTTAACTTCAACGAGACATTTTCTTCATGAAAGGCTTAACACAGCATAGTTTCAAAAACACAAACAATTGAAATTTAAAATTTCAATTTATAATAAATGAAGAAGTAACTCGTTTTAATTACAATATGTTATTTAAATAAAAACTCTTTATTTAAATTCGAAAACTTTAAGCAAAATCGTCCTGCAGCAACTTCTGCTATCCTATTATATTCCAAGGCCGCTTCGGAAATAAACTTATTTTTTGTTTCTCATCTATGGCAATTCGAATTGTCCCTATAGTATCTTTTACTATAGATAGTTCATCTGTTATAAGCAGGGCTCCTAAAATCACTGGCATCCGTCTATTGCTAAACATTATATCAATTCAGATTCAACTCACTTGTCTCACCTAAATCCTTGACCTCATATTTGACTTTAGAATTTTTCAACATTTGTTCGTTATCTAAGCCTAGTAAAATATTGCATGAATTCTTCTAAATTTTTTTTTTTTTTTTTTTTTTTGGCTACTTACTCCTCATATATACATTACAGAACTCGTCAATATAGTCATTCCTTATTACGCCTTTAAATTCTCCAGTTACATTGCTAATGTTATTTTTCCTTCGCATTTATTCATTAAACAATCCTATATTCCAAATCTAATCGCCAACTTAACTCTATACCAAGATTGGCTACGCGATATTTCCAACTTCACTATTCTCAACTTGATTAATACCTGTCTACTTATTAATTACACCACCAGTCTTATTCTTCTTTTCCAACCCTTCTTCAAATTTTACTATCGCTTGTAAGCCCAATTTCATTTAATGATCTTAATCCAATTTAGCCCCGTGATAATATAATAGACAACTTTCAAAATAATTTTCTATATAAAAATATTCAATTTAAAATTATTCATCATAACAACAATTTGAAATTCAAAATTAAAAATGGGGTTGGGTTTTGGGAGATTTTGTTTTAAAAGGTAAATATCAAATATCAAATAACTAAAACAATAAAAAGAAAATTCCAAAGAAAATTCAGTAGCCGAACTGAATACTAGGATACGCAATTCCTTATCGCCACAAAGTTCAACCGATTCCGGCATACAGATGAAACCTATTTATCTCTACACTCATCCGATTCACTATAGGAATAGAGCTCACATGAAAAGTAATGCATTGGGTGATCAGGCCACATCCATTACCATCTCAAGTATTACTCCATTACCCAATAGGGCCTGAGGGTGATACCCTGCTTTAAGCCCTTACAGGTATTGCGATGGGTATTCATTCTACTAATCCACTATTTCCACTCTAATTCTCAATTAATTCTTCTAAATAGACTAAATTGATCTACACATAAGTGGGATTTTCGCCACCCTCATAGGGTCCTAGTGCGTCCACGCATACCTAGAGGAAGGAAATTCACAAAGTTTCTTTCCTTATGTGGTTACGGCCGATCCAACATAAAGAAATTTCCTAAAATACTCCCCGGCAGTTGTGTCCTAGAACCCTAACCTAAGCTCTGATACCAACTTTGTCACGACCCGATCCATGGGCCGGACCGGCACTAGGGCCCAAGGTAAGCTTAAGGCCCCCCGAGGCCCGTAGTAGCTGAAACAACGTAAAAATTTACTATTCTCAATATAATATTATATAATATATTTTTTTTTAACAATTCAGCCCATACTGATTGGAAATAAACCGCAAGAATTTCTTTATTAAACCTCGCGCCAAATTTAAAAACATCTTAAAACATTTAACAAATTACCGCTGGCTTACAATACAATTTTATAATAATATGCCCTCACAAGAAATGATTTCATCTATAATCAATAATACGACTAAAAATATAAGTAAATCACTAATAACTGCGGAGTTCACTAAACAAATGGAATACAATAAGTCTTCGGACATTTATCATATTTAATAGATGCGTACTAAAATTATGAAGACTCTTTCTAACAGTTGAAAAGAGTAGAGTTAATAGCTGGACTTAAGAAAGAGCTAGCTTCCTGAAAGATTTAAAAGCAAAAAGAGAATATGAGTTTGTTAAAGAATAATAAATTCATTGGCACAACACACGCATTCAGCCAGCAAATGTATAAATAATATCAATCTAGTCATGACCCGACCTAGTTATAGTTCACACAGCGCCGTCAACACAATTGGGCAATAATCACCTAAGGCACTCAACAATTATTAACATCTTCATATAAAATCAACAATCACGTGGAAATTGGGTCAGGTGGAGTCAAACCGAAACCCCCCGATGGAAAGCCGTTCCTCCCACATGGCTGGCATTCCTCTCAACGTTTGCTGCACCAGGGAGCCGATCCGCCCATAACTGGCCGTTACCGGTCTAATCCCTACTTGACCAGGCCCTCTTCATTGTTTTTCTAATTACCTCTCTTTTCTTTTTCATACCAACAGGTAGCAACCCGGTGGTCTCACAATCACAATCTAGATCATCAAGCGCTCACAACCAGGAAGGCCACCCTGGCGGGCAGCGATCAAATCTAGACTTGTCCGGTGCGCGTATACGACGAGAAGCCAACCTGTGGTTAACGGTAAACGGTAACGGTAGGTGGCACAACCGGGGGCGGCCGATCTCCCATTACCCGGCTAACTGTAATGATCCATGTAACGGTAACGGTATCTATAACGGTAACGGTAAATCAGATCCACATAACGACGGTAACGTCTCAGTCAAACCCCATGGTGACCCACTTCAATCCCACTCCAACACAAAACAAAGATAGCATAAAACCACAGAACAATTATCAAAACATTGGCAATTAGTGCAAACATATTAATCAGTTGGACAACGTAATGCAATGCACAACTAGACACCATTTCTCGAAGTGCAATTAAATAAATAAAATAAATAATATTTAAGAATAAACAAACAATAAAATAAATTATAATAATGGGAAACAAGTAAAAGTAAATTGAATAATTCAATGAATAATAATGAAAATAATTAAATAATTAGAGGCACTCTATTTAATATTAATTAAGTTTATAGAATTAATCTAAAATAAACCTATTAATTTATGTCATTTCTTAAACTAAGTCTAAGTTCCTATCAAATTTTCGGCAACACCTCCCCTAAAAATTGGACTATCCTAACCTTGTTCAAATATCGCAATATTATATATATTTAATCAATCAAAAATGTACACAGCCCATCCGTCGGCAATCAACATTTAAGTCCCATACCTCCTTTCAGTACAGGTATGTCAACGTCACTAAAATAAATCTACAAATTAAAATAAAATAACCTCCAACATGTTCCATGATTTTATTAATTGTCCTCTTATACTAATTATCATTAAATGTAGCACTTTTATTAAAATAAAACTTGCATCGATAAGTTAATTTCTAAACTTAGCCACTAAAAACCCTGCTAACCTAATAAAAATTAATATAATATTACTGTAATATTTTCTACGTTAGTAATATCTAAGAAAAGGGCATCCGTTACCTGAAATATGCTGGCTGCGGGACGGACACCAAGAGAAAATAGCTTCAACTTGAGCTTAAACTTATATAAGCAATAAACAACTACTCATCTCCCATCAAAATTTAAACCTTAACAGCCAACATATAATTCATATCAAAGAAAACTCAAGGGAAAAGCTGAAATGGTCCTGCATCTAAAGTTTCTAAACTTCTTTCGCCAAATCTGCTGTAAACTAAAATAATTGATTCAATATAGTAAGACTTCAGTTTATAGTTCAATTAAAGCTTCATTTCCTCCATTTTGGTATCCTCTACCATTTCCATTTAAATTAAGGTCAAATCCATGATCAAATTGTTTAATCTAGCAAGAAATAGATATTTAAATCGAGTACACACTGTCCTTAGCTCAAGTATTAATAATATAATTGTTGTTAAAATTTATGCTATGCTTATACTTAGGAAAATTAAATACTAATTTATAACATTATATATAGCTAGCAATGTCTCTTAAAATTCTAAGTTAACATGTATAGATAATAGCTAGATTTCTCATTCCTAGACAAAAACTGTTAACCTAATAACCATCAAGCTTCAAATCAAGAATCAAATATAATTCCTAAGTAGCTTATGGCTATATAAATTCTTCTTGAGGCAAACACGGCAGTAGCTAGAAAATGTTACATTTCTATACCCAATATTATTTAATTCAGTGATACCCCTTTAAATAAATTTGAAGGGGTCTATAAACATATTATAAATGGTTAGAAATTTAATTACACTAGTTAAACAAAATTAGCGTCGGAAAAATGAAAAATGAATTTTCCGGTTAGGATGACCGGAAATAGCTCCAGCTATCTGCATTTGCCCCCTGCCGGAGTTGAGAAAGACGGTAGCCGGTGGAGTCGCCAAAGGTGTTAGAAGGTGTAAACAGCCAGCCCTTGACTGGTTTCGCCGGAAATTGAGCTGAAGACGCGATTTCATGTTCGAGCGAAATCGCGGCCTCCTGCAGCTGCTGCGCTCACCAGGAACGAAGGAGAGAGGGGAAGGGAGATCTGAGCAGCTACGGTGGTGACGTGACGGCGAGGAGATGAGGTCAATCGGCTCTGGTGGCCGGCCCGGAAACTGGATTCGCATCGGGTTCGCATCAGCGCTCATAATGGGGGAAAGGAGGAGGAGGAGGAGAAGTTAATGCGCGCTCGCACTACGGCAAGGAAGAGAGGGGGGGAGAAAGAGAAGGAAAAGAGAAAAAGAAAAGAAAAAAAAAAAGAAAAAAGAAAAGAGGCAAGAAAGGGAAATATTTGGCTTCTAGACCATTCCCGGTTCGATTTCGAACCGGTTTTGGTTTCTTTATTTAATTCTCTAACTTTCATTAATTTCGGCTCGATGTTGCTTGGTTTTTCTAAATCCGATTTGATATTTTGAATTCTTTTAGTTAGGTTCTAAGAACATTTCCTCAATTTAAACTCATAATAAACAATAATCAATAGATATTTGATTTAGGATATTAATTTTTATTATATTCATAATAGGTTTAAATTAGGGGGTTCTATTTGTTTATTGATTCAAATGGGTTCGACATTTTATTTGGTTGGCTGGCCCAACTCTGTAAAATTTTGGGCTCAAATTGAATTTGCTCGATCTTTACTAAACCCATTAACTATCAAAAATTCGGATTTTTTGAATTTAATTAAAAATCCCAAATTTTGAAAATTAAAAATTCGAGATATTTTTCCACAATATACCCTTAATGAAATTTAAAAATATTCCTAAAATTTAGTCTGACCAATTAGAAAATTACATTTATTTAGTTGATTTGACTTATACGTTTTATAAAATATCATTTTTTAAATAATATATATAGCATAATTAAGGAAATTTTGATTTTATTTAAAATATTTTATTTAGAAGAGAGTAAAAAAAGGGGGGGGAAAAAAAGTATATATTTCTTTTTTCGTATATGTTTGTATTAATTTGATTGGATATATTTTCTTACAAAATAAATTTTCAAATAGAATATACATAATAATTTATTTAGGGCAGAGAGATAAAAAAATAAAACACTATATTCTTTTTTCTTTTTTTTGTTATGGTTTGTAGGGAAATTGAAAGTTTTATTTGGGAGAGGATAGGGAAGTTACTTTATTTTATATTTTTTTATTACATGAACTATAGATAATTAAGAAATTTCAAAATTTAAAAAATTTGGTTTAAATTTATTTTTTAATTAAATATATACAATAATGAAAAGACATTTAAAAATTTTTTATATTTTATCTTTTAAATATTTATTTTATTTTGATTACATTTATATATTTTATTTTAGGAGAGAGATTAAAAAAGGAAAAAAGCTATATTCTGTTTTTTGTATGGTTAATAGGAGAAATTGATGGTTTATCTTGAAGAGGATTGGGAACATTTCTTTATTAATCTTTTTTATTAATAATTAAAGATATTCTATTTATTTTTAAATTTATAACTTATGTAATCTTTTTTATTAATTAATTAAGTATTTATTTATTTTAAATTTATAACTTACGAGAAACAAAATATTTGAATAAACTCATTAACCGACCAATATTGAATTCTAGCATGATTTGCTTTGTAATTTGCATTTATTGACTTGGCTTTAATCTTTTCTTTTTTGTTCATCAACATCAAATTTTCAATTATGGTCTTTTCAATTGAAGAAAGGGTTGATTTATGAAATTCATGATAATTTTTTAATATAATTTGCTCCTTATTATATATTGAATTTTGAAAAGAGTTTTCTTCTTAATAACAATTTTTATTTTTTTCGTTACTTAATTAATATTTAACTACTATGTCTTTAATTTAATAAGAAATTTATATCCTTCAAGTAAATAGATCGGACAAACTACATTGCAGAATGTTAATAATCCTGCACCCATAGTGAATAATTAATGGCCGTTAAATTTTATTGATTAAAACTTAGATATTGGATGCTAGAGTAAAAGAGAAACCTACCTATTGTATAGGTAAAAAAATTTCTATTTAGTTTAAAAATAAAAATGATTGCTTAATTACTATTAAATATTTATTTATTAACCCAAAATCCATTTCATCAATTTCATTATTTGAAAGCCTACTTTATTTGCATAGAAAAAAATTCAAATCACATATATTATGCTATATAAATTTTTATAAATGTATATCATTAAATATTTTTATTTATTCTCTTAATGAATATATTATTATTAACTGGTTAATTTTCATTATTTTAAATATATATATTAATACTTCATTATTAGCTATTAACTTTTATAAAAGCAATTGTGTCACTTTATTAAATTTAATATTTTAATTTACATATCATTTACTTTATTTCATTTTAATTAATTTTTTAAATTCTCCTTTTACGTAATTTATAATATTATAATATATATTTAGGAACTAGCAGATGTGGTTAAATTCTTTTCTTGCTTACAATAATGCAGTTAAAAATAATAAAATAAATAAAAATTAATTTATAAAAATATTTCTAACAGTTTAAAAAAATATTTATCCAAATGAAATTGAAAAAAATATATAATTCAAAACAATGATGTGTATTTTATTTGAATAGTAATTTAAAAAGACATTTTTTTCTACTAAAAGAAGAAAAAAAGAAATTTGCAAAGAAGAAAAAAAATTATATAACTAGTGAAATGTACCTGCTATAGTTTCTCTATCCATACAGAATTTTTTAAATCTATATTGTAGAAAAAGTCTAAATAGATGGCCTTTTGATAATGTCACGACCCGTTTCCATGGGCCGGACCGGCACTAGGGCCCAGGTAAGCTTAAGGCTTCCGAGGCCCGTAGTAAGCCTGAAACACTAAAATTTTTAAGCTGAAACACTAAAAAATTTGGCTATCTCAATTATAAATCTTCAAAATATTCAGCCCATATTATTTAAAAAAAAACAAAACGCTCAAGACTTTTATTGACATCTCGGCCAAATTATCTTTTTACAAAAATTCCCACAGGTCAAGGGCCCAATTTACAATACCCCAATTTACAATACATCACATTTATACTATGGGCTCACAGAATTATTTCATCCATAATAATAAACGACTAAAAGTATACAAATCCTACAACTGCGGAGTTACTAATTGTTTGATATACATAGCTTTTTATACATACAGTTACATAGTAAAATAATTATGGAACTACTTTAGTGCCCTGCGTCGAAGAAACATAACCTAAATCGAATTAAAGAGAAACTTACTTCCTGAAAAATTAAACAAGACATGTGGGTTTTCTTAAGGAGTAATAATCATTGCACAACACACGCATTCACACAACTATGTAAATATATCAATCTAGTCATCCGACTAGTTATATGCGCACACAGCCAGTCACACAAATGGCATATCATCAGCACTCACAATTATTAGCATCTTCATATAATCACATCACATGGAAATTAGTCAGTGGCGTCACCGAAACCCCCGACGACCGGTACTCTCACTGGCCCATCCTCTCAAACGTGTGCACCAGGGAGCCAATCCCCCATTCTGGCCGACCGATCTAATCCTCACTTGACCAGTCCTCTCATTGCCTTGGACCTAAGCCCTCTTCATTGCTTTTCTACTCCTCTTTTCTTTTTCACATTTACCCAAAACAGGAGTGCCAATCACCCGGTGGTCTCCGCCCACTCCAAAACTCCTCTAGATCATTTCAAGCGCTCACAACACGGTAGTCACCCTGCGGGGCTTGCGATCACAAATCCATTCATACACTGTCCCGGTGCGCAACGACGACTAGAAGCCAAACCCGTCGACAGTTAACGCCGAAATCGTCTAGGGTCTAACGTAGGTGCACACCGAGTGGGCGGCGCCGACTCTCTACCCATTTACCCGCTCTGCTGAGACGGTAATTATCATATTCGATCCATATGGAACGGTAACGCTCCACAACCCATGGGACCCACTTTCATTTCCCCAATTTCCACACAAACCAAAACACCTCACATATCACAAACAACATTATCAATGTCATCACACTTAAATGCAAGCATATATTAATCAATTAAACATCATAAATGCAATGCAAGCAATAAAATCCATCCTAATCAAATGGCAATAAATAAATACAATTAGCATTAACCAATAAATCACATTATAAAAATAGATAAACCAATTTATAATTTAATAAAATAAATAATAAATATGTAAATAATTAAACATGAATTAATAAAGATTTAGTAAAGTAATCAGAGCCACTATATTTTATATACCAAATTATGAGAACTAATCTAAATAAACTATTAATTATGTTGTTAAATAAAATTTTAAGTCTAATTTTTATTTCAAAATTTCGACAGGCACCTCCCCTTAAAAATTGAACTATTTCTACTACATATCACAAATATCATTATATCTTTATTCAATTCAATTGCACACAGGGCGGCCCATCCGTCGGGCAATCAATCAATTTTAAAATCCCATCCTCCTTCCATAACAACAATATCATTAAGTTAATTTCAATTTTACTTATCACGTTGATAGTTCGTAGTGTCTAACTATGTATATACTCTTTATCAATCTTCATTTCTTCATTCTTGCTTAAAGATAATTAGCCACATATTTATACCTTTGTTCACATTTTATATTTAGCCAATACGAACAAATGCTTTTTATTTAAATTAAAATAAAATCTAAAGAATACATCTACTAAGAGATTTAACTTACAACTTAAAATATACCGATTAACTATTCCTAGCAAGAATTAAACCTACTATTTCAAATATTTCAGTTTAGCTTTCGCGTTTGGATTCATAATAATCATTCTGAATGTTTCGCATTCATAAGTTCAAAATTAAATGTATTTACCTATCAAGGTTCTCTAACAAGAATCATAAAAATTTTAACTAGGCCTATTCGATCACTCCTATTTTCAAAATAAAATTAAAACTCCTCTTATCCCAATTCATGTCAATTTCCATGCTTAGAAAACATTAAAAATCCATATAAAGCTATAAAATTCAAACAAGAAAAATAATCACAAAAAAAAAAAGAAAATTCAGACCCAAATCAAATTGACTTAAGCCATTTTCTAATAGAATTAAGCATTACTTCAGCTTTGATTACTAAAGATTACTATTAACTAATATATTGATATTAAACTAATTATATTGAAGCTTAGATAACTAACAGATCCACAAGGAGATAGATTCCTTATCTATAAACATTACTTTTGTATAAACTAATTCATTCTTAGGTTATTATTCATTGCTTAATTATGTAGCTAATATCCATTAATTAACAAATTTCCTGCAGTCTTATTACTTTCTAAGGCCTAATTATAAATTTTCAAGTCAAAACAATCAGTTTTGAATATCAATCAATGTCAGATTACAATTACAAATCTAATAATATAGTCATACTCTACTGGTTGAGTGCAAAATTCTGCCTATTTAGCACTTTCCGGTTACCGGAAACATCCACCGTCGCCACAGGCCACGGTGGCCAGACGACCAGCAGGCCTGAGATCAAATAACAATATACTGAAAATAAAGAATGCTTCCTGTAAAGTTCGGTTTTGAGATCAATATCTACAAAATATGGCAATTAATTACTAAAACCCCAAATTTTATCAATTGACAAAACCTCGATTTTTGAGATCAATATCTACAAAATATAGCGATTA
The DNA here is from genome assembly GCF_014843425.1 of Jatropha curcas. Next base: position 14,386 of record NW_023590776.1, read on the forward strand.
ATTACTTAAACCCCAAATTTTATCAATTGACAAAACCTAAATCTTCAATCATCTCAAATGGCTCATTCAAATTCAGTTTGTCCATTAGTTATTTATCTAAAGATAACAAGAAGGCATTTTGGACTCACCTTGCTAATGGGGATCGTCGAAAAACGATGAGGTCGCCGGAAATCGAGCAGGAGACGCGATCTGGCGGTGGAGCAGAACTGCGACTTCTGCCATCGCTGCACTCGCCAGAGAGGAGGAAGCTTGAGCATCTGCGGCGGTGACGCGACGGCGAGGTGGCGCTGGTTCTGGTGGTCGGAAAAATGAGAGGAGGAGAGGCAGTGAGGTCGCTGCGCGCCGAAGAAGAAGAAGAGAAAGAAAAAAAAGAAAGAAGAAAGGCGGTTTCTAGCAAATTCTAGGCCATTCCGGTTCGATTCGAACTGGTTTGGAGGAAGAAGTCAAGGGAAAAAAGAAAGTTAAAAGAAAAAGCAAAAACGAAAAAGAAAAAAGACACGAAAAATGAACACAAAGAATTAAGAAAATCGGGCCTCTCCTAGACCATTTCCGTTTCGACTTCGAACCGGGGTTTTCGGCTCTTGTAATTTAATGACATTCGGCTCGATTTTTTGCTTGATTTTCCAGTTTTTTCAATTTGTTTTTTTGGAATTATTCTTGTGGTTTTGGATTTCTTTTGGGCTTGGGCCCAATTTGAAAATTTGGGGTCGAATTGAAGCTTGTTTTACATTCTTACAGCCACACGAATTGAGCCTGTTTTACATTTACAGCCCACACGGCCAAAATTTGCGATTTTTGATTTAAAAAAAATTCGAAGGTTTTGAAAATAAAAATTCGGGGTATTACAGATAATTAAGTATTTTTAATTTTCTTAATATTTTTTCTCTTATATTTTAAATTTTTTTGACTTAAAAGAAAATAGTGTTTATGAAACTTGAAAAAAAAAAACTGAAACTATATATTTCTATTTAGGTCACTTTTTGGAGTTTTAAAAATTTGTGTATATGTGCATATATTCATTTCTCTAATGTACTAAGTAAGTAATACTGCCACTATAGTTAAAATGATTATCATTATCAATTTAGATCATCTTCTCATTTCTTTTTTCTTTTTACCTAGCAGTAAAAAATAATTTATTATTATTATTCATTATATTTGAATATAGATATTGATTTCGATTAATGATAAGGATTGAAAATTGAGTGATGATTTAATTTTCTTTTTGAGCATCTATTAGAATTTTAAGAATTTGTATTTTATAAATTAACGACCGAATAATTAGGTTTAGGGATGAAGTTGAAGTTTATTTTGAGACCACCTTCATTATAAAATAACAAATTAAGTACATAAGATGTAACATTACAAGTAGCTTTTACGATAAAATCTAATACAAATTAACCAATTGTATTTATTTTAATCCAAATAAAAACTTTTGCTTTTAACGAGTATAAAAGAGTGTAATGAGTATATAATGAGTATAAAAAATGAGTATATAACGAGTATAGTCAATGTGTGACACACGTAATGAAAAACACTAGTCTATACTATATATAAATGTGGGAATAGGGGAGGATAATGAAATTTTTGACAGCGCCCTTGATGAAGTTAAGGATATCCTAAAATAATTTTAGTCATATCAAATTAGAAAATTATATTTTATTAGTTGATTGGATATATTTATAAAAATTATTTTTTAAACCAATAATGTGTGGTCTGATTGTCTTTTCACTTATATAACGAGTTAGAGGTCTCGAGTTCAATTCCTCTCGACCATAAGTGTTTTCACCAATTTGATGAGTCTAGAGGAGGGTTCCTTATTGTATAGCCAATGGTGTTATTTTGACCCATCAGGCCTCCTAATGAATAACACATAATTATTTTTAAATAAATATTATAGATAATTAAGTATTTCAAAATTTTAATTATGCTTTGGAAGCCCCATTCAGGCCTCCTAACTTGATATAACACATTAATTTATTTTTAAATAAAATATATATTAGATAATTAAGTTATCTATCAAAATTTTAATTTTAAATTTCTTTATTTAAAAATTTATTTATAATTATATATTGATAATTGAGCGACATTTAAATTTTTTTTAATATTTATTTATTAAATATTTAATTCTATTTTGATCTAAATTACATTTAAAAGTAATTTTATTTAGGAGATAGATAAAAAAAATTATTCTGGTTTTATAATATTTTTTGTCTTCAATGTTATAAGATTCGATTGGGGATATAATTTTTTAAAAAGTAAATTTCAATAGATATTTTATTTAGGAGATAGATAAAAAAAATATTCTTTTTATTAATATTTTTTTCTTAATGTTTATAAGATTCGATTGGATAATATTTTTTAAAAAGTAAATTTCCAATAGAATTTATATAATTAAACTTGGGATGACAAATAGTTAAAAATTTTAATTTAAAAAATATATATAATATTTTGTTGATATATATATTTATATATTAAGACTGTTTTTTTGTTAGGTAGTCTATTGATGATTAGACATTTTTAATTTCATATTTTTGCTCTCATATTCTAAATCTGTTTGACTTAAAAGATAATAGTGTTTAGGAAACTTGAAAAAACTAAAATTGTATATTTCTATTTCGGTCACTTTTTGGGGTTTCAAGAATTTATGTGTATGTACATATATTCTTTTCTCTGATGCACTGGATAAGTAATACTACCATTGTAGCCAAAGTGATTTTCATTGTCGATTCAGATCATCTTTTCATTTCTTTTCTTTTACCTAGCAGTAAAAAATAATTTATTACCCCCTGCATCCCAAAAAGATACTCCATCTTTCCTTTTTGTTTGTCTCAAATATAGTCCACTTTCATTTTTTGCGTTATAGTTAATCCTTAAATTTTCTACTATATCCTATTAATTTTATTTTATTGTCAATAATCCTCATTAATTCATACTTATTATTCCAATATACTAAGTGTTCATGTATTATTTAAAATGGGCCTAATAGAAAAATTATATGAATAAAATTGTCCTTTAACCATAATAATTGCTATTTCTTAATCCGCGTGAAAATAAAATGCGGACTATCTTTTTGGGACGAATGAAGTATTATTTTTTTATTATAATTATATATAGATATTGATTTGGAGTTGAGAGCAGAGGGTTGGAGATTGAGTGATGACTTAATTTTCTTGTTGGACATCTATTGAGATTTTAAAAGTCTACATTTATAAATTAGGGACTAAAGGATTAGTTGTAGGGATTGAGTTGAACATTATTCTGAGACCACTTTATTATATAAAAATAAACTGAAGTACATAAGAAGTAGCATTACAAGTAGTTTGTCTAGTAAAATGTAATACAAATTAACCACTTGTATTTATTTTAATATAAACAAAACTTATGCTTTAATATCATATAAATAAAAGCTTTAATATCATATATATATATATATATATATATATATATAATTAATATATATATACTATATATATATATATAATATATATAAAACAAAGTATATATATAACAAGTATAGTTAACATGTGGTATAACGAGCATAGTCAACGTGCAATGCACGTCATATAAAAGACTGGTATATATAAAAGTACGAATGAGGGATATTAGGGTCCTAAAATGCCCCTGTGATCTTTTAATTTTATTGGTTAATTAAAAATATCATTAAAGATAATTTAATCATATTCTAATTATAAAAATTTTAATTTTATTTCTCTTTCCTTTCTAAAACGATAGTCCACTTTCTATTTTCACACGGTTTAGGAAAGTTGTAATTACTATGGTTAAATGACAATTTTATTCTTATGACTTTCCTATTATGTCCATCTTAAAAAACACATGTGCAATTATTATATTGAAATAATGAGTAAGAATTAATAAGGGTTATTGAAAATAAGCTAAAAATTCAATAAGTGTATAATAAACAATTTATGGATTAACTATATTGAGAAAAAAAAAGGATAGTGGACTATAATGACTTTCCTCCCTTTTTTCTTTTTAAATGAAACCGTAGTATTTGACCGCTTTGGTTCACTGATTTTTCTCTGCTTCCCATCAGTTTTCATCGGTTCAAACCAGTTTTTTAATCTTTTGAGTTTATCATCTAACCCGGACCGGACTATGGATGATTTTCTGTTAAACCACGCTGACTAGCTAGGTCGATTTGGGTTTTAGAACTATGATTCTATTCTAATTATGATATAAATTTATTATTTTTATTATATTAATATTTTTATTATTTATTATATTAATATTATAAATTTATTCTGTTCTAATTAGGAATTTATCCTTTAATATCATTCTAATTAGGAATTTGTCCTATCATCCCACTATATATACATATAGTTTTAATTGATTTTGACTATTAAGAATTTGTTATTTTTGACTATCAAGAATTATTGCATCAAGCTTTTGCTAATTTAAAATTATTGTGTCTTCTTCTTGCGATAAGTATAATCTTAACTTTTTCTATTTACAAATTAAAATGCCATGTTAAAATGTCATTGAGGACTTTAATTTTATAGGTTGAAAAATTATGTAGTTTAATTTTGATTGGTTATATTAATTTCCTATTTGAATCTAAATTCTATTAGCAAGTTTAGTCTAATTCTAAATAGAAAATTGATAAATAATATAGATTATAGATATTTGTTTATTCAATTTAGGATCTTAAAATAAATACACATATTTACTAATAAATATATTTTATTATAAATTATTTTTAATTATTTAATTGATTATGTTAATTTCATATTTAAATCTAAATATTGGATAAGATAATAAAAAATTATAAGATATATATTAAATAAGATACATGTTAAATATAGTAAGAATATAATATCTTTAAGTATTTTAATTTTATTGGTTAAGTTTAATATGTTTATGCTTTAATATATAATTTTGTTAATAAAATATATAAGAAGAAGTTATAATATAAATATATAAGAAGAAGTTATAACTATACTTATATATATATATATATATATATATATATATATATAATATATATATATATATATTTATTTATATATTTATTTATTTATTTATTAAATAAGGTACATGTTAAATATAGTAAAAATATAATATCTTTGAATATTTTAATTTTATCGGTTAAGTTTTATATGCTTAAGCTTTGATATATACTTTTTATTTTTTCAATTCTTACACATGAAAATTAAAAATTCCTTTCTTAATCTATATGTTTTAATTGGGATTAGAACAGCTGCGTGACGCAACTGTTATAAGTCCCAGACAAGAGCTGTGCCACGCGACTGTCCTTCCATAGAACAGTTGCGTGACGCGACTGTCTCCCAGTTTCAGTTTATTTTTGTTATTTTGTCTTAATTTTGTTTCATTAAGTAGATTTTAAATCTCAATCCGGAAAATGATCCAATAAATGGGTAAAAATTAGAGTCTTAAGTCCAACCAAATTCAATCAATTATTGGTTTGATTATGAGATTTTCTTTTTTTTTTTAGGATTTATTTTTTATTGTTCATTATTGGTGTTATTATATTAAACTCGGTTTGTGGCCGCCTTTAAAACTATTAAGGCAAAGAGCGGGGTCTTTTTAATTTTATTTGATATATATGGTGGATGAATGATTGGATGTTGATGCTTAAATTTATTGAATGGATTTGCAATGGCATTGAACTTATTTGAGGACGATTAAATAAATTTTCCACATAGGAACTCGGATTCTCGATTTGATTTCGGGTTGGGTGTTAAATAATGGCTTTTCTAAAAATAAAATCAATTAGAAATCGTAGGTTTAAAAAGGCCGGTTTTCCGGGCGTCGGCTTTCCAACGGTGCCGACGTAAGCCTAATCCCTTACTTAGGAATTCGTACTTGGTACGCCTGGACCAGTTTTTCTTTCTAAATAATTCTGCCCTTAAATAAAAAATGGGTTAAATGGAGGTCACTTTTTGTAAAATGAAATTTGGAAAACGGTCCATTTAGCCAAAAATAATGGGTGGCGACTTAAAACAATTTATTTAAGACCGATTTAATCGGGCTCGCGTACCAAAACATTTAATTTTTTATTCACTTTTTTTCTAAAATTAAAATTTATACCACTTTTTGTGTTTTCTCGGAGGGAAAAACAACTACCATACTTTGGGCATTTTTCCATTTTGAACCCGTTTCAACATATTCGCTCTATGTATATTATTTCTTGATTATGAAAATTCCATTTTCAACATTGTTTGCATATTGAAGTCCAAGGAAGAACATTTTAATTCTCCCATTGCTTAACTCAGTTTCGCAACTCACCCCTGGCGCATCACATCTTTAGGAAAATTCCTTGACCAATAGGAGGGTCAATTTAGTAGAGCCAAATGATTAATGTCGTCATCAACATAATAATCTGGTCAACCTAGAACTTGTGTCATATATAGTGCTTTATGTTTTGGATAAAATAGTGTGGTATTCAACCTTTCCTCCTAAAAACCATTATTTTAATATATCCAAAACTTACTTAATCTTTCCATACCAAGTGCTTGCGTCTCTTTTGAGTTCCCTTGCACAACGTATACGCGATCGCCAACATTATGTAGTAGAACAAAAAAGATCGACCCCAGACGAGAGAACGCTGTTCTATCGAGTCCAACTCCTATACTACTTATCCTTAACACTTATGTTTACAGCAATAAACAACATGAAATAATTAAACTATAATTCCTATTTAAAACTATTAATTAAAATAACTACTTCATTCTATAGATAAAGATATAGTATTAATTACTTAGAAGAATTAATCATTGCATTAGATTTTCTTTTTTCTATTTAAGCAAAACATGTTAAACAAATGCAATAACAAATTCTTTAATCACATATGGTAAAGTATATTCAACCTCTCGGTTATAGAATACTCTATTATTATATTGTAATCTCCTACATTACAACAAATTGCCTTTACTTTGTCAAGTATTAAGCCTAGTTCTTTTATTTTGATTATTTCAAATTAAGTTAGACTTACACTTTGACAACCAAGTCGTTAAAGATTCAGCATGCAAACCCCAACTAAATGAAATTCTATCTCTTTGATCCTTACTGATATTATTTTCTTTCTGAGAATATAAAATTAAGTAAGGCTTTGATTTTAAACAAAACCAAAAGATAACTTAAAGAAACTTTTATTGAATGGAAAACCAAAAATAATATTGTTTGTGCTTTGCATGGAAAATTATAAAGCCACAACATTGCAAAAAGAACATGCAAAAAGTCTTTAATAAAACAAGAGAAAGATAGAAGTAATCAAACTCAAGCCTCCGGAGGGCGTCACACCTCGAGGAACTCCTGGATGTTCCTTGCACAAACAATAATAAGTGACTCTCGTCATCTTATTTCTAAGTACTATTTTATTATTTTCTACTGTATTCTAATTCTACATTTTGCTTATTGCATGATGCATATTATATATTGCATGATTTCCTCTTGATTTGGACTTCAATTGATAAAAGAGGAAGATGATGGCAGTTATGAAGGTGGTTGGCTGGCCAAAAGGTGCTTCAACTAACTTCTGTTGGGAAAAGTTTCGACCGATGCATGGGAAGACATGATTTTCTAATGAAAGGGCAGCAATTAACGTCTCCTAGAAACACGACTCTCGCTCGCGAGTTTCAGGTTCACGCTCGCGACTTGTGCTTATAAACTCTATGCCTCTCTGGAGTGCTTCTCGCGCTCGCGCATTTTAATGTCGCGCCTGCGATCTTTGCTTGTAAACTTTCTGACTCTTTTGGATTGCTTTTCGCGCACGCGCATTTGAATGTCGTGCTCGCGACTTGTGTTTTGATGCCTTCTGAGTCTTCTGGTACATAGGTTGCGCTCGTGATTTCAGATAGCGCTCGCGACTTTGTTAGTTCTTCTTTTCCAACGCGACCTCATTCGCGTCGCGAAGTCTGCTAGGCAGGTTCTTCCATACTTAGTCAACTTTTGGTCCTCATTCGCGTCGCGAAATCTGCTTTAGGCAGGTTCTTCCATACTTCGTCGCGAAGTCTGCTAGGCAGGTTCTTCCATACTTAGTCAACTTTTGGTCCTCTTTTTCTATAAAAGCAAGCCTTTTCATTCCTTTGCTCAAATTACATTCCTACAATCACTTTAAAAACAAAAAGACAACACGAACAAACGTGAAATGTATAAAAACAACATGCAATCATGCAATTTATGTAAAAATAACATAACAAAATTGCTCGCTTTGCGAGGCTATCACCAAGCTCTAGGAGCTTACTTCAAACCATGAAGAGCTTTAGTAAGTTTGTAAACATGATTAGGTTTATCATAGATTTCAAAAACAGGAGGTTGTTCCACACACACTTCTTCATTTAGAAAACCATTTAGAAAAGCACTTTTTACATCCATTTGATACAACATGAAGTTTTTAAAACATGCAAATTCACAAAGCATTCTAATGGCCTCAAGTCTAGCAACTGGGGCAAAGGTCTCATCAAAATCGATGCCTTCCTCTTGGTGGCAAAGGTTCTTCATCCAAAATCGATTGGCCTTTCCTCTTGGTTGTACCCTTGAGCCACTAACCTCGCTTTTTGTTTCTCAACAACATTACCTTATTCATCGAGGCTTTATTTCTAAACACCCGAATTTTGGTTCCAATAACAGAAGGTTTTTAGGTCTAGAAAACAAGTTTTCAAAAGCTGGTTCTACCTCAAATTGATCTTAAGCTTGTTGCATAAACAAGAATCCAACTTTTCATCATTTTGAGCTTCTTTCTAAAATTTTTAGGTTCTAAACTGAGAAACGGAAGCAACATTGAGCCAAAATAATCTCTCTATATGACTCTAGTCATCATCCATTTCTGAGGGATTATCCATATGGTCTATTTGGGGATGATAACTTATGGAATCGCACACTTCTTTTAGTAATTTGAGAATCTTCTTTTCTATTTCTAGGCATTTGACTTTTCACCTGTGTTCGATTTCATGTTCAACTTCGTCAGCCCGATTATTTTCAATATTCTACTCATTTTTTGGCTGTTCTTGTTTGTTCTGGATTGTTCATTCTGCTTTTCTTTGATTAGAATCTACCCAATATCATATCATTTTCTTTAAAATTCTAGAGGTAGAGTCAGATTCATCAAAACACAAACATGAATTAGATTCTTCCACAACTTAGAAGTCTTTAGTTAAAAACACCCTATATGTTTTAACTATTACTAAGAATCATCCTAGAAAAAATTCCTTCATAAGATTTAACATTCCAAATTTAGCAAAATGATTTTTTTCTTGTTTCATCTTAGAAATAAAGCGTTTTACACACCAAAAATGTGAAAATAACCAATATTTGGCTTTCTTACTTGTATAGCTCATATGATCTTTTTTAAGTTTAGAATCTTACCAAATGCCCTGTTTAAATTTATAAACAGGCGCAGTGTTAATAGCTTTTTGCTCCTTTAAATTACTTTGGTAATTTAGAAATCACATCGCATGGTTTCTAGGCCATTTCTTGAAGTGCTTCTATTCTTGTGCTCCCACAACTCCATTTTGTTGAGGTGTTCTAGGTGCTTGAGAAGTTATGAGAAGATTCTAACTCGTCTGTAAAAAGCATTTCGAATTTCTGATTTTCAATTCTCCTCCATGAATCACTTTGCTAATTGCAGAGATGTTGTATCCTTTCTATTATGAAGCTCAATCCTTATTTCTAAAGGGAAGAAGTTGGCCAGGTGAATTAGAGCTAATCAGTCTTACAATCACAAATGCATATTAATTTTCCTCCAAGACTAGAAGGAGTAATATACGAATAAAATCAAGGTTTGTGTAGCAATTCTAAAAGGCCTAGAAAGGTTCAGAAACCATCCCCTTGGATTTGAAAGATGTTCTGGTTTGTTTTGCCCATTTTGATAAGCAATCACAAATGTGATCTTTTTTCAAAATTTTTCAACTTTAAGCAATTCCCCGAACCAAAAAACTTTCTTAGACCAGTTTTTAAGAAATTAAAAGTGGGGCATTCTTGCATTATCCAAGTTCTTTTCTTATGCCATAAAACCACACTAGGAAATTATTTCAACCAGAAACTAAAACATATAATCCTGGGTTATTATTTTGCATTATAATCTCTCTGCTTTTTTTTTTTTTTTTTTTTTTTTTTT
>NW_023590777.1:0-16594 GCF_014843425.1 Jatropha curcas
GGAGGCATCTTCTCAAGCACAGTTAGGACTTCGAAACGCAACCGCACTGCAAGTTGTTGAACGATCAACTTTATAACCAGAATAGATTGGATGATGAAGGCCGAATATTATGTTTGATAAGGGACCATCAGATGATCGAAGAGGAACGGAGTCCAAATTCAATCATGCGGCTTAACTCAGAAGCACGAATCATGAAGAAGAGGAAGCTGAATGAAGAGGTGGAAGGACAGCAGATGATCATTTCAAGACACTTAACTCTAGAGCAATTTTACTGTTACCAAATGATTAAAGAATATACTATAGACTTAATATTATTACATGCAAGATTTCCATATAGATTCACTCTTGATTTTACTCCTATATTACCACCATGATCTACAATTCATTATTAATTGTTAACTGTCATTTATCTAAGGTCTGTCAAATCATCTGCAGCTTAAGATGGCGTAGAGCAGACAGTACGATTGCTACGCGTCGTCCCACACTCGGCAGTGGTTCGCCAGTGGGACTGGTCATTGAGTCCTCGGACAGACAGCCGTGTGACCCCGAGCATTTCCACACCTGATGAGACGAGTAGCGGTCGACCCTCGCTCTTACTCATCGAGGAGTACCGTCTGGGGCTTCGTCATCCCCTGCTCATGCAGCAACCCGCCAGTACATGCCGCCACATCACATCCTCTCAAGGTACGTTCTGCGGGCCTGCTCATCCTTCACCGATCCGCACACCCTGCTCCCAGCGATTGCCGCGAGTACTGCCGCCCATCACAGCCCTCTATGCTCCTTCTTCTTTTCTGCTCGCTTTCCTCTGTCATGGGACCCAGTACAGACATCCACCAGCCCCTGCACCAGTCACGCCTTTAGCTGTGCTAACAGTGTAATCATAAATCGTCATTAGACTGCATTTATTTAATATATATATTAATTACTCTAACAAATATTCTATTAATAATTGTCTGTTCATCTTCCTTTTGTCCAGCGATTTCATCAGATCCACTTTATCCACCCTCAGTTTCTCACGGTACAGTCAGCGGAGACCAGTAAGTACTTATTCAAAATTTGCTGTAGGCATATAGTTGTAATATAATTTTTACGTTATCATAACTGTGCATTGCTTTCGTTGTTCAATTTATCATTTCACTTCTGTTCTTTTTTTTTAGTCATTATATCGCATCTTCTCGAGTCAGCCGAAGGCACAATTTAAGAGATAAATCAAGCTACAGCATGCATAAAAGAAAGGATACACATGGGATGCCGATGTACCACAGAGGCGTTTATTGCGGAAGGAGTTCCATCGGATACTCTTTGTTTTAAGTCTATTATCATCATTTAATGTTTACAATTTTCAGATACATCCTTAGTGTGTTTAGAACTGCTTATATTTCATTTTTTTGCAGAAAACATTTCATTATGGTGACTGATGGCCATTACGCTTATGCTTGAAAGATAGCACTGGCGAGAGAAGAACATATATTGCGTCGCACGACTCGATGCGTCTCGCGACTTCACCTTCCCTTGGTGCAGAAGAGAGCCAGTAAGAAAGCAGCAATGCGTGTCTCAGGAGACTGATGGCGAACGCTGGCAAAACGGGCCTGGGAGGATCCTGCATTCAAGACGCAAGCGGGACGCTCTCTCTCGCCACAAAACTCAGCGCAGTGGAGTACTCGGCCAGGTGCACTGGAGCAGGACCTCGCGACACACAGCGCGGATCACACTAATATACGCTGCCTGTTAGATACAGCTCGAATTCAGATATGTAAGTGAACTGCTCCCTTTAAAGAAACTGATCTTTAATGAAAGCGACACGATACTATATTATTAATTATATCATGCCATAAAAATTACAATTGCAGGCTAAAGAATTACGCGTCCGTGAGCCCGACACCGATGGAGGGTTTAATACACCTCACACGAGGGACCAAAGCGACCTGTTAATACTTTGTCGACAGAACGTGCGCAAGGCTGTGAGCGTATCAATGTAAGTAACAATGAATAATATTCCTCATATCATCATTGCGCCACAGATGCTACAAAGATTGACCTATCAATTAAGCTCTATGCAGATTACCATTGAATTAACTATAAAGCATCTTTGTCTCCTTACAACGCGAGAATTATACTACAGCTTCCGGGAAGCGTTTATTGTTACTTCTACAGATCCCGAAATGGAATCCCCGAAGCCTATACTACAGCTCGGGAGCGTATTGTTACTTCTCAGACCGATGAATCCGAAGCTGAGTCAAGAATTGACGAGGTAGCACTTTATCTCGAGGCTGTCGGGGGCGAGAAGAAGAGTAAGGTATACGGCATCGGGTCTCAGGCATCACAGTTTTACACTAGGTCAGCAGCTCACGCTTCTACAGCCAGCGCAGCACGACAGCCGGAGCACAGCGACTCACACTGTGATGATGATATATGGGCTCAGCTTGCTGATCCGCAAAGACAGATTGCAGAGCTTAGAGCGCATGTGATGCGGCTGTCTGGTGAGCACCGTGCTGGTACTTCTCCCTCTGATCTTGCTCCTGCTACAGACCGACATGTTTCGACGTCTCTTGCTTTACAGACGACATGTTTGACGTACCTCCAGACAATCAGCTCAGCAGCGCACCTCTCCCTGCTTCCTGATCCCGATCTGCAACGATACCTGGTCACCCCCTCCTGGCCGCCTACATCACACATCCAGCAGTATCTCCCTCCGGCGAATCGACCACCGGATGCCTGCAGCATAGATGCAGCCAGCAAGCATAGCATTTGATTTTTGGCACCTCTTTTAGTTTCTTTACTTTGATATTTGATATTTTAATTTGCTTCAGGCACACATTGAAAAATTACAATTTACAATGTTCTTTGAATTGCGTGTGTGATATATTGTATATATGTCAATTTTCACAGGTTGCCCGGCGCCAAAAATTTTTTTGCGTTTATATAAGTAGTTTAATTTTTTTTATTTTTTAATTTTGCCAAAGCGATTTTGATACCGAAATTACCAATTTTTAAAAATTAACATCTTTGCGACCGATTTGCGACCGAAATTGTAAAAAAATTTTTCGGACCGTGTTTTCTTTGCCGACCATAATTAGCGATCTGCGGGAACTTCCTTCATAAAATCTAAACCACGACCCAAAACTTGCCGGCGACCGAGTGGTTTTTTTGCGAGTAAGCCATCGACTATAATTGATCTCGGTTCGCAAATTCATGCGACGCAACTGGAATAATCACTGGTCGCAAAAAATTTGCGCCAGGTATTTTGCGACCGCAGTACACACGTATGCCTCAACAAGGTCGCAGAGATTCGGCTCGCCCAATAATGGGATTTGCGACCAGGTATTTTGCGACCGACATATGTCGGTCGCAGATCGGTCGCAAAAGGAAATTTGCGACTGATATTAGCCATTTTGTGACCGATTTGTCGGTCGCAATATGGCGTTTTTCTTGTAGTGGATGAATCAGTACTTATACAGTAAAAGAGATGGTAAATAAAGCTAAGTTATTCAGAAGGTTTTCGTACTTACATCAGACAGCGACCTATCGTTAAGGAAGCTCCTCCAATACTCAGGATCCTCAGTACTGGCATAGGTATGGTGGCAGTGCGCCAGATACCGAGGGATCCGCCAAGACTCAGCAGGAGTGTCATCGCTCGGACCGCCTGGGTAGATGCGGTACTCATAAGCCCACACCTGTAATAAAGATCACAGCAATTCAGAATACAGTTGAACAGTTGAAAATAAAATGACAAGAAAAAAAGGTGAAGAGAATAAGAATTTACCTCCAGTGGCCGGATGAACTGCCAGTTCGACTCACCACTACCACGGGTCCATACATCCAGACCATGATAGAGATGAGCCAAACAGCCAAAGCTAGAGTGGGCCCCAATCGAAAGATCCCGGACCTGGGCCAGTCCCTCAGAGCATAACTAGCACTACTGGTCTCTTATTCTGGGAGGTTGCCATAGTAGCTGAGACGAGATAACTATAGAACGAGAAAGGACGAGCGGCCCCTGGGTCCCTCTCCTCCCGGAGTATCAAGCAGAGCAGGCAGCAAGATCGGGCCGTCCACTGAGCAAGCTCCCTCCATCTGCCGCCAAGCACTCGTCCCTGATCTCTCCGGGCCCCAGAATATCGCTGGATGACCCCCTGATATGGACACGCGCGCATCCCTGCGGCGGACTGTGTACTTGGTCTGGGTCGGTACAAGCCGAGCAAGGAAGCGGAGCGAGAGAGGTGAGCTCCGAGATTGTTACAGCGGTCTGACGTACCGAGCGCCCGAGCCCGGGCAGCGGACTGGACCAGCAAATTGACAGACCCGTGATGGCAGCACTAATCCACCGGTCTGTTGAGTGTCATTCTCGCCAAGCCAAACGACGAAACGCTATGGTCTGCAGTTGATTCCATCGCTCCATCAGAGCGGCAATGCATGGACGGGTGGGAAAGCCGAAGCGTTGGTGTGCGACGGGAGCCCCAACAGCATATTGCCGAAGGCAGCGCAACGACTACCGCAGCACGCAATAGGCGGCTTCCCAGCAGGGATCCCAGATTATGCCGATTCATCAGATGGACCGATCCACACTGTCGCAACTCAGCCATCCACTCGCGACTTCGAGCCCTTCCCCACTGAATAACCCTGTGTGAAGCAAAGTTTCATTTAAATAACATATTAAGACTAAACCAACATTAATTTATTTTTCGTTCTTATGACAGGGGAAAATTAGGAATTCAAGGTCTTGGGGTTGTATTGTTAGTTGCCGTCACGCATCGTCCATGTTCGCGGTCACGCGTTCTACACAGCTGCATTCACGCAGCTTGCCAAGTTTTACTTACCCTGAAGACAACAGCTTGCGGTCGCGCACCTTTCTCAATACCTGCGCCACGCAACTCACAGCGTGTATCACGCAATGTTCAAAGTTTGGCATCCTAAGAATAGATGCGTTCACGTCATCTCCACAGCTACGCCACGCATATATCAAGGCTGCCGCACCGATACTATTCAAGGGCCCTAGCCTCTGTTGCAGGACGAACAATCGCGTCACGCGAATGCTTCTTTTCTAAAGAACAGTTTGCCGTGATGCACACGTCGCTAGGTACGCAGAACAACATAACCTATTGATTCAAGATTCATTGTGTTTGGTGTTTCGCAGGTACGCAGAAAACTAACCTATTGATTCAAATTCATTGTGTTTGTGTTATTTCTATGCATTTTTCAGGGCAAAATAAGTCACAGGGAAGATGACATCAATCATTCATCAATAATTCAAGCATTTAAATGCATGCAAGGGGTGAAATCCTAAGTTCAGGAAAGCTAGGGTTCTCTAGCGCCTCGACCAGTTGCGTCACGCAACTGTTCACCTAGAACAGCTGCGTCACGCAACTCCTTCCTGCGTGGCGCAACTGCCGACGCATGCACAGACTGAAATTTCAAATAAATCACCAAGTTTACGAATCGAAATCTACACTTAGAGAAACTGCATGGGCCTAAGGTACAAAATTAGGAGCATACCATCTAACATATACGGCTGGTTAGACATGGATGGACGATTCATCTGATCGAGTGAGCATTCCTCTCCATGTCTACCAATAGAGCCTTTTCAGCACAAGGGAAAACCATACCCCAGTCCAGAGATCTTCATAAATGTTATTGATATCTTAGTGGTTGAGCCCAAGAAGCTTGAGGAAGTGAAAGAACAGAAGGGAGAAAAGAAGACACCCGAGAAAGAGGGGGTTGAGGGCTACAAGAGGACAAGGAGAAAAGAAAGAAAGAGGAACCAGAAGAGGGGCAAGCTGCCTAAGAAGAGAGGAAGGAAGAAAAGAATAAAGGAAAGGCAAGTGCCAAAGAAGAAGAGGACCTCGCGGATCAAGTGCTGAAGTAGATCCGAGCTTGCATAGAATAAGGTTTTGAAGAAGCTGGGGCCCCTTCTAATGTGTTAATTTTTGTTAAGGATGAGTCCGAATGTAATGAACTTTCTCTGTTGTTGAATGAAATGAACTTTAATTTTGCTTAATTGTTTGATGTCTTTCCTGATGGTTCCATTCATCGAGTAGATAAGCACATGCGCATATTTGACATTAACTCATCATGCATGCTTGAATTTAAGATTGGCACAAAAGATAATCAACGAATCTATTAGTTGGGCCAAACCTAACACTAGAGTTAAACACAAAATTTCAAAGTCTACTCATGGACAAAAAGGAAGCCTTCATATGGAGTTATAAGGATATGTTAGGGATAGATAGATCTATAGCCGAGCACAGAATTCCCTTGTATCCTAGAGCCAAGCCAATGAAACAGAAGAGAAGAAGGTTGAGACTAGAATGGGCCAAAAAGATTAAAGAGGAATTGACCAAGCAGATAGACGCAGGATTTCTAGAAGTGATTCACTATCTAGAATGATTTGCGAACATAGTCTCAATTCCTAAGAAAGATGGAAGGGTTAGAATGTGCATAGACTACAGGGATTTGAACAAAGCATCACCGAATGATGATTTTCCTCTCCCTCATATTGATATCCTGATCAATAGTGCAACAATGATGGGATGCTACTCTATCATGGATGGATTTGCAGGATATAACCATATTCTTATGGCATTACTAGACAAGGTCAAAACAACATTTGTGATGAAGTTTGGTGCTTTCTGCTACCGGGTGATGTTGTTTGGCTTAAAGAACGCCGGGGCTACT
This sequence comes from Jatropha curcas, assembly GCF_014843425.1. Next base: position 6,670 of record NW_023590777.1, read on the forward strand.
TACAAAAGGATGGCCACTATATTATTTCATGACATGATCCAAAAGGAGTTAGAGGTGTATATTGATAATATGATTGTTGTGACGAAGACATCAGAAGAGCATCTAGCAGCCATGGAAAAGTTCATGAGCAGAGTAATTAAATACAAGCTGCAACTGAACCCAAAGAAATGTGTGTTTGGGGTGACTTCCGAAAAAGTGCTAGGATTCATAGTAGGACCTAAGTTAATAGAGATCGATGCAGACAAGATTAAGGAGATCCAACACATGGAGCCACCTAAGATGGAAAAGCAAGTGAGAAGCTTTCTAGGAAAGATTCAATATATCAGCAGGTTCATATCGAATTTGTCTATAGTATGCGATCCAATCTTCAAGCTTTTAAGGAAAGATCAACCAGTAAAGTGGAACAATCACTGCCATATGGGTTTCGACAAAATCAAGGAATATTTGTCAAGTACCTAGGGATTCATGTAGGACCTAAGTTAACTAGAGATCGATGACAGACAAGATTAAAGCGAGATCCAACACATGGAGCCACCTAAGAGGCGAAAAGCAAGGTGAGTAAGACTTTCTAGGACAAGATTCAATATACTCAGCAGGTATTTCATATCGAATTTGTCCCTATAGCTACTCGCGATTCCCACATCTTCAAGCCTTTTAAGAAAGATCAACCGCTAACAGTGAACATCATCACTGCCATAATTGGGTTTCGACAAAACTCAAGGAATATTTTGTCAAGTACCCTGGTTTCTGTTCAACCAGTAAAGTGGAACAATCACTGCCATATGGGTTTCGACAAAATCAAGGAATATTTGTCAAGTACCCTGGTTTTGTGCCCACCAAAGCTAGGGAAACCCTTAATTCTGTACTTGACGGTGAAAGATGCTAGAATTGGAGCCATATTAGCAAAACTTGATGAAGTGGGTGTTGAGAAGGCAGTGTATTACCGGAATAAAAAGCTTCTTCCAAATGAATAGAAATATAACTTGATTGAAAGAACTTGCTTAGCAATGGCATGGGCTACCAGAAAACTTCGGCACCACTTTCAGTCTTATATAGTAATAACAGTATCAAGAATGGATCGGTTAGATATTTATGTGGAACACCAGCACTAGTGGGGAAACTAGCAAGATGGCTAATCCTACTATCAGAATTTGATATTGAATATGCCACAAAGAAAGTCGTCAAAGGACGAGCAGTTACAGACTTTCTAGCAACACATCCAGTTGAAGATAATGAACAGTGGGAGATTGAATTTCCCAATGAACATTTGAGTTTGATATAAAAGAAAGGATGGAAGCTCTAATTTGATGGTTCAGCTTATAGTAAAGGAGTCGCAGTAAGCATCTTGCTAGAATCGCCACAAGGAGAAGTTATCCCGATGTTGAAGAGGTTACAGTTTGCAGTCATTAATAACATAGCAGAATATGAAGCTTGCCTATTTGGGTTGGAAGCTCTGATTGCAGTTAGTTGAAGAATTTGAGGTTGTTGGTGATTTGAAACAGGTCATTGAGCACGCTAACGGCAATTGAGAAGTTAAAGAGGACAGGTTGAAGCCATATGTTGACCATCTGTGCGTTGTTGTTCAAAACTTCAAGAAGGTAACCTTCACACATATAAGCAGAGTAAACAACCAAGTACCAGATGCTTTGGCTAACTTAGCATCAGCTTGGGAAGAGATTTCAGTAATGCTTAAGAAACCGTTTGTGATGTCTTAGGGTAGTATCCCGTGTTATGAAGGTGAAAAGATTATGGATATTGAGGAGGAAGAGAAGCCATGGTTTTATGATGTCCTGCATTAGATAACTAAAAGGGTATAAAAAGATTCAGCTACTAGAGATGACAAAAGAGCTATACAGCATTTAGCATTATAATTTGCAGTCTTAGATGATCAGTTATACAAAAGAATGTCAAACGGGGCATTGTTAAGATGCATATCGAAGAAAGAAGCCAAAGGATTATGGAACAGATCTATACAGGGGTTTGCAGCACCGTGATTGTTAAAAGAATTCTAAAACAGGGTTTCTTTTGGTCGACAATGGAAAAGATTGTATTTCTTTTGTGAAAGGTGCTTCGAATGTCAAATTCACGGAGACCTGAGTCATATTCCACCTTCAGAATTACATCCTTCTATTGTCATGACAATTGGAAAAGATTTGTTATATATCTTTTTGTTGAAAGGCTGCCTTCGAAATGTCCAAATTTTCACGGAGAACCTGATAAGTCATATTCCACCTTTTCAGAATTACATTCCTTCTATTTCGTCATGGCCATTTGCCAGCATGGGGAATAGATATCATTGGCAAGATTTCACCACTGCTTCTAATGACACGAGTATAGGTGGTCGCCCAGTGGATATTTTTTTCAAGATGAATTGAAGCCAAGGAATCATTTAAAAACATAGGCCGCCAAGCAAAATGGCCAAATTTATTGAAAAGACCTTAATTAATGTAGACTTAGTGAAGGAATCACCCATATTTATGACAAGAATGATGGAGTACAATATTCAGGCAGTAGAAAAAATGCTGAGTTAGAGGAGATAGTACTGGAATCGGAAACACCGATAAGTCTTCAGCTGCATTATCAGTGACTCCTACAAGAGAGGGCTAAGTGGGGGGCGAGCAGAGGGCCACAAATGAAAATATGCGTAAATGAAGAAATAAGGAGAAGATGTGAGTGAGAAGAGAGTCTACCGTGGAGTGGTGTGGGCGTATCAAGCGTGGATGGAGAGTATGCTGTGGTGTCGGATGTGTTGTTGAGTACTCTCTAAATATATATATACAAAATCTATTTGAATTGGGAACAACCCCTTACTCTTTAGTCTACTGGAATGGAAAGCCTGTTACTACCTACTGAGATAGAAGTGTATGTCCTTACGCTAAAGATTGGAGGTCCAAGATTCCAGAATATCAATAGCAGAAAATCACTATTCAGGAATTAAGCACTCTTAGATGGAAAAAGGTATGAGAATCGCTCATTGGTGACCAATTGTATAAATATAATGGAGGTATAACTAATACTCTTCTCCCATATATGAGTTCGATCCAAAGGCGCTACTAGAGTTAGGAATTTGGTTTTGAAATAGATGTGGCCAAACCTCACGAATATTCCCAATGGTGCTGAAATTAGTTTAAGCCTAACTTTGAAAGAGCCCAGTTTCCTGGTCAAGAAGATATTTTCCAAAAGGTGTAGTGAGTCTATTTAGACATGGAGGCAATTGAGGTTTACTGAATACCAGTCAAAACTTGAAAGGTTGAAGAAATTGTATGTGTGGTGAGTCTAATAGTGGACTATACTCATATATTCTCTCCTCAAGTGTAATAATATCTATCCCTGATATTTGTGTTCTTTATTGAACTTTAAAGGTGTGTTATAAGTTTATGTAATGGCAAATGTAATTATCCCTTAATCTGATATAGTAAAGTATATAATGTAAATCAAACTCCTATTGTAAGTCACAAGTGCGATATTCTACACCCCCCCCACCCCTCTCTCCGCACCTTCCCCCTCTCCCCCCCCCTCTCCCTCCCCCCTCCCCTCCCCCCCCTCTCTTGTCATAATATATGTTCTATACTCATTATGGAGAGATGCCATATTGTTTAGTACATTTCATTAGAATCAGGATAAAGCATCTACATGCCATGTGAGGTGACGTATACATGAAACTAGATGTGTAACAGAATAGCCGTACTCTGAGATTTCAGCACCCTAATTTTTGAATTAGAGCCTGTAGCGCGAAGTGCGGGGTGGGGGGGTTACGAGAGTCTTTAAGGGAAAGAGGGAGGGTGAGTCGGCCACATAATTAATGGCATAGTCCGTGCGATTAAGCCACGGTCGAAATTAAAGCGAGATGGAGGGAAGTCGGGGCTGGGTTGCTGAAGGAAGGCCGACGCGTTGGAATCTGGCGGGTGTAATCAGGAGATGGCTGATGACAATCTGTAGCGTGGGGGGCCTAGCTAGGTGGGCGGGTTGCGTAATGAGGCAGTCTCTGGAGTAAATACCACGAGTGTGGGCACAATATGAGTATTGTAAGAGTATATAATTGTGACTCTCTTTGCTTTCATTGTTATTCCTCAAGGCATATTCTCTATTGTTATACTCTTATTAAGGTAAGACCTAAAAATATATTAGCAGTCCAGTCTTCTTCCTATATTTTCTTTTAAATCAATTATCTCTCACGATGACACTGGACAGTAGGACTTAGAGTGGTCTTTTACATACGAAAATCAAATGGTACCGAAGAGTGGTGAGGAGCACATCATCTGATAGACTATCCTCAAAAGAAACTGGCAAATAGTAATAAACAAAAAGAACAATACATAATAAAGGACAAAAAGAAAAGAAATATAGCTCGTTAGATGTTGGAAAATCAAAGGCGGGATTAGCAAAGTAGTGAGATAACTTCTCTTATAAAAAAATATAGGAGATAATAAGTAATGTGATTATAAATAATATGAGAAAATCTTGTTAAAGTCTAAAACCTGCCTGGAAAGGAGCAGCTAAAAGCAAAAAAGTTAGAGCATTTAAAAAAGAGAAAGAAAGGTGAAAATGCATTTACCTGCAGTAGAAGCGACTCCCCAACGCAACCGAGGCATCGAGCTATGAGTCCCGAGCATGCTCTTCTCAGGCAAGTAAAAATGTCTCTACCAAAATAAGTGGAAAAGGAGTGCATCGCCTAGCCATCTGTTAACTATGGGCACCAGCCTAAAGGGCTTACCATAGCAATCAATGCCATTGAGTAGTAAGTACTGATTAAGAACGCAGGAAGCAGACAAGAGAAGGCCAAAAATGGGCTAGTGCGGTTTCATACTCATTGTACGTTCCTACAAGCGGGTCGCAGGATATGGACATCAAGCTTCTAAAGTTCATAAGACAACTATCTCATAAGCCGAAGAAACCAAAGGCACGTATAGTCAACGAAGCAGGCGTGTAAACCACCCGCCGCCCGATTCCTGGGAAAGACCGGACGGTGGATGGCCACATTCGGTGCGGAGGGCACTGTTCCGTACCCTACATATAAAAATCAAACAATCATATATGAATTAAAAGTGACTTAGTAATTCACAAGTTTAGGCAAGTGAATAGTATTTCTGTTTTTGAAATGATTGGGGGAGCAATCCTAACAGAAAAACTACCAAGAGTTTCCCCTAAAAATAGAAGTTGCCCAAACATATTGCAATACAAAGCACTCCCCCAAATCAAACTCCAACCCAATCAAAAACTCCAATAACCAACACAATAGGCACTTCTATTTAATTTTCATAACTCCATAGGTTTCCTCAATAACATTATAATATTCATCACTTCAATACAATTCATTTAAATATTTAAAAATTTTTTTTTTTTTTTTTTTTTCCCAAAAACCTTTTTCTTAAATGTTTCTAACCATTAAATAAGTCCAAGTTATCTTCCCAAATATATATACACCAAAATAATTTTACAATTTAAACATTGCTTAAGTTATAAAATTGAAATAATAAGTCTCCAAAAAATGTAATACTCATACATGCCATAATTTTTTATTAACATTAAATAACTAATCAACTACCAAAAGAATCTCTTAACTCTGATGGCTACTCTTCAGGTCTTCTTTAAGCCCCAGCAAGCACCAATCTCCAACCTTGCGGCATGATAAAATCAACGCGCTGAGTATAAAACCTCAGTGGGCTCAATAAAACACAACAAACCAATGTTGTGATTGGACAAACATACTTAAAAACCAAAAATCATTTATATAACATTTAAAAATTCATTAAATTGGAACATGCAGTACATTATCACACCAACACATCATGCTTTAGAATTCATTTGATTTTATCATAAATAAGTTATGCGTAAATTTTAAAGAGTATTTAACATAATTGTGATCTCATTTATTTCACTTCCTTTAAAATATTGTATAAGCGGCTCACATTACAACTTTTAGTGAGAAAAAAGAAGCAGATAAGTTTTTCATAGCTTATTCATAATGGCCTTAGGTCAGCAACCTTTTCATAACATATAGAGCGCATCCGCCTAAAACATAAGATACCCACGTGGTCCTAGCATATGATCATAGCTTCTTATCATAATGGCATTTCAAATGGCCGAGCATGCTCATCATACATAATAACACTCAAGATCATGCATCAAATCCACACCAAGATATTAGAGCCCAAAAAACATTTCTCATAGAAATTCATTTTTCCTTTAGTCTTCTCATAATTAAAAACTTAAATTTAAACTTTAAGTAATTCATAAAAATTCTCATACTTAAACAAAAATGACTTAACATAGAAAATTTCCAAAAGGCCATAAAAATAAACATGGACCTTTGTTGTTTTTAAAACATAACCAGATGCTTATGCGCGTCTCCAAATTAAATGAAATTAGAGTCGTAGACAGCCTAAACCAAAAATCCTACAATGTTAATGAGGGACACAGCCCATGATCAATATGGAAGATAAACAAAACAAAAGCTAGAACACAGACTGACAGACCGACCTGATTTCAAGCAGGGAACCAAGTCCATTGTTTCTTTGAATTCCTACTAAACCCCACACTCAAATTAAAACCAATCCAGAACCAAGAAGCAATTCTCAAGACACAGGTGGAAACAACTTTTATGAAGAAACTCAGAAACCCTAATCTTGTCATTATATGTGTCAAAATGGGCAACTAAATTCAGTGATGCATGTGGCCCGAACACCCAAAACAGAGTCATTTGGGTGTTTCACCATAAGTTGAGTTATATATCTACCAAAATTGGACACAAGAAGGATGGGTTGGAAAGCTAAGAGATAGACCCTACAACTTGTATGAAGGACTCGCGACACAAATGGAAAAATTAGGAAAGGACTGAAAAAGTCCTAAAATCTCCACTCAAATCACGTTTTTTTCCCCAAATTCTAGTTTACTTTAGCCATGAAAGGAACATGAACACAAAGATACCAAGGGTAGAGAAGTGTCTACCACACATAAATACTCATCAAACTCATCCAGAATCATATAATTGGCAACCAAAAATTCAACCAAAATCAATCATTTCATACATAAATCTCAAAATATTACACATTAATAGCCACTAAAGGCCCACAAAATCAAAATTGAGTAAGGTAAGTGTTGTTGAAACACTAACCTTCAAAAACAAGCTTTAACAAGCTTTAATCAAAGCTTGCTCAAGCTTTTGGTCTTAACCTTTATCCTATATAGAAGGCTCTCACCCTCTACAAATGGAAGAAAACTCAGAAATCAAAACAAAAGAGAAGAAAACAAAGAAAAAGAAGTATTTGAGCATGATTAAGCATGTATATGCTAAAAAGGAACAACTCTAAATCAAAAATAATTCAGCTTATCATAAAAAATCACTTACCTTGAAGCCAAGGATAGAAAAAATTTCACCAAATTTCCTTGAAATTTAGTCACCAAAGATTACTTCTCTAGCTTCAACTCTCTAAGATTATTGCCTTAAATTCAAGTTGGGATGGGGTGTTTACTAAGTAGGGAATGAAGAAAATGGAAAAGAAGAAGAGAAGACTGAAGAAGAAGGAGAAGAAGGAAACGTGTATGGAGAAGAAGAAGGCACAAAGTTGGTTGCTCAATAAATTGCATAGTTCTTTATTAAAAAGCAACTAAGGGGGTATTGTTTTCTCCAAATTGGGAGGGTATTTTGGTCTCTCTCCAAATATTTCTCCAATAAAATTTCCCTTTCAAAATATCTAATTTATCTCCACAAAAGAGTCTCTAATTTATTCCATAAAAAATAACTTCCTCAATTTTTCCTCCATAAAAAAAAAAATAATTGCTCAAATTTTCCTTACTTTAATTATAAACACCATTAATCACTATTCACTAAGTATTCTAAATTCTCCAAAAAAATCATTCCTTACTTTACTTTCTACCCATAAAAACCATGCATACATTGCCCAAAAATAGGTTAAATAAATAATAAAACATAAAATTAGTAAATTTTTCGGACCAAAAATAATTTACCAACTTTCGCGGACCGGTTGGTACTATTCATAGAAATGGCGGCGTTACAGTTCTCCCCCCCTTAAAGAATTTCGTCTGAAATTTCACCTGAATTAAACAAAACTGAGATGTTGTTTGTCTCATAATCTCTTCACTTTTCTCAGGTTAGCTTCTTCGGTCCTTATGGTTTCTCCAAAGAAACCTTTACAATGGAATTCTCTTGTTCCTTAGTTCCTTAATTTCCCTAAGCAAGTATCCTCACTTGGCTCTTCCTTCATAAGTTAAATCTCGCTTCTATAGTCACAGATTCCACTTGATATTAACATGTGATGGGTCGGACCGATACCTCCTCAACATTTAGATACGGTGGAAAAACATTTATGTATCCTATCCAGGGTCTGTGGTAAAGCTAGGTCTATAAGGCTAATGGACCACAGCTCAATGATCTCATATGGACCAATGAACTACGCGACTAAACTTACCCTTTCTTCCAAATCGCAATATCTTTTTTCAACGGAGATTTACCTTAAAGGAAAACCTTATCTTCCCACTGTATACTTCTATTATTCCTTCCTCTTCAAATCCGGCATAAGATTTTCTAACAATCTGAAGCCTTTTCAATCTATCTCTGATAATCTACTGGACCATATTAATCCTCAATGCATTAATCCGAAATCAAATTCGACCTACCCATTCTATGCCCTACACTCATTCTGACCGCACCAGTGGACACAGTCCTCACATCTCCTACCTTATACCGTGCATAACAAAAGAAGGGCCATCTGATTACTCGACTAGAATACTGATATATTGTAGGACCAACATTTCTACAAGTCGGAATGTTACTTCTCCCAACTGCCTAAAAACTCAATAGCACAAGCTCTTAACATATCCTCCAAAATCTGAATAACCCACTTGGGACCTGACCATCTGTTCTAAGGATGAAATTGAAAAGCTGTAGCTGATTCGCTTAGTACCAGGGCCTCATGTACTTCTTCCAAAAATCTAGAAGTAAATCTCGGATCTCTATACAAATGAAATGATGGAAAGAAGAAACCCAACCATAGAATAATACATAACACAATATCTCATCAATCACATATACAAGCTCTTAGCATATTTAGCATCAAATGCGTGGAAGTCCTCGGATCCTAACAAGGCCAATGAAGGGCATAGAACTTAGTAATAAATACATAAGTTACAAACCTAATATCCACTATAACAGCATCTTTCACTTTATAGAGAAAGTTAAAGGCATATAATTAACACAAGTCAAATCCATACCATGTAACCTAAATACCAAATTTACAACACCTAAATGGAATATAAAGAATAGGGAATAATTATGTAACAAACAAGAAAAAGGAACATAGAATGGCTCGTGCTTAATTTCCACTTGCAAAGACAAGCAGTATAAAGGAAAAGCAGAAGATCACCGATAAGAGACCGCACGAGTGAAAACCAGTGCAACATTATAAAAACATTACCAAACGAAAAACGGGGATGGAGGGAGGGGCGGGGGGGTGACAAACAAACAAAAAATCACAACAAATACAATAAATAATTAGAGAAAAAAAAAAAAACATTATACAATGGGAGATGGGCACGTCAAAACACCTCGAGCACATAATCTGTTGATATCCCTCTTCATCGCCGGCCCCAATACTGTGATTTCAAATCCTGATACATCTTATTTACTGCCAGGGCATGCATAGCATTTAGGGACTACGTATGCAGCTTTCCTTTAAGATACTCTTCCTCAGCTCTGAAATTTTAGGCACACAAATCCGATCCCCAAAGTACAAGCCAAGTCGTCATCTTTTTAATCATAAAATTCTCTTTCCCTTCCATCCTGACTTAACCGATAACATTTCCAAATAGGCCAATAAAATGTTCCTGCATTCCCTCAACTCCTCTAGTTGTACATCTCCGAAATCTGCAAATGAAGTAGACATAGGTCAATATTATCCATAATCAT
>NW_023590778.1:0-184329 GCF_014843425.1 Jatropha curcas
GCAATGACAAGTCTCGGGATCCATTCTCGGCGTTCCAGACTGTCTTTAAACCATTGGGATAATTAATCTAGTAAACTAGATTAATTAAAATTGGAGTCACTTAGGTTTTTTCCTATTTACCCTAAAATAATTAAAACAAGTGGGCGACTCATACATTCACGTGCATTTGTCCTAGTCAAATGCATTCACATGCCTGATGACATTTGGGGAAGGGGTCACACCCGCTCTTGCCTTATGGTTTAAAGCGGGCCCACAACCGACCTAAAATACATTCTACCCAATTAAATCCAAGAAACCCTAAAAAAAAAAAAACCAAAATCAGCATATAATACAATTAATTAGTAAATTAATTAACCGCAATCTGCCCACAATTGGTTGTCTCTTGAATTATTAAGAAAATTGAATAATTATTTAATTGCCACAAAATTTATTATTATTATTTTTTTAAAAAAGAACAAAAAAATCTTTTCTAGAACCGTAAAACACTCGCACGTCACCTCTGTCTATGGAAAGAACAGTTGCGTGCACAGATCCAATAGCTGCCGTGCCGCACTTGTTCCATGATTTGGAAAAAACTTTTCAGGATTCCATCAGTCATTATTTCAAAACATAACACAAACAGAGAATAAAAGTGAAATAAAATTTATAAATACGAACAGTGTCCGTCACCAATAATTCTGACAAGATAATTATGTTTGAACGATGAATAGTCCGGTCACGCACCCTTATAGCTGCGCTGACGCAAATGCTCTTGGTTCCGTATCTACTGTTCAACATCTCTTTTTTACGTTTTCCTTTATTAAAAAAATGTTTACTACAACCCAGAAGAAACATCCAAGAATGGTTAGTATAGAATACCGTTAATTAGGATCCAACAATACTAAAACACCATAAAATAAATAAATAAGAAATAAACAACTAAAAAATACCAAGAAAAGTCTTTAGATAATTACCCTAACCCTCAGATTGAGATTGTAAAACAATCTGATGCCTTAAAGAATAATTTCAGGGGTCCAGAAGCCTGTTGTTCACCAAGTTTCAACACCCACTTCCTTCCTCGCTTGTTTTTCTCTTACTTTTTTCTCTTTTTTTATGATTTTCGTTTTAACTTAAGTAATTCTAAAGCTGTTTTTCTTCAAGGAACTCATGAGTTCTGTAAGAAAAAACCTAGCCGCAACTGTCTCTTTTTTACGCCCAAAAAATTCCTCTCCAATAAAGATTAGAAAAACGCAATATTTTATATGGGTAGGAACAGGATAGCTGCGTCACGCAACTGACGCGCGTGACGAACGCCGATAGCTACTGACGCAGCTCCGGCTTTAGGACCGTTGCCACGTATCCCAAACAGAATGAAAACGTTATGCGCTTTTCAAGTACGTTCATTTAATTGATTGCGTGACGCAACTGTCAGTTGCCGTCTCGCAGCTTATAGCTTCGTGGACACAAGCTCTAATGCAAATCAGTCACCCTCAAATTGGTTTTAAATCAAATCCTTTGGGTTTAAAGACTTCCAGATAACGATTGATCCCTTCATTTCGCGTCCTTCGTTCGCTCATTGGGTTAGGTGGGGCCTAAAGACACGCGTCAACAGTTAACCCCCCCCCCCCCACTTTATCATTAATGGTATAAACGATTTAATGTTAAAGTGGTCCATTTGCCCGCACCTTCGCACTTTGGATTGGATGAAATGGTTATTCCGATCATCTGGTCGCGAGTCTTAAAAGCTCAGTTTGATGGGCTTATTGCTTCCAGTCGGGCCGTACGAACCCTCCAAAACTTCCACAGTCTGATGGTTTGAAGATAGCCTCGAGGCTCGGTTTTGATTGGCTCGAAGGTTTTAATTGTCCTTGATTAACTTCGTAAATTCCACCATCAAATTAACCAGGAAGAAGAAATCCAAATAAAGCTTTGTAATACACCATCACGTTTGTGAAACCATCGACTTCGAGAAACCATCACCGTTTGGTCTCATTGAGAGTGTCCTGATCAGCTTCGCAATATTTACCATCACTAATTAGTAAAAGATTGACTCGATCAGCTTCGCAATACACCATCACTAATCGAGAAGAACGATTCAAGGCAGCTTCGTAATACACCATCACTGCTTGGTGGCCCGATCGGCTTCGAGAGAAACCATCACCGGTTGGCCTTGAAAAATTGTTCAAGAGAAAAAGAACAATTTCTGGTGTGCCAAACAGATTCTTGCCCTTTTTAAATGTTTGGGGCGTTTCACCATGCCCCCATCGCATTAATATCATTGAAATTTTGCGTTAGGCGAAGATTGTATTTTTGCCCCAGTCCGGGAATTATCGACCCAGACCAAAAAATATTATCTTTTAGCAAACCTTTAATGTAAAAATTTGCGTCTAAAATATTAGCAAAAATTTAGGCAACAAATTTAATCCTGGAATTTTCAGGTATCCTTTCCGTTGCGGTGTTTGAAAGAAACTTTACCTGGGGTAATTGAGCAATTTGGCACCATCCCTGTGCGGTGAGGGACAAAATTCTGCTTGAAGTATACAACTGCACACTGATTTCAAATTAGCTTGAACGGGCCATCTTGGGGCTTAAATGGCTTTAATGGACCGTTGGGCTTAAAAAAGGATTATGGGCTTTCTATAGATGTGAATGGCTTGGGCCCATTTTTCATTTTCTAACTATAAGTAAGCTTTTTCAACATTTCATTTTTTTTATTTTTCAAAACTGCTCAAGCCTTCCAAAAAACCACTCTAACCTCAATTAAAATGTCTTTAGCTTTCTGAGTCCCAGCTTTCTGCTTACACCACCGGAGTGGACCACCTTTGGCGATCCCGGACATCCGCCGTTTTCGAGGGTGTGACGAGTACCGGTAGCCGTAATGCCTGACTCTCGGGAACCACCTCTTCAGCTTCTCCGTTGCCCGGCTCTGATTCCCGCGTTCGACATGATTACCGAGCGATGCGCGGTTTCCAGACCGAGTGGGTAATGAACTTTGTTGCTTGAATTTCTTGCTTTCGATGATGCGTTGTGAGATGAATTATTGCAATTTGCATACTGTTGTGTCGTCGACAGTTGCGTTGACGGAAGGAAGACGCGTAGACTCAGCTATTCCTGTGTTGAAACAGTTGCGTACGCAGCTTCTTGCTAAACAGTTGCGTGACGCAATTGTTCGAAAGCGGCGCAACCCCTAGTGCCTTCTGAATCCTTTATTTGCCCTCTTTTGCATGTGATTAAAGACCTTATTTGCTAGCTTAGAGTTGATCCATTCCAATGCGACGCATTTAGACCCTGAAAATGCATAAAAAAGCACAAAACGAATTTAGAATTGAACATTAGTTAGTTTCCATACCTTCGACAGTTTGCGTCACGCAACTGTTCTGCAGAAGAACAATTCCGTACGCGACTGTGCGCCAAGGAACAATCTTTGAGCCAGCTTCGTGCCGGCAACTGGTTGGGTGCTACGCATCTAACAGTTGTGTGACGCAGCTGTACCTGCCAGTGACCGCAACGCTCAATTTTTCCTTGCGATAAAAACAAAAATAAACAACTGTTAGCTTAATTCTGTTATCTAAATAAAATATTCTTACACAGCGTTGATCTGGCAAGGCCCGTGACTAGCGATCCTCCACTGATGCTTCGGCCTTCTAGGACTTGTTGGACCCCTCATGCGGTATCTAGAGGGCGTTGCTGCTTGTTCGGCGATTATAGCCACGCTCGCGGACTAGCCCCGATTTTCCACCGCCATGCGCTACGCGCTGATGGAGCGGTTGGGAACGACTGCACTCACTCGTTCATATTTGGCTTCTTGGAGAGATGACCTTGCTCCAGCCGACCTATACTGCATTACCGAGCTCGGTTCGATGGCGCGGTTCGCCCCTTTAATGCTCGGTACCAGACACTGCACTAAAGCTGAGCTTGTGAGGACCCTACTTGGTGTTCCTACGCCCACCAGGTACACAGCTCAGGGATATGTTCTCCTATTGAAGGTGGTTATAGATTCGACCGAGCGGGATTCGTTACGAAGATTGCCTGCATGGAGAGAAGTTACCTTAGGAGATGTCCGGCCTGCAGCCCCTGCATACACCAGAGAGGAGAGACCAGCAGCATTTGGTCTTTCATTTTCTACCTTATTCCTCGCAGCTGCTATGCACCTCCCAGAATAAGGAGACCCTGCTGTGCTGGCCTGTCTGCGGATTTGGGCCGTGTTAGCTCTTATACTGGCCTCTCTCGCAAATTGGTCACCTCTTACCATGGGTCTAACTGCAGTTCCTCCACCCGCTCGAGGTAAAACACTTATTCCCTTAACTTTCCTTTATTTTTTCCATTTACTCAGATTTATACTTAACTGTGTTGGGATCTTGCTATAGGTGTGGGCCTGATGAGTACCGGATTTACCCTGTGTATGGGGTGATGCTGCTGCTGATGCCCGCGGGATTCCTCGGTATTCTGCGCACCGCCACCATAACCTTCTCCAGTTCTGAGGATCCACATTACTGGAGGTGCTATCTTAACGATAGGACCTTTAGCTGATGTAAGTACAAGGAACTTTCTGAGAGTAGCATGTCTCTTTCCTCTTTTACTGTGTATTTTACTGACTCTTCTATTTTTTCCAGCTCCTTTCTGACTCCATGGGAGGGAGATGCTTGGGGAGGCCTAATCCCGCTCATGCCGTAGTGGAGAGGCCTTTACCCGGTCCAGGATCCTGCTACAGGTTACTGGGTAACCCGGTATTTCTTGGGGGAGAGGATCTTTGAGCTTCATTTGCCACGGCCACAGAAGTGAGTACCGATGCTCTCCTCATCATATGTGCCTGTTGGAGGGTATGGACCCCAGAGGATCTGTTGGAGGAGTGGATGATGGCCTCTCTCCTGCTGATGTCCATCTGACGGCTGGCGATTATTACCTTCATACTTACCACCAGGCTGAGGCTAGATTGTTCAGGAGGTCCGGGATACTCTCAGGTGACTCTCTTGCCTTTAATTATGGACTTTTCCAATGTTTGGCCAAGCGACTAAATTGCAATTCTATCTTTGACTTGTTACAGGATAGGAGAGGCGATCGGACCCCTGATTACTACAGGGCGCAGGCGGAGGCAGAGGCGGAGTGAATCTCCGGGCTGGACCTACAGGAATGCTCTGCTAGGCCGATGTCGCTTTTTTCCCTTCGGGCATGAGTTGCACTGACCCGGCTCGGCCTCGGATCGGCCATATTATCCCTGCTGACCTAGGCAGGCTCCTCACCGCTACCAGCTGGATCCTGAGGCATGCCAACACACGTAAGTTAGAAAAGTTGAATTCAATAAGGCAGAGATAGTTTTACCTGGATGATTTCTTTATTGGATGTCTTTCTGCGCTTGCAGGTGCCTGCTCAGAGATATCAGGAGCTATACCAGAGGTTCGGCTTTGCCGGTCCTAACATCGTCCGGGCTGTATCCTGAGCTCCATGAAGGGTATGATTCTCATGTGCTTTGCCTTTTTTGGCTCGCATACTTCCTCTTACCTTGCTCTGCTTTTATGGTTTTCACAGGTGCTAGAGATTGGTGAGGCTGCGGAGCAGCTAGTATTTTCTCCCGCCAGTCCGGTGCTGTTGCCCGACTCCAGATGGAGGTTGATCGACTCCGGGACTAGCTGAAGGTGAAGGGAATTCCATTGGATTTCTCCGAGGAGAGGAGGATTGATGATGATGGCTCCTCATCCGACGATGCGCTGCCACTCTTACCTTCTCAGGGGGCAGCAGCTGGTTCCAGCCGGAGGCGACGTTAGCCGGCCCTTCTCCATTCTGATCACACTTGTTTATTGACATTTTTGTAGCTGTAGGAGTACATTTTAGTTTTTTTTACATTTATGTTTACCATATTATTTATATTTTCTTCATTACATTATTATTATGATTACTTTTGCTTTTATTATAGTTATTATTTAACATTGTTTATTATTTACCAACTTTGTGAGGCTTTATTCCTGCATAAGCAGAAATACAGAAACACACAAAAAATGCCAAAAATGGATAGTACCCCACTGTACTTGCAAGAGTTGGTCATCTCATTAATGCTCAACCCAATTTATTAGTAAACAGGGAAATAAAATAAAATAAGGAAAATAAATAAGATAAAAACTAACCAAGAAACAAAAAACGAAAGCATAATACTTTCTATCAGGGCGGTCCACTCTGGTTAATGCGGGCATGAATGCCCATCTACTTCTTTCTTTACAAAGGACAACAAGCAAATAAAACAAGAAGCTGAGAAGTCAAAAAATCAGAGAGAGAAAAGATACGGCGCACTCTTTTGCAGCGCGTCGTGGCTTGCGTTAATGCGGACATAAAGGCTCAACCTCCCCATATTTAGAAGCCGTCCATTTTGATAACGCAGGATAAAATGTCCAAACTACCCAGAGTGGGTCTATGCATAAATGCTCATCCAACCACCATCGATAGTAAATACTATGCTGATGGCCGTCTCATTCACTAACCCTTTCCACTCCTATAAGTAGAGGTTTCCCACTTGCGTCCTCTTTCTCTCCCAGGCATTTCAAAACAAACCTGTTTTTTCTTAAATACCTTTTCCATCGGCTTTCAGGAAACCATAGTTTCATCCTTCGTCAATCCATTCCTGACGACCCTGTGGCAGGATTCACCCCATGAACCAACTCGCCCTGCTGAAATATTTTAAGGACTTTAAAGCCGGACCATAAGTTTTTTGTCTTGGCTCGTCATTGTACTTCAAACCCAAATACCATAAGTTTTTCGATTTTAGGATTCCGAAAATAACCCCGACCTATGAGAAAAAATGTGCTGTTGTGATGGGTTCATCACCCTAACAAGATTGAAACTCTAGGCTTTGCCCCAGGCCCGAGACATGATCTGGCCGAGATCGCGCCCTATGCCCAGTTTACCTTTGCCTGACGGTAAACTCGGATCAAAGGCCTTCCCTTAAAGCGTTTGGTCTAATAGGCGTTCTGGTCCATGAAGCGAACGCCCTCTTGGGTTCGAGCTTGTTTTGTTCCTGTTGCTGAATTAATGTATGCCATGAAGAATCGCCAACCTTGGAATTGGAGATTTTCGGACTACTGACCATTGTTCATGATCATGCAAGTGTATCGTCGCACTGTCTTTATGCATGATCAATGGAGAGACTCAAATGTGCGGGTCAGGGATATTGCCCTTCATGTCAGCCAACTTCAATGTTCGACCATCGAGGGTGCCTAATTAGCAAGCCTGGGCTCTAAATAAGTTAAGCCTATTCCTCCAGTCCCAGCTCGTTTGATTCCAACCTATAGCCCGGCCAATTTTGACCTCAATCCTGAGGGACACTTTGATTTGGGGATAACCCTGTGATTGGTGGGACTTGTCCTTGGTAGGATTAGACTGGTCACTGCGGGAGCATGAATCTTCAACTACGTGTTATACGCCAGTCTTGGACCTTCATGGCCGTATTTCCAAACAGGATTCAATCCGTCAGACGTTGAATACAGCGCGTTCCCAGGTTCCCAGAATCCATAACTTCGAGAGTGGTCCCATGACGCAGAGTCTGTTGACCAATTTAGCTGACCGTTGGCGGAACCGGAACACCTGGTACCTAGGTCAAGGGGTGATGTAGGACACCGTAATACCCGAGTATGTCGACTGGTTTTACACCCAGTGATGATACTAGGTTTTGAAAGGATTAGCGTCTAATGATTCACCCACTGGAATAAATGCCGTTGCTACTTTTTTTTTTTTTTTCAATTTCCTGTATTCCAGGGCCATGAGCTCCCAATTAATGTATCCCCTCTTTTTCAATGAATGCCTCTGATAGCTCTGTCTTTATTATTTCCTGCTTTCTGCACATAGAGGTAACAAAAGGCAACAGATCTTTTCTTTCGAAATGATTTGCCGGGTTAGCTTAAGGGCACTTGGGCCTCCTGCCCTTGGATTAAGAAATGAAAGCACGTAAACAGTAACTTTTGACTAAGACGGAAACTGATTAGCTGGAAATAAAAGAAGGGGGTGACCAGGGGTGACCATTTTATCACCTGCAGTAGTCAAACAAAAATAACATATGCAACTCCTTTATGTATGCATGAACCTACTGAGTGCTAAGGTTTTATCCATGGGTTTTTTTCGATCTTTCCAAGGAAACCACTGAGAAAATGGCATTTGTTCTCCTGATTGTTGTTTGAAAGAACTCATTACTCAGGCAGGACCAACAGCCAGGACATTTTCAAGATAGATGAGCAGGTCTTGATCAAATAAGCAGAGAGGAAGGTCTTGCATTCCTTAATCATATCCCCGACACGAAAAGGAAGAGAAATTTGGAATTCCAGCTCTTTATTAATCTCACTTCTTATCTTCACTTCTTCAACATTACACAGAAGTAAAGGAAAAAATTATTTTAATATAATGGTCATTCATTTCTAACTTACTCAATTTACCTATTTTCTTCCTTCCTAGTCAAGTTGATGACATTGAGCAACCAGTCATCAATATGTTTCACGAATGCATAGCATAAGATTTCGCATTTTAAAACTAAGCACACGCATTTAATCCTCGAAAGGTTTTATTTGTTTTTCTAACTTTTGCCTAGGCCGCCCTTTACGGGTTTTCAACCTAGCGAGTTTATTTCTTACCTAGGTCGCCCTTTCGGGTTTTCAACCTAGCCCTTTCTCTCTTTTTTTCTTTTTTTTTTTTGTTTTTTTAAATCGAAATCATCATTTCAGATATAGAACCTTTTCATTTGGTCTTGATTAACAATTCGATTGAAAGGCCTCCCTTCCATAGTGACCAATTCAGCAGCACCTTTGGCTCATAGCTTCTGAATTCTAAACAGGCCACACCAATTGGGTCTGAATTTCCCTCCAGGATGACTCTGGGATTCGTGGTCTAACAATCTGACCAACACTAAATCTCCATTTTTCAAAGCCCTTGGATGCAAGGCCCTTGAGTGTACCCGTTGTTATGTAGAAACGAGCAATCCTTCTCTTTTCTCATCTGATCCTGGAATCGGGCGTTCAATCTTCTTCCATCTTAAAAAGCGCCAAATCCTCATTACCTTTTTCTTGGACCCATTCTTCTTCGGTCAGGACAGCTTCCACAAGAACCCTGAGAGGACTTGCCTTTCGAGCTCTACAGTAACCACTGCCTCCATCCCATATACAGTTCGAAAGGAGAAAGCTTCCATTCACTGACTTGAATGTAGTGCATGGCCCCCAGAGCGCGAAAGGAAGTTTCTTTCAGCCCAGCTTTCTATACTTCTCGCACAATTCTTGGACAGGATTTCTCTTAATCTCCTTATTCGCGGCTTCCACTGCCACGCATTTAGCTTGAGGGTCGGATAAGGAGAAGAATGGTGATTTGTTCAACCTTATATTTATATAGGCAACTGACCGGACGTCTGCTTGAAATTGAGAACCATTGTCTGTAAAACTTATGTGATGGGGAACACCATAGGCGACAGAAAATATTTATGTTCAATGAACTCTAGCCACTTTTGGCGGTCAAGGTTTTGTAAGATTGAGCTTTCGATTCCACCTAGAAAAGCTAGTCTATTGCAACTTAAGATATATGATGACCATTTCGATGCTGCTGCGTGATCTTGGCATGATTGATGTCTATACCCCATGCTTGAAAAAGGCCAAGAAAGGAGCTGTTTGGATGGAGTTCAGCAGGGCAGGCAAGTGGTTTTTGTTGTCGTTGGCTTTACTGGCAGGCTTTTACAATAGCGAACATAGTGACACCAATCACCTTCCATCTGCACCCAAAAATAGCCTTTGCCTCATTGATTTTTCTGCGCCAAACTCATTGCGCTCAAATGAGTACCGCAGACTCCTCAGGATTTTCTTCATTATTTCTTCGCAGACTCCCTCATGGATTTTCTTCATTATTTCTTCTCCTTCTTTCTTACCCACACATCTTAGCAGCATTCCGTCCCAAGCCCTCCTATATAGCTCACCGTCGGCCAAGACGTAATTCAAAGCCATTTTTCTTAGAACTAAACGGTCTTCCTTTATTGCATCATCAGAAAAGGTTCCGTCTTTCATGTACCGCAAGATATCCATAAACCAAGGTTCTTCCTTTGACTCAACCTGATTCACAAAATGTTCTTCATAGCACGGGATGTTTGCCGCTGTAATGATAAATGGCTTCTTTGGGACTTTACTTAAATCTTGCCAAGCTGACGCCAGGTTTGCCAAAGCATCTGGGATTCTGTTATGAATTCTTCCTATGTGAGTGAAAGTGATCGTGTCGAAGAGCGCCGTGAACGCAAGTCGAAGGAGGCACCGCCTTCTTTAAACAAGTTACTCAACATAGGGCTTTCAACTTTTCTTCCTCCACTTTCCATCTCTCGTTACATGTTCGATTAAACCAACCAGTGGAATTCTCCTATCACCTCGACTTCCTTAGGCACCTGACGTAAGAAGAGCCTCCATTCCCATGATACAACGCTTCATATTCGCATATTTGTTTTAGTGACTGGGAAACAACAATCTCTTGCCACCAATCTCTTGCACATTGTTGTGACCTCGCCGTTGGGTGCTTCTATCACGATACCAGCTCCGGCTCCGTTTCTGTTGGCTGACCCGTCAAAGTACAATTTTCAAACCCCTATTTCAACACACAACAAATGTTCATCTGGAAATTCCAATTTCCATGACTCATCATCTACAATGGGATTGTCAGCCAGGAATTCTGCCACAACCCGACCTTTGACCGTCTTCTTCGTGACAAACTCTGTATCCACACTAGACTTCTGAATCAGCCATTTGGACAGTCGTCCTTCTAGGGTAGGTGTTCTCTGAAGATACTTCGTAGGATCAATTTTGGAAATGAAAGTGACCCTGAAGGAATCAAAGTAAGGCCTCAATTTCTTTATTGACCACACCACTGCCATACACGTTTTCTCTACCAAATTTTATTACTTCTCCTCGATAGGCAAGTAATTTCTTGTTGATGTAATAGATGGCCTTTCTTGCTCCGCAACGTCCGGCTTGTACCAACATAGCTCCAACTCCCGCATCCTCTATTAACAAGTACAGGATCAGAGCTCTCCCATTTTTTTGGGGGAACTCAGAAACTGGTTGATTCATCAAATACTTCTTTATATTGGTTCAAAGGCTTTCTGGCAGTCCTCGTTCCATCTAACTGGTGATTCTTCTTTAAGTCTAGCTTTGAAGGATCGGAGCGCATGTGATTGGATAACTAGGAAAATTAAACCTGCTGATATTTACTGGATTTTTTCCCAAGGAAGCTTCTCACCTGACGTTTCGGTTCTTGGCGAATTCCATATCCCTGAATGGCTTTTATTTGTCTTGGGTCAACCTCTAATCCCGTTAGGTCCCACAACAAAAACCTTAACAAACTTCCCTTTTGTTACTCCAAATATGCACTTTTTGGGGATTGAGTCTTAAGTTTGTACTGATTTGCGGACCCATTCGCGAAAAACTTTTCCACCACATCTCCGTGTGTTTCTTCCTATGTTTCTTTGTCATTGATACACCATTTTTTCATCCCACAATATACCTCCAATCCTTTATGGATCATGTCATGGAAATAATGTTGTACGCCAATCTCTGATATGTTTTGCCCCGCGTTTCTTCAATCCGAATGGTATCACCCTATTAGCAGAAAGTCCCAAGTCAGTAGTGAAGGCATCTTATGCTTGTCAACTAAGGCCATCAAGATTTTGGTTGTACCGGAGGAAAATCCATCCATAATAGATTAACATCCCATTTCCAGCAGCACTTAGGCGAGGCTTTGTTTAGGTCCCTATAATCAACACAAACTCTTATCCTCCCATCTTTCTTCAGCACAGGGACTATATTTGCTAGCCATTCCGGATAGTATACCGCTTCTAAGAATCCTGCATCCAACTGTTTCTGGACCTCGGCCTTGATTTTATCCTGCCACTCTGGTTTGACCCGTCTCCTCTTCTGCTTCACTGGCTTAATGTTTGGGTCAATAGGAATGAAGTGTTCTGTGATTGATCTGTCGATTCCTGGCATGTCAGCATAGCTCCAAGCGAATACCTCTGAATTTCTCCTGATACATTCTTAAAGATCCTGTCTAAGTTCAGGCTTAAAGTCCAATCCGATTTTGATTATTTTAGGATCTTCGGTGGTGCTTAGGTTAAATGCAAAATGAAAAATGATGCAAATGCATTTATGTTAAATATTGCGCGTGGTATAATCAATGCCATGACGTGACAATCAGGAAAATAAGAAAAACAAGTAGTTTCAAAATTCAACTCATTGATTTAAATAATAAAGGGAATCCATCCAAATTGTTCTTCAAAACAATAATTTAGTTCTCAAAACAATAATTAGAAAAGCAAAAAACAGGATTAATAACTTGTTCAATACATTCATTGCAGTTGTCCTTTATAGCTTGAATCACTTCGTCAGCATTTGGAGCTTCCTTTGCTTCTGGGGCAGCTTTTTCTTTTGCCTCTTCATGCTCTGTCATCTTCTTCGCCTTCCTCTTAGCTTCTTCAGCGTCTTCAGCTGCTAGTATTGACTGGAGGATCCTTGCTTTAGACTTCTGTTCCTGCACCATTCTTGAAGCTTCGTCCCCAATCCCAAGGAAATCTTCAAATTCAGGTATCTTCTGTGTCCATTCTGTGCCACTGTTCGATTTTTGTTACTTAACGTATGCCATGTTAAGTCCTGTGAATTGAGAACTTCTCATACCTCCAAACCAATCCCAAGGAAATCTTCAAATTCAGGTATCTTCTGTGTCCATTCTGTGCCACTGCCTGTTTGAACCATACCAACCATGAACTGTGTGCCCTCTACCAACTATTCGAAGGAAGGCTCAGGAGACTTGATTAGCTGCTCATCAAAATCTGTCATGAAGATCTCAAGACCAGGATATGTCTTCCCTCTGCTCTGAAATTCCTCTAAAGCCTCTGGGATAAAGAAAATCTTATTCAGTCCTGGCTCTTTTATCGAAGATTGGACTTCATATTTCTCCTTCTTTCTACTCTCTGAATACCCCAGCCCACGTCGACCTTGCTGTGCATGTGATGATGGCATAGGTTCAAACCTTCCTTGTAAATCTCGGCCTAGCCCCTTACCGTATTTCCATTGCATCTTTTTCATCATTTTACGAGAAAAAGGGCTCATCCGGTTGACTGCACTTTTGTTTTCAGTAATCACAGCATCATCAATCACAGCCACCTGAAAACCAGATAAAGGCACAACCGCCTCTAAACCTTCTATAGCCACCACATTCAAATCTTCTTGTGCATTGATAGTTACCACATCTTCTTGTGCATTGATAGTTACCACATCAGTGCCCCAAGGGAACCTTAACTTTTCTGTGCAATGTGGAAGAATTGCACCAGAGGATGAAGCCGTGCCTTCCCAACAGTAGCGCATAAATTGGCCAAAAATATCCAAGACGGACTATATCTACCCAACTTCTATAGTCCCCATCGAAATTCTTGCCCTGAAAGTTCCCCTAGCATTTACGCATGGTGTTGTCATAGGCTTTTAACTTACCATGTTAGGACGGACTTCAAGTTCCGGACTCCTCCGATCTTAAATTTGGACCGGCATTTTCAGTGGGGCATACACACGAATGCCGGGGACCTTATTATCCACCATCACACTTGCGGCACCATCACATTGCGGGTTTCTCGCCCATTAATAGCAACCTGGATGTACAGAGGCTTGAAGTGATTCCTTCCTTCTGGAGGAAGATCGGAATCAAAGAAGGTGATTTCACCAATCCTGCGCTGTAACACATTGATCATATCCACGCATTGGATTCTGGCAGGAACCCTAACAAATGTAATAGCCGCTAACAAAGATTCTCTGTGCTCCTTTGAGGCTATCAGTAAATCTCATAGTGAGATGTCAGCCTTGGTCCTCTGTAGCTGACTCAATACTGAACTTACTGTTACACCGCTTGGTATTTTGTTTTGACCACTTTCACCCACTTCAGTAGCCTTCGTTTGTACCTTTCCCACTTCATCTTCCTTTTTCTTTTTCTTCCTTTTTCTTTTCCTTGGGCTGTTCTTCACCCTTATCTGTTGCTTTCTTTCCTATCCCATCGATGACAACTCCTTTTCCCTTAGACTGAGCATTATTGTCTGGATTATACACACGACCACTTCGGGTCAACCTCTAGATGCCAACTTCATTTACATCCTCATCACTGCTACAGTACCATTGGTCTGCTTGATCAGCCAAACTTTGTTGAATCGCCAGCTGAATCTACTCATCTTCATTATCTGGTACTCCTCCTACCTGGACTGTGATGCTCTTCTCAATTTCAATTTTCACAGGTCTCCTTTCTTCTTCCTCCTCACTGCTGCAATCATCCCAAATGTTTCCCAGATGTTCAACATGGCACACTCCTTTCCTTCCCATTTCGGCCTTTTGCCAAACACCAGCTCTTCCGGCAGGACCACTCCCAATGTTCCGGCAGACCACTCCCAATTGCATTAACCGACCCACCCGTTTGAGACTTGTGGGGTGGGTAGTTATACTGGTATTGTGGCAATGGATTATTCTTTGTACTCGGCTTATTCCTTTCAGAAGGTTTGGTAATCTTCCCACTGTCTATTAGATCCTGTATGTCATGCCTAAGTTTGAAGCAGTCATCAGTAGCATGACCCTTGCACTGATGGTACTCGCAGTCCCGATCCATGAACCTACCCTGAACAAGCTTAGCTGGATTAACTGGCAATTTGGACAGTACCCCATTCTTAATGCAAGATCTCATTACCGTGCTTAAAGGTCTGCCCAAGTCAGTGAACTACCTTCTTACTTTCTCGTTAACAGCTCCCACCGTATTGCTAGTCCCTGACTGGTTTGTGGCACTATTTCCAGCATTTCTATCAGTGTAATAGGACCGGTAGTTACCAAACCCTCGGTTCTTCTTCTTCTCATCTTTGTACAGCTCTTTGATATTCAGCCCAGCCCTTTGAACTAAAGAAAAATCAGTGAGAGGTTGGGCCAGCATCCCCTCTCCTTGAAGAAAAGGTTAGAGGCTTCGACTGAAAACTGAATCAGCTCTTTTGGTTCCTTTGGCCTTGTCTGGGGACACATTGAACAAGTTTGGTTCTTCCACCTCCTGTTAATAATTCCGAGAAAAACTTTCATCCTTTTTTCCTGCCTTAAGCTCTCAAGTCACGCAGGCCGAAACTCATCCACTGTTCATCCGTTTTGAAGTGCTTGAGAAAAAGAGGTCTGGTTAGCTTGGACCCCAATCTCTCTTGTTGTCTCCGTGTCCAAGCCATCATTTACCATCTCCTGTAAACTCTTTTAGTGTTTGAGGAAATTGCCCGTTAAGACATTCTTTTCCTCGTATATATCGGTTCATTTGGAGACCCGGAGGAACTCAGACAGATGGATCGCGGGTCATTTGTCTCTTTTCAAGCAAGGTATGCTTTGAAATAAGTTCTTTGAATGAAGTCGGAACCTGTTGGATTGCAAGACATATTCAACCACGTGGAATTAGTGACTGGGTCCTTCCTCTTTTTCTTGCAACAAGACATTTTAACTCTACCTTTATCCTTCAGCTTTCAGCTCTGCAAACTGCTTAATTAGATCATTCTCAACTGGGACAGCATTACCAGCAGAGGTCTGATTATCTGAAGTGGGTTCTGGAATCTCCCTTTCTTCAACCACAGGCTAATTGCTTGAAGCAGGAGGAACCTGGTTATGTGCCCTCTCTTGGGCGAAGGCAGCAGCTATTATCTCAATAATGGTCCTTAACTGGGCTGGAGAGAAACCAGTCTCATTCACAGTGTTGTCAGCCATTTCTACCAAATCTGAATCAGAAGCCGAATCTGATGAACTTGAACGAACCACAGGACTAACCCAGGCGAACCACAGGACTAACCGGAGTAGGCTCGAGGATTGGGGACACTCTGACCAAACGTTGACCAGGGCGTTGGTGCCAAGCTCTCGAAGCGATTTCCCGGGATGGATCAATTCTGGCTAATAGATAGAAATACCTGAGTTAAAGTAGGTCCTGCATGTATGCATGGGAAATAGCAGCACATAGAATGAGGAATGCAGTTCTAATGTTCTAATGATCGGTATGGAAAAAAAATCTCGGTTTCAACGACTGGACCCAAAATTCGGTGTGAATATCATGGCAATAACTTATTTCGTATTCAAACATTTCTGGCATTATCTGTCGTCGACCGTTCCTTTTGGATTTTACAGTCGGCTATTTTCTCTCTTCTCTCGAGTCCCTAATTTTTGCCTTTTGAGTGAAAGGATTTTCCAAAGCGGAAACACTTTTGTTATTCATCTTTTTATTTTGTATCCTTACTTTTTTTGCCCTTGGAGTATCCTTACTTTTTGCCTTGGAACATATGGTCCCAAGCAAGATCTCGTTTTGATTTCTTACAAATTTTGTAATCTCACGCTTACTTTCAGATAATGCAAGAAATGTGAAAATACAAAGGAATCACAACCCCCTTGTAACTCCCTTTTCTTTTGGTTATAAATTCACTATAAATGATTGCATTATGTTATTCAAAACAAATTTGAGGTCCAGTCTCAAAATCAAGGTCAAACGTCCATACTGAACTTTAGCTCTTAAATGCATGGCTGAAAAGTATTACATGGTGCATGAATGGCATAGCATATGAACAATTTATAACATACAGGGGAACGGGAGTTGGGAAATTCCTCAACCTTATTCTCTTTTCCCACACACGGGTTATCCATTTGGTTAACAAAATTTCGGACATCTGTTTTTTTTTTCCCTAGGATTGGTTCTAATTCTCGACAACCAGCGGAGGGGTTTTTGAAGATTCGACGATATCGGCTCTCGGAATTGAATGCGGCAAAATAACAGCAAACAGAACCCAGGTGTTCCTTAGGTGAAGTGACTAAGGCTTTTGACTACATGCAATGGGCTTTAGTCGATTTTGGTTTACAAAGTCTTGGGTTTCCGCAATACAGGATTCGGGCTCTTATAAGGCCTAACTCCTTTTGACGCACCTTTAACAGGTACTAGGGCTTTAGGTTTGGTACATTTGCCCTTTAAAGGTACTAGGCTTACGGTTGGTACATTTGCTAATTCTTGGGTAGATGTACCTAAAACGCGAGGTTTAGGCTGGATCCACCTTTGAAATTAACAAAATACCGAAGGGTAACATGGGTAGAAAGTGATGAGAAGAGAGAAATGCGATATAAATGCAAGATCCTAGAAAAATAAAGCACATAAACACATACGGACGATTAAAGAATTTTCCAACGGCTTTCTAATCAATTTTTACTTAGAAAAATGTAGGCTTTAGAGTCAACTCCTGATTGCAACCATCTAGTTCAAAATAACCGGGGATTAGTGGATGCAGATCCCCAGTGAAGTCGCCAATCTATTTTCGTACCGCCCCCGAGCAACCCGAAAAACTGCTCGATTCTTGTTTTGATTGGAAAAGTGTGATTTTTATTTTTAACAACTGGTGACAAAACGCTTTTGGGATACGATGTCGATAAATCGATCTTATAAACATTTTGAGTCGCCACCCATTTTTACGGTAATGGGACTGTTTCCAAATAAAAATGACTTCATTTAGAACCCAATTTTATTTAAGGCCAATTTAGAGAATTGGTCAAGCGCACCGAGTGTGATTCTGAATAAGGGAATTGGGTACGTCGGCCCGTTGGAAGCTAAAGCCCGGAAAATTGGGTACGTCGGCCCGTTGGAAGCTAAAGCCCGGAAAAACCGGCCTCTTTTAACCTACAACTCCTAATTTATTTCAATTTAGAAAAGCCAATTTATTTATACCAACCCAACCCGAATAATCGAACCGAGTTCCTATGTGGAAAATTATTTAATCATCCCAAATAAGTTCATTCATTGCATTCATAATCATTCAAACCACTCCAATCATTCAACCCAGAGCAGTTAAGTCAAAGTAAACAAAAGACCCGCTCTTGCCTTATGGTTAAAGGGGGGCCACAAACCGAACCTAAAATACATTCTACCCAATTTAAATCCAAGAAAAACCCTAAAAAAAAAAAAAACTTTTGAAATCATGCATAATAATACATTCTTAAATATTTTAGTAAACTTGATTAAACCGCAATCTGCCAACAATTGCGTTGTCTTCTTTGAATTATTAAAAGAATTGATATTTATTTAAATTGCCACAAAATTTATTATTATTTTTTTTTAAAAAAAGAACAAAAAAATCTTTTCTGGAAACTTAAAAACAGTCGCGTCACGCAGCTGTTTCTATGGAAAGAACAGTTTGCATGGACGGATCCAATTGGATTTGCGTTGGACGCAAGCTTGTTCTATGATTTGGGGCAAAACTTTCAGATTTCATCAGTCGCTTTATTTCAAACATAAACCACTAAACAGAGAATAAAAGTAATTAAAATTATTAAATACGAACAGTCCGTCACGCAAACTAATCTGGACAAGAAATTATTGTTTTGACTATGAACAGTTTCGTTCACGCCACCTTATAGCTGCCGTGACGCAACTGCTCTGGGTCCGTATCTTACCTTTCAAAAACACTCCCTTTTTACATTTTTCCTTTTATTAAAAACATGTTTACTACACCCAGAAAAATCCAAGAATGGGCCAGAATACCGGTTTAATTAAGATCACACTACTAAAAAACACCAATAAATAAATAATAATGAATAAACAACTTAAAAATACAAAGAAAAGTTCTTTAGGATAATTACCTAAACCCTCAGGATTTGAGGATTGTAAACAATCTGGAATGCCTTTAAAGAATTAAGATTTCAGGGTCCCAGAAGCCTTTGTTCACCAAGTTTCAACACCCACTTTCCTTCTCTCTTGTTTTTCCTCTTTCTTTTTTCTTCTTTTTTTTATGGTCTTTTTTTATGATTTTCGTTTTAACTTAATTAATTTCTAAAGGCTGTTTTTCTTCAAGGGAACTCAGTAGAGTTTCTGCAGAAAAACCTAGCCGCAACTATCTCTTTTTTACGCCCTAAAAATTTCTCTCTAATAAGATAGAAAAATGCAGTATTTATATGGGTAGGGCAACAGAGGGTAGCTGCGTCACGCAACTGACGGCTGCGTGACGGACCCGATAGCTGCGTGACGCAGCTCGCTTTCTAGACCGTTGGCACACATCCAAACAGAATGTAAAACCGTTATGTCGACTTTCAAGGTGACGTCATCTTAATTGGAGTTGCGTGACGCAATTGTCAGTGCCGTCACGCAGCTTATAGCCGCGTGACGCAACTCTAATGCAAATCAGTCAATGCCAAATCAGTTCACCCTCAAAAACTGGTTTAAAATCAATCCTTGGGTTTTAAAGACTTCCAGATAACCATTGGTATCCCTCATTAATCCTTGGGTTTAAAGACTTCCAGATAACCATGATCCCTCATTCCACGTCCTCGTATCCTCATTGGGTTAGGTGGGGGCCTAAAGACACGCGTCAACAAAGACACAGACTCTGAGAAATTGGACTTTGACTCAATTTCACATTCTAACTTAGACTTAGGCTCAGACTCAGTGGACATAGGGACTACTCTACGGACTCTTCAAAGGACCAGTTCTAGAGAGATGGTTGGCTAGGCCGAATTAGGCTGATGGGGTCTGCTTCCATCTGGATTAAAAGGGGAGACAAAAGAAGGTTAAAATATGCTTTAGTCATGTTTAAAGCATGCAATTCAGGTAAAGCAATTATATGGTGCTCAGGTCAAGTTTCAGGCTAGGGTTTAAGGAAAGTGCTTGGTTATACTAAATTTTAGAGAATCAAGGTTAGTTTCTATATATTGGCACTACAAAAAAAATTGCGCTTTTGCAATCGATTTTTACGACTGACTAATATTGCGATGATGTTTCGACCAATTGCGATGAATGTTGATGTAACAGAGATTTAATATTCACCGACGGATTTGCGACCAAATTGCGACCTATTTAGAGACGGAATTGCGACTGCTTGCAGATCGGTCGCTAATTCTAGCCCTAAAAACTCATGCCAGTTTGAGCGTCAAATTTAGTTTCTGTTTTGCAAGGGATTAGTGACCTATTTACGACTGATAGTTTTGCGACCGACTGTTTCGGTCGCAAATCGGTCGCAATTTTTTTGATTACAAAATGACATCGCAGGACTAAAAATTGCGACCGATTTTTAAATTACAGGTCGATCGCAAAAAATTAGGGCTTTATAACCCTTGGGTCGCCTTGGTCGCGAGTGCAGCACGCCTGTCTCCTATTTGCTCTCTGTTTCCAGCAGCTATTTGTTGGCTCAATGGTCAATTTTTTATCTTGAGATTTTGACGATTAAAACAAAATGAATAAATTTAAATTATATTATTTGTGCTAATATCATTTTATGCAGATCTAAATATGGAAAATAAATATACAAGGCAAAATACTACGAATCCAAGGATAAACAAAGATCATGAAGACCATTGAAGATCTGAGTGTTTAGCTTTTTAGGATTTATTGTAGGATAGAAAACAAAGATCATGAAGACCATTGAAGATCTGAGTGTTTAGCTTTTTAGGATTTATTGTAGGATAGAGAGAATGTTCATTTATAAGCACAAAATTAATTTCTTCTCTCTTTATCAAAACAATTTTCGAAAATATTTCTTTAAAAATTGAAAGCTTTTCATTCCTTAATTCTTTTACCTAAAATGAAAGAGATTATGTCTCAATTATTTTGATAACAAGTCTCTTAGAAAAAGCTTTTCTTATTTTCCAAAATTATTTTCATAAAGATTCCAAATTTATTCACTTACCTAAATTAAAGAGACTTTGTCTCAATCAATTTTTGGTAATAGAATAAATCGAATAAGATTTTTATGCTCTTTTTTTATGCTCTTTATTTTCGGAAACAAATTTTTAAGGAAATCCAAAATCTTGTCTCTTATTTACTTACCTAAATGAATAAGATTTTGTCTTAATCATTATTGGTAAATGAACATTTCGAAAAAGATTTTTCAAATTCTTATTTTCGAAAATCTTGTTTTTAAAGGAAAGTTTGATATTCTCTTATTCGCTTAATAAAAAGAAAGAATATTGACTCAAAAGATTTGGTAACAAAGATCTCAGTATCTTCCAAAAATGGAAAGTCAATATTTTGATTTGAAAAAGAGATTTCACTTTCTAAATACGGGATTCTCGTCCCTCTCTATAAAAGGCGTCTTCTCTTTAAATGACGCAAGGGTTTTTGTTTTAAGAGTATACGTCCATTGATCAAATCTTTTATCTCTCAAAACTTACTCTCTCAAAACTTACTCTTAAACCCCTTTATTTCTTTTCATCCTATTTACTTCACGTTTTTAATCTTAAAATAGAAAAGAAATTTTCTACTAAAACAACTTCTTTTTAAAAAACAGTTCTGATCTCTTTTAAAAAACGGTTTTTTCTAATTCTTAAATACTGTTTTTTTTGCTGGCTTATATTTGAAATTTTCTGCTCTGTCTATTAGATTCTATAATCTTTTGTAGACAGTTTTTATTGGATAAATATTTGGTGTAATAGCTTAGGTGAAAAAAGCTATTGTGGAAAATAGGTTATCAAGCGACCTTCTCCGTGAGAGAGATTCTAATGTCTTGAATTTTGGAGTTTCTAGTTTTCTGCCAAAAAACAGAAAAGGGTTGAGGTTAACTAGGAACGTTAGAAATATCTAGTGGGACATAAGGGTACATCTAGGAATTGATCTAATTACCTTGTTACTGTTGGTTTGTCTCGTACCCTCCTTGTACTGTTGGTTTGTCTCGTACCCTTGAAAAGAGATAACATAGTTGAGGATCTCAAGATGAGTCTTGGGGAGTAGATGTAGGCGAGTTAGTGTCGAACCACAATAAATCACTGTGTTAGTCTTTTTATTTTTTGAAGTTCTGCTTGATACTATTTTACTCACACTTCTGTTTATATTTTAGAAATGCTAAAGTTTTTTAATGGTTTTGATGTTCTAAAGTGGAATAAGCTTTATCTATTACTGAACATTAGAACTTGGGACTTCTGCATAGTGAATATACCAAATTTTAAACTGTTCTTCTATTTTCAATACATCTCACTATTTGGATTTTAATCAGTTTTCTAATATGGCTTAGAGCTTTGTGAAACAATTCAGAATTCAATAACTGTCTCTCACATAGTCTTTAATATATATCTAAACTTTATGAGGAAGTTCTAAAAGTAATAGCTTTCCTTCATAAAGTAGTTTTTGAATATAAGATATTTGTGAAGCAGTTCTAATCTATAACTGTTTCATTAACAGAGGTCTTCCTATTTTCAGATATTGTGAAGCAGTTCTAATCTATAACTGTTCATTACAGAGTCTTCCTATTTTCTGCATAGAGCTTTGTGAGGAAGTTCTAATCTTAATAACTTATTCTCACAAATGCATACTTTTTCCACTACAACAGAATTCTGAGTTTGATTTTAAAAGTTAAATTTTTATTTTTAGAAAACCCAATTTACCCCCCTCTTGGGTTGTGCCATACTTATACGAGACCCACACTGTTTCCTCTCCTTCCACTATTTTCGTTGGTCGCCGTTTGCTGCTGCTGTCACCGGACATCGCCACTGTCGCCGGAGAAGACGCATCGGTCGTCTGGTCAGGTAGGTGCTCTTACCCTTTTATTTTATGTTTTTTTTTCTTGAGTTTTTTTTTATGTTGAAAAGTAATTGAAATTTTATTTTATTCTATGTTAATTTTGTTATTTGTGTGAATGTTGGTGAATTTTATAGTATTTTTGTGTAATTTTATAGTATTTTGTTATTTGTGTAATTTGTAAATTGTTTTTTGTGTGAATGTTTTGTGTAAATTTTTGCTTTTTTATAGAATTTTTGTTTGTTGTAATTTTGTATGATTGGATAATATTTTTTTTTTTTTGTAAAATTGTATTTTCATAGAAAACTGACCTATATTAACAGTAAGGTTTATTACTTGTGCTATAGTGTTAGTGCTATATACATATACAGGTTGTTTATCTTCTTTTTATATATATAAAAAAAATTCATTTGTTTCCAATAATGGAAAATAGAAGAAGACATGGAAAATTAAAATGGAGAAGAGATAATAATTAAAAATCAAAACTTTCTTTTGTAGTAAAAAAAAAAAAAAAATTGAACTTTCTCACATAACATTTTGTGAAGAAAAACCAAAATAATAAAAACTCGCCAAGACTTTGATAAGGTTAGAAGAACAACTTATAGGAAGATTATCTTAAAGAAGCATACATCATATCTTTAAAACAAATCTTAAAGAAGCATATATCACACAAGCATGTCCTAATTTTGTTTGAATTTTATGATTCATTAGGCATTAAAGAAGACTAATAAATGGAAAATGGATGGTTTTTTCACAGAAAAAGAAAACTTATTGAAAGAAAGAAAATAAAAGAAGCAAAGTTATAGATATAAAAAGTAAGATAATTTTTCTTGCAATTGTTGTGCATCCTTCATCTATATATATATATATAGACAGGCTAGCATATATATGAGTGGATATTGAAATTTATTTTTTTGAAATTACTTTATGTTGATTTGTATTTTTATTTGAGTGGAAATCACATGAATTATGCGTTTGAATTGGAGGCCTAGTAGTGGCCATTTTGACTTTGGATAATGTCGGGATTTTATAGAAGTGTTTATGTGAGTGTGTTTTGACTTAAGATTTGATTATGTTATGCCGAAATGTTGCCAAAGTTGGTTGAGTTGGTTGAGGTTTTGGAGTTAGAATATCCATCCCTGCCAATCAAGCGCACAATCTTATTCAAATGTGAATGGTTTGATCCTATGCCAAACGTTGGCATGAAGGTTCATAAGTATAATCTTGTAGATATTAATCATAGAAGAAGATATACAAAGTACGAACCTTTTGTGTTGGCGATGCAAGATGCGCAGGTGTACTATGTTCCATATCCATCATTGAAACGAGATCGTTGCGATTGGATGGTAGTATGTAAAATCAAGCCTAGAGCAATTGTTCATGCAGTTGAAACCAAACAATTTACTTTACTCACAATATCTGAGCCATTTCAAGAAGTTGCGGTTGATACGCAACAGATTCAAGTTGTTGAAGATTTAAAGGATAAACTGGATGATGAAAATGGAACTTATGTTGAAATAGGAGCCTCAGACGATAAAGAGAAAGAAGATCACATCACCATGGGTACCTTAGAGGACGAAGATCAAGAAGAGAAAGAAAAAGAAAAAGAGGAAGAAGATGATGATGAAGACAGAAATACTTAATGCATTCTGTATTATGGATAATAAATTAATAGATGTATATATAATATTATTAATGATGAAATGACAGAAATACTTAATTGCATTCTGTATTATGGATAATAAATTAATAAATAGATGTATATATAATATTATTAATGAAGAATTTTAATGTTGTTGACTTTCTTTATACATATTTACCACATGTTCCACAATTCATATAATTGTATATGTTGAAGTAGGAGCATCAGATGACAAAGAGGAAGAAGATCAAATCACCATGGGTACCTCAGAGGACGAAGATCAAGAAGAGGAAGAAGAAGAAGAAGAAGAGGAAGAAGATGATGATGAAGACAAAAATACTTAATGCATTCTGTATTATGGATAATAAATTAATAGATGTATATATAATACTATTAATGAAGAATTTTAATGTTGTTGACTTTCTTTATACATATTTTGTTGACTTTCTTTATACATATTTACCACATTGTTCCATAATTTCATATAATTGTTATACAGAACATTATGTAGGTTTATGCTATCTGTAGCACAGATGGGCTAGAGGCAGGTCCGGCATGGTCCGCATGTAGGTCGCTGGCCGAGGAACGCAGTACACAATGGACGAGGGAGGGACTAATCCCTCCTTCTTCTTTAGGGGTACGTTTCTTAGGGCTTCATCTTCTGCTTCAGCCCCCCATGCCTGCCACCCACTTTCCTTCACTTCCTTCTATTCCTTCCTCTTCTACCTCGTTTCCTGGACCAGCAAAGTCTTCACCAGCTTCACAGTCACTTATTGCACTAAGTAATCATAAATGACATTTACTATCATTTCAGTTATATATTAATTATTTTTCTTTATTGATAGCATTGGTCACTTCTTTTGCAGCTTCATTAGAGCCACGTAACAAGCTCAATTTGGTAGTGGGACAGTAAGTACTTATTTACTTTTTCCTTTGAAGTTGGTTTTGTTCAAATTTTGATGCTTTCATTTACTTATATTTCACTTGTGTTTTTTTTTTCTCAGCATATATCCATCCTCTCTAGCATTAAGGAAAATTATAAGGATAATCAAGCTACATTTGTATAAAGATGGATGCATATGGGATGCCGTACCACAAGAGGCAAGAGACTTTTATTGGGAAGAGTTTCAGGTACAATTTGGTTCAAGTTATATCTTCATTCAATGTAATTAATAATCAATCTAAATCTATGGGTCTTCACTTTACTCTCTTATTGAAATTTATTTTTCATTTTTTGCAGAAGGCATTTTTGTATTGGGAGCAGGCTATTTACGGCTATGCTAAAAGTGGCCTGGGAGAAATTGTGCACTCTATGGCTATGCTGACTTCCCACTCTATAGGATACGAAAAAGTGGTAAGAAGCAGATTGTACATTGCTTCAGGAGATATGGGAGAGCTGGCAGAAGGTGGAGGATCCTGCATTCAGAGAAAGTGTGAGATATTTGCTCACCGGAAAATAGGCAGCGAGCTATTGGCGTGATGGGCAGGGACCTTCCCGACCACACAAAGCGGATCAATATCTGCTATTTAGAAGGATCATCTCGATATAGGTGAGTCACCATTAGTTACAGTTTTACAAAAAAACTGATGTTTAATGAAAATGACACCATATTAATTAGTGAGTCAATTAGTTACAGTTACAAAACTGATGTTTAATGAAATGACACCATATTAATATATCATGCATAAAAATTCATTACAAGCTGAAAAATAGGATCGTGAGCCTACACTGATGGAGGTTTTCACTTACACTCACACAAAGGACCACGATGGAAATACGTTTGTTGACAGACGTGCGTTAGGCATCAATGTAAGTAACAATGAAGAATATTTACATTTACTTTCTAGTCTTCTCTTACGTGTACAAGTTTAATATAATAAAGCTTGTAACTGCATTGATTAATTAATTTGTTATTTTTAGGATAACTACAGTACAGCTCGCGAGCATGTTGTTTCTTCTTAGGCTAGCTCTAAAGCTGAGTCAAGAATTGATGAGCTAGCACTTCATCTGAAGGTCTTAGGGTGCGAAAAGAAGAGGAAAGTATATGGCATAGGGTCTCATGCATCACAGTTTTACTGCGGCTCAGCATCTGGCGCTTCTACAGCCTTTTCATGACCATAGTGCCGAGGAGATTAGTGCATTATGGGCTCGTGTTTATGGGCTTCGTTGTTCGATGAGGCAGGAGAGACAGCTTGTAGAGCTTTAGCATCACAGTTTTACTGCGGCTCAGCATCTGGCGCTTCTACAGCCTTTTCATGACCATAGTGCCGAGGAGATTAGTGCATTATGGGCTCGTGTTGATGAGCAGGAGAGACAGCTTGTAGAGCTTAGAGCGCATGTCATGCAGATGTTCGGTCATCATGGTGCTGGTACTTCTTCCTCTGATCCTCCATTGGCTATAGATCCACATGTTTTTAAAGCTATACATCAGCCACTATCGTCTCCTTTAGATCTCGATACTACAGACGATACCTTGGTCACTCCTGTAGACATTACGACACATCCAGCAGCTGGTACTACTATTAATCCAGTAAACACTTCATTGGATCGTCCAGAGGACCGACATTATAGATTTGATTTCAGACCATTTTAGATTTCCGTGATTTTTCCCTATTTTGTATAGTACATTACATTTATAGTTCCTTCTTAGATTGTTATTGTGTTGTGATGATGATTGTAATGTACATATATGTTGATTTTTGACAGGTGGAAAAAATTATGGTTTTTAATATTATTAAATTATTTGTTTTGGTTGTAATTATATTTTACGACCGACTAGAGACCGAACTGCAACTAAATTATAACCGTTAAATTTAAATTTGCGACAGATCACCAACTAATCACTTTTAGAATTTGCGACCGATTTGCAACCGCCACTTTCTACGACCAATTTGCGACAAGCTTCTAGAAGGAAAACAAGACAAAAATTAGCGACCGACATTTATAAGTTTGCGACTGATTAGTCAGTCGCTAATTTGTGACCGCTTAGTCATTGAATAGCAAAACTATTTGTGACGAGCACTTTTGCGACCGATTAATATCTGTTGCAAATCAGTCGCTATATCAATTTAGCGATCGATTTCGTGTGTTTAGCGATCGATTTGTCAGTTGCAATTCAGTACTTTTTTTGTAGTGTGGGTTGATGTTGTGGAATGGGTCTGTGTTGGTGTTCGATCCAGGTTGAATAGGAATGATTCAGCCACTCTCTAGGAGGTCTTGTATGTTGTGCCTCAAGGCTTTACGTTCATCAGCTTGATGCCCTGCCCCCTGATGGAACGCACAGTAGGCGTTGATATTATACTTCCTAGGTAATGGACTAGGTGGTGGACTTAATTTAAGAGGCTTGCTGAGATTGTCCTCAAGAGCTTTCTGGTAGATGACAGACAGGGGTACTCCCAAGTCAAAGAAGGTGCATTGCTAAGCTGGTCTTGGAGTGGGAGGAGGAGCTTTGCCTCTCTACCTCTTAAGGAATGAGGAGGATTTTATAGGCCTTGACCTTATGGACTGAAGATTTCATAGAGTAAAATCCATTTCAATGTTATAATGGTACTGTGGGTTGAAGTGGTCCTCTCCAGACCCCATATTTTTGCTTGGGGTTGGAGAAGAAGCTTGCAATGGCTTTCTTATGCTTGGACTTAGCATCTTGGAAGCTATGCCACTCCACCTTGTAAAGAATAAGGGAGAGGATTCCTTAGGGCCTTGCTTTATGTTCAGAGGCGAACGAGTAGTAATGTTGGAAGTGGCGGCACCTTCGAGATTTAGGCCATTGGCAGTCAAGTTGCTTATAACACCCTCTTCCCGCTCCCGTGGGACCAGGCAGGGGATGTCACATTCTATGCCAAAAGCACATACTGACTTACTTACTTTACTCAAAAACCTATTACCTAATCCTTTTTATAAAAGAGGTTGGTTTACAAAGACATTAAAGGAAGAAGCGGAAGACTTAACATTAAAATTTATTGAAAACAAATAAGTTTTAAATACCAACAACATTATGGTTTAAAACAAATGCTGGGTAAGCCCATCAATCAGACTCATAAAATAACTTATGAAAAATCCTGCAACAAAACTATAAGAGTTTCCTCTAAAAATACAACTTATTAAAATTATACAAAATCAGTAAAATTCCAAATTCTCAATTAATACAAGTATACAAGTATTATAAAAACATCATCCACTTGATGTATCAAACCTTTATTCCAAAAGGAGTTCAAAAATTTAAAATCCTGATTTCAAGTTCTCAAATACAATTCCAAAATCTTAAACATACTACTTAAGAGAATTTAAATCGAACAAACCAAAGTATTTAAACATATCTATTACAAATCCCAACAGAAAAACCATTACTCTCATTAATTCAAACTAATACATGCCATGAGCCTAGTATAGTGACTCATACTTAAGACTAGAGGTCTGAAGAATTTCTCCTTTATATGCAGGGACTGGGGATCAACATCAAATCAGAATCTTCAACCTAAGTGAGATAAAAATCATTGCGCTGAGTATAAAACTCAATGGTGCTCAGTATCAGTGACTCATACTTAGACTAAGAGGTTTCATTGAAGAATTTCATCCTTTATATGCAGGGACTGGGGCGATCAACATCCAAATCAGAATCTTCAACCTAAGTTGAGATTAAAAAATCATTGCGCTGAGTATAAAACTCAAAGCGGTGCTCACATTTATAATTGCAATCCCCAAAATACCAAAATAAATATGTTTTACTTAAAAACTTGCTCTACAGAGTTATCTAGGTTTAAAGTTTAACATGTCATTGTGACTCCTACCGCAGTCCGAGTCGAGTTCAAGTCGAGAATTAGAACCAAACCCGGTTGGGCTAGAATGGGTTTATTAAGTGGCACTTACTTGTTTGAGAGGAAAAAGATTCAAAGTATAAGCGGTTAGGATTTATTTTGCAATTAAACGAATGACTTCCAACGCTTGACACTGGTATTTAAGTTATAAGCTTTTTGGCCACTTGATCGGCTACCATTTTAGTAAGTATACATCTTCATTTTTTTGATATTTTTGATGCCTTACCGATGATAATCCCATTTCACTTTCCCATTTTCCATCTTTTTAATCTTCATCTTCTTCATCTCCTTCCTTTTCTTCATCCATTTTCATGGGTAGTTTAAGGCAACCTCAAATTTCCTCCAAGTAAGCTAGAATTTCTATGAAGCTTTATATTCATTCAACCTCTAATTGAGCTATATTGTATAGATAAGTGTATTTAAAGAATTCTGAGTGTGTGTATAGGATAAGGGACGTTTCAAAGATATGATAGAAAAAGGAAGCGTAAAAAAGAGCTCAAGCTTTTTGGAGTGGAAGTTTGATATCTCTTTTCATTTACCATTTTCTTTGCATTGAGAATTTGTTGGTGTGTTGATAATGGAGACAATATTTATTGCTTCATGTTGAACGTGGGAGGACTGGAAAATGGTGAAAGAAAACAGGGCGAGGAATTGAATATTTATTTGAAGAAATATTTTGAGTTTTATGCTGAACAGGTTTTGCTATGGGCGGGGGGAAAGGAACAAACCCCAAGGGTTTTTTGGGGGAAACTCTCACCTTCAATTTTGCGACTCCCTATTTTCAATTTATGGAATTAGGAAGTGTATACAAGAGTTATTTTTCCTCTATGTGTTAGCTTTTTACATGGGTTTTGAATCATTCCAAAAATCGAGTTTGTATATTGAGAGATATGATCCCAAAAAGTAGTACAGACTGCGCAGGGCTGGAAAAACGCAGCGCGCGCCGCCGAATTGTCATGACGAGCTCGCGAATCTCACCTGAAACGACACCTGACTTTCAATTTTGCACTTTCTCGCGCTCGCGACTTTGCACCGCGCGCTCCACGACTTTGTGCCCGGAAACACCACTGACTCTCATTTTGCACCTTCTCCTCTGACTCTCATTTGGTGCTTTTTGCGCTTGCGAATTTCATTGCGCGCTCACGAATTTGGCCTGTAAACTCTCTGACCCTCTTGTGTGCTTCTCACGCTAGCGACTTTTCATGGCGCGCTCGCGACTTGTGTTTTTATGCTCTTTTGGACTTCATTTTCTATGCAATTATATTCCTTTGCTCAACTTGTATGCCTCCAATCATTTTAAAACAAAAAGAAAACATAAGAACATGTATCAAAACAACATGCAAGCATGCAAATGATGTGAAACCAAGTAAACATTATGATTTATGAAGTTATGAAACCATTAATATGCTGTTGTGTTATTTTGACATTACCAAAACTTATGCTTCCATTGAGGTTTAGGTAGAAACCATGTAGATTAAGGCTATGATCGCGAACATAGGCGATAGCAGTGTCGTGACATAGGATAGCAGATCTGCACCCCATACAGTTCGATACTCCGGCTACAAGCCGTTGAGTGGATATGATTATATATGGGCCATAGCAGCCAATCATACAGTATTCATCCAGTTTCATATAGTTTTTCCTTATCACTTCGGTTTCACTATAACCTTATGGAGCCATACTAATATCTTGACATAACATGGCATGAATCCTACAGTATTATAAAGATCATCAAGGTATAATGAAGGTATCATGACATGTGTGCTTATATGTGCCATATGTGTTTACATGGTTCTTTCTACACATGTATGTGCTAAATTGTTTCTTTCCTTTTCTATTTGAGAATATCCACTGAGCTTTATTTGCTCAGCGAGTTTACCTGTTATAACTTCGCAGGTTTTGAGACTGGACCGTAGAGGAGTCGGCTTACAACTGCCTGCAGTTCATCTGTAGAAGCTCAGTCTTCAGATGGTAGGCTACTCATTTTATATGGTGTATCTTTGTCTATTTCCTTTTTTATGGCATGTTTAGGGCACACAGCTGGCCCATTCCATTTTTGAAAACTAGTATCATGTCTTTGTAAATATTAAATAAAATTATTATTGTAAAACAACACATCCAGCATGATATTTATATTCAATATACATTATGAGTTCAGCATGACAGGATATAAGTGAACCAGTTTGTTAGCATCTCGACTCCGGTTTTATTCTGGGTTTACGGGATAAGACCGGGGCAAGGGATGTTACAAATTTTGGTATCAGAGGCCCTAGCGGTTTAGTTTCCCGGGGCTGCATGCATTAAGTCAGTATTTAGTGTACATGCCGATGACTACCCTGATGAACTAAGCAGTTGTTATCCTAGGAGGATGTCTTTCAGGGAAAGGGTGAAGAGCGAGTCCACCAACGCCCTCCAGAGCACCGCGTAGTTGGAGGGTTGGAGGCTCCAATACACCAGGTCAAGCCAAACGCAGTGGAGTTCTTTTAGGAGGATGTCACAGGAAGGTGAGAGCGAGTCACACGCCTCCAGAGCAGTGGAGGGTGAGGCTCCAGTAGCACCAGGACAAGAGGTGCTGTTAAAACAACTTGTGGATACTTTTAGATAGATTGCAGGGGTGATACCTCAGGCACCACTAGTAGTAGACAGAGAAAGAAAGCCCCCACTAGAGAAGCTTTGAAAATACGGTGCGAAAGAATTCAAAGCTAGCAAGGATGATAGTCCAGAAATAGCTGAGTATTGGTTAGATGGGACGTCGAGAGTCCTGGAACAGTTACAGTGTACACCAGAGGAGACAAGTTGATTCGCTACATCATTGCTGATAGATGAGGCATACACATGGTGGAATACTGTTTAGCAGAGAGTTATTCAGCCAGTAGCAGCGTACATTAGGGCCAATTCTTTTTTGGACGATTCAAGAAAAAAGTTTCCATCACAGAGGAACCTTTACCTAGATGCGAGAAGGGAAAGGACTTACTTATACCTTCGTGCAGAAACAGAAATGTCAAGTTGCGAATATGAAAGAAGAATTTCACCGACTCACAGGGTTGGTGAGCGGATAGTGGCTACAAGGAAAAGACCGAGAGGGTTTGTAAAGTTTCAGGAAGGCCTGAACGATTGAGATTCAAGATGGGAGTGGTAGCTTTCCAGATTCAAGAGAGTTCTCAGCTTTGGTAGAAGGCCAGCTCAGGAGGATAGAGCGAATTCAGGGCCCACGTCAGGCGTTACAAAGACGCCAGCGGTTCTCAGCAGAGGAGAGACCAAAACTCAGAGTGCACCCAGTATCCTAGTGCACCCAGTAGTTATCAGTCAGAAAGCAAGAGATTCAGAGGTGCTAGTAGTTCAGCTAGTGCTAGACCTTCCTTTAGCCAAGGCGTAGCTAGGGGTGCTAACATGCCAGCGGTATCAGTTGTGGCTAGTTCTGCCCGGTATCAGTTGTGGCTAGTTCTGCTGGTGGTAGTCGAGGTTCAGGCAGAGGAACTGGTAGAGGCACCAGTAGAGGTGCAGAGTCAGCCGGATATACTTTTCCACCTTGTGAGCATTGTGGCAAACGGCATGGTGGAGATTGTTGGTTGGTGACTGGTAAATGTTGGACATACGGAGCATCAGACCATCAGAAGAAGGATTGTCCGAAGAGGGCAAAAGTTCCTATACAATTCATAACAGGCAGAGGTAGAGGTGAGAGCTCAGGAGGGCAGAGACAGCAGTCAGAGACTGTGGACAAACCTGATACAAGAGGTCCAGCCAGCGGCCCGGTCCAGCCAGGGTTTATGCTATGCGAGCCAGGGAAGAGGAGGAAGCTCCAGATGTCCTAGTTGGTGAGTTTTCTTTATGTGATCATACAGTTTCTGCTTTAATTGATCCTGGATCATCTCATTCATACATTAGCGTACCTAACCTTGGGTTAAAGGGTTAGAAGTTGCATATGTGAGTCAGGGTATGGTAGTTACTAATCCACTAGGCGATGTAGTAAAAACCCATACAGTGGTTGAAGGATGTCCAATTGTTATTCATGGAAAAGAGTTTCCAGGAGATCTGATGGAGTTGCCATTTAGATAATAATCATAAAGATTCAACAACTTAGAACATAGAATTGTGGGTCCCGAATATGTATGGCACAACCCAAGAGGGGGGGTGAATTGGGTTTTCTAAAAATAAAAAATTAGCTTTAAAAACAAAACTCAGAATAGGGAAGCGCGCGAGATCTGGAGGTAATTTGATATCAGCCATGGCAGCAAAGAGATTAATTCAGGAAAGGTTGTGAAGCACTACTTGGTATCTTCGTGCATTACAAGCAGCAGAAAGAACAGTCAGAAGTGCAAGCATTTACCAACAGTGTGTGATTATCCAGACGTTATTTCCAGGAAGAGTTACCAGGGTTACCAACCAAGGCAGGGAAGTGGAGTTTACCAAAAGATGTCCTATCCCTGGAGCCAGACCAGTATTCAATTGCACCTTTACAGCCAATTGCACCAGCAGGCTAAACAGAGTTAAAAATCAGCTACAGAGTTATTGGATAAAGGCTTTATCAGACCCAGCTGTATTCACCTTTGGAGCACCGGTGTTATGTAAAGATAGAAAGATGGATCATTTCAGATTGTGCATTGACTACAGACAACTTAACAAACAACGCTCAAAATGAAATCAAGAATAAATATTCCATGCCCTCAAATCGAATGATTAATCGATGATTTGTTTGATCAGCTAAAAGGTGCAGGTATGTTTTCAAAGATCGACCTTAGGTCGGGATACCATCAGTTGCGGATAAAGGAAGAAGATGAAACATCCCTTCCCGGTCCACCCGTAAACCTGAATAAACCGAGTCGAGACGTTACAAACTGGTTGACTTTATGTCCTGACATGTTGAAATCATAATGTATATTGAATATAATAGCATGCTGATACTGTTTACAAAAATAATGTAATTTATATTTATAAAACATGATACTCATGTCAAAATGAAATGGGCCCAACTGTGTGCCCTGTACATGCCATGAAAAGGATAGACAAAAGATACACATCCA
The DNA here is from genome assembly GCF_014843425.1 of Jatropha curcas. Next base: position 33,961 of record NW_023590778.1, read on the forward strand.
AATGAGTAGCTACCCTATGCCAAGGCTCAGTAAGTGTGAGTTTTGGCTGGAAAGAAGAAGTTTTCTTTTCTTAGGACATGTGGTGGTTCTGGGAGGGCTATCAGGAGTGGTACCTAAGGAAGATTCGAAGCTATTGTTGATATGGAGACACCAGAAATGTCCACAGAAGTTCGTAAGCTTATTCTGGGTTAAGCCGTTGTATTACAGAAGGTTCGTAAAGGATTTCTCTTCATCATCTGTCACCTTTAAACAAAGATTATTGAAGAAAGCAGTTCGTATTTCAATGCGTGATGATAGATGTCAGCAGCGAGTTTTGACCATCTTTTGAAGAAAAGTTTGACTGAAGCACCAGTGTATGACCAGCCAGTGTCCAGGTAAAAGACCTGAGATTCTTTACAGTTTGATGCCTCTCATACTGGGTTAGGATGTGTAACTCATGCAAGACAGGAAAGTGTAGCTTATGTCTCCACGACAGTTAAAGCCACATGAATTGAATTACTCTCAACCCATGATTTAGAAACTGGCAGAAGCCATTGTTCTAGCATTCAAAGCTATGGCGGCCTTATCTGTATTGGTTGAAAAAGTGTTATATTTACACAGATCATCAGAGTTTTAATCAGAGTTTAAAGTATTTACCGACACAGAAGGACTTGAATTCAAGACAACGAAAGTGGATGCAGATTCTGGCTAATTATGATTATGTCATTAATTACCTTCCAGGCAAAGCTAATGTGGTAGCTGATGCCCTTAGCCGGAAATCATTGTTTGCTTTGAGAGCAATGAGAATTAGCATGAAGTTGCAACAGCAGGGAGTTATTCTAGCACAGATACAAGTACAGCCATCTTGGGTTCAGGAAGTTGCAGAAGCACAGAAGAAAGATGCACAAACAGCACTATGGGTGAAACAAGTACAGGAAGATCATAGTGGGAAATTCAGATTGGATAACAGTGGAGTCTTATTCTATGAAGACATATTCTATGAAGACAGAGTTGTCTGTACCACAGATAGGGGAGCTTAGGACAAAAGATTTCTGCATGAAGCTCATAAACAGTCCATACACCAATGCATCCAGTGTAGTACCCAAGATGTATCAGGATTTGAAGAAAGGTTATTCGGTGGCCGGGCATTTGAGAAAAGATATCGGAAATATTGTAAACAAGAGTTTAACATGTCAACAAGTAAAAGCAGAACTATACAATTTGCCAGCTGGGTTGCCTTTCATTCCAATAAACGTGCCAACATGATAATGAGGGATCAGATCACTATGGGATTTTGTTTACTGGATTACCTCAGACGCAGCGGAAGCATGATTGCAAGTGTGGGTTAATTCGTAACAGTATTAACTAAGTCCCGCGCACTTTCTACCAGTTAGGTGGACTATTTCTCTAGACAAGTTAGCAGAAAATTTATGTTAGAGAAATAGTTTCGACTATATGGAGTTCCATTCATCCACTCTATTATACCTGATCGTGATCCAAAGATTTTACATCGAAGTTTTGGGGTAAACTGCAGGAAGCATTTAGGAACCGAAACGAAGTTTTGGGGTAAACTGCAGGAAGCATTAGGGACGAAATTGTATTTCAGCACTGCATTTCATCCTCAGACAGATGGCCAATCAGAAAGAGTCATTCAGATCCTGGAAGACATGATGAGATCATGTGTTATAGAAGTTGAAGGCAGTTGGGACAGATATGTACCTCTCATGGAATTTGCCTACAACAACAGCTATCAATCAAGCATTAAAATGGCACCATATGAAGCATTGTATGGTAGACAATGTAGAACACCTGTGTATTGGACAGAACTTAGTGAGAAGAAGATTTTGGGTCCAGATTTGGTTAGAGAAACGGAAGAGAAAGTGGAAATCATCAGAAAACGGCAAGCAAAGTGAATCGACAGAAGTCCTATGCCCGATTTTAAAAGAGAAAGTATATTTGAGTACTCAGTTAGATTTGGTTAGAGAAACAGAAGAGAAAGTGGAAATCATCAGAAAATGGCTGAAAGAAGCAAGTGATCGACAGAAGTCCTATGCTAATTTAAAAAGAAAGGACATTGAGTATACGGTGGGTGATAAAGTATTTCTAAAAGTTTCACCATGGAAAAAGATCCTCAGGTTTGGAAGAAAGGGTAAGCTTAGTCCTAGGTTCATTGGTCCATACCAAATTGTTGAACGTGTAAGACCATTAGCCTATCGCCTAGCGTTACCTTCGACCTTAGATCAAATTCATAATGTCTTTCACGTATCAATGTTAAGGAAATACAGATCAGACCCATCACACGTGTTATCAGTAGAAGAGATTGAAAGAGATTGCACAACATTTCAGCCGGAATCATCACCTTATGAAAGAAGAACCAGTTATGAAGAAGAACCAGTTCAGATCTTAGCCAGAGAAATTAAAGAATTACGGAACAAGAAAATAGCATTGGTAAAAGTTCTTTGGAGGAATCATAATACAGAAGAAGCAACTTCGGAATTTGAAGACACCATGCAACAACAGTATCCGCAATTGTTCACAACAGGTAAACTTCGGGACGAAGTTTTTATTTAGGAGGGGAGAATCGTTTTTTTTTTAGGAGGAGAGAACTGTGACATCCTACCGAGTCGAGTCGAGTCAAGTCGAGTTGAACCAAACCCGGTTGGGGTAGAATGGGTTTATAAGTGGACTTACTTGTTTGAGAGAAAAAGATCAAAGTATAAGGGTTAGGATTTATTTGCATTAAAAGATCAAGCTTGGGTATTAAGTTATAGCTTTTTGCCACTTGAGGTACCATTTAGTAAGTTTCACATCATTTTTCTTGATATTTTGATGGCCTACCCGTGATAATCATTTTCACTTTCCCATTTTCATCTTTATCGTGAGCTCCATGTCACTTTCCCATTTTCATCTTTATCTTCATCTTCTTCATTTTCTTCCTTTCCTCTTCCACCTTCCTTTCCATTTTAATGGTAGTTAAGCCTTAACTTCAACTTCTCTTCTATCCAAGTAAGTAAATCTTCTGGAAGTTCATAATTGAATCATTTGGTGCTAGTTTTTAGAATATTCATAAGACTTCTTATTTATAGGTGAAGTGAGTTGTAGAAAAAGGAAGCTAAAGAAGAGCTCAAGCTTTTTGGAGTGGAGGTTTGATATCTCTTTTCATTTACCATTTTCTTTGCATGAGAATTTGTTTGTGGTGTGTTGACTAATTGAGGACAATCATATTGCTTCATGTTGAGTGGGAGGACTGGAATGGGTGGATGAAACAAGGGGAGAGGAATCTGAATATATGAAGGACAATATTGAGTTTATGCTGAAACAGGTTTTGCATGGAACGGAAGCACGTGACTTCACCTCTTAATTTTGACACTATTTAATTGATGGATAATTAGGAGAGTGTCATATAAGAGTTATTTGTTTCTTCTATTGATGTTAGCTTACATGGGTTTTTGAATCATCCAAATTCGGAGTTGTATATGAGAGATATGACCAAAAGAGTACAGACTGCCCGTAGCGCTGGAAAACGCAGCGCTAGCTGCGCGCCGAATTGCATGACGAGCTCTGCGAATCTCACCTGAAACCACACTGACTTCATTTTCGCACCTTCTCGCCCGCTTCACCGCGACTCTTGCATCTGCGCGCTTGCGGGACTGCTGGCCCGAAAAAACACACTGACTCTCATTTTGCACTTCTCGCCCCGGCTCGCGGACTTTGCACTTGCGCCAGCTCGGCGACTTTCACTTGGCCAACTCACTGAACCTTCAGGTGTGCTGTTGCCCGCGCTCGCGGACTTTGCAAGGGCGCCGCTCGCGACTTGTGTTTCATGGCACTTTTGGACTTTCATTTTTATGCAATTGAATTCCTTTGCTTTACAATTTTGTATGCTCCAATCATTTTTAAACAAAAAAGACAACATTTAGAACATGTATCAAAAACAACACTTCAAGCATTGGCAAATGATATTGAAATCAAATAACGATTATGATTTATGACAGTTATGAAAAAACCGATTAATTATGAATGTTGTGTTATACTATTGACATACCAAACATTATGCTCTCATTGAGTTTAAGGTAGAAACCATGTAGATAAGGCTATCGCGACATAGATGCAGATCTGATCCCCATACAGTTTCGGGATACTCCGGCTACAGGCGTTGAGTTGGAGTATGATTATATATGGGCCATAGCAGCCAAGCATTACAGTATTCATCCAGTTTCATACAGGTTTTTCTTATACACTTCTGGTTTTCACAGTATAACCTTATGGAGCCATTACAAATTTAACTTGACATAACAAGTGCATGAATCATACAGTTTATAAACAGTAAGATAAGATCATCAAGTATAATGAGGGTATCTATGACATTGTGTGCGTTATATGTGCCACTATGATGTTTACATGGTCTTCTACACATGTAATGGTGCTTTACTTGTTTCTTTTCTATGTTGGATATCCACTGAGCTGTTATTTTGCCTCAGCGATTTACCTAATTTTTAACTCGTCGTTTTTGAGACTTGGGACCGTAGAGAGTCGGGCTTACAACTGCTGCAGTTTCATCTGTAGGAAGGATTCAGTCTTCAGCCTGGATAGCCTACTCATTTTAAATGTGTATCTTTTGTCTTCCTTTTTATGGCATGATACAGGGCACACTAGTGGCCTCATTCCATTTTGAAATAGTATCATGTCTTGTAAATTAAATGTACATTATTTATTGTAAAACAAAACATCAGCATGATATTATATTCAATATACATTATGAGTTCAGCATGACTAGGATATAATGTGAACCAGTTTGTAGCATCTCGACTCGGTTTCGGTGTTTACGGGTGAACCGGGGAAGGGGATCGTTACAAATCATTTCGACTCGGTTTATTCGGGTTTACGGGTGGACCGGGAAGGGATGTTACATCATTCTTCATAAATTTACAATCTTATTCCAATCATCAAGCATATTCTATACTCATGAATACGTACAATCTAATAGACAATAACATAGTTCATGCTTTAAGTATCTTACTTCATGCACATCTGGTATATCCATAGGTAACTGATATCTCATATCGTTTCAAATCTCAATACAAAAGAATACAAATACTCAGGTATCAATAATCATATATCATCATATTCCAAATGCACACTACCTCAAAATGTTATCAGAATATATACTACATCATAATGAATTCAAAATATTTTCCTTATCACATGGGTTCAAGCATATGTATTATTTAGGATATTATCAGAACATATACTGTAACAAATTGTTAATAGTCTCAATGCAAAATCAGAATGTTATCAGACTTATTAACAAATTAGAATATTATCGGAACACATATACCATTACAAAATATTATTGGAAACACATATTACAGTTATGATATCGCATTTCTTTAATCTTTTATTTATGGGCCTTATTAGTAACTCGAAGAAAAGAAGTAGAATTGGTATCAAATTCAAAATCAGAATAGCATAATAGCCAACAAAACAGATTAGGCATAACCCTACAGGCGGTGGCAAAAGCTTACAGAATAGTGGCAAAAGCCTATAGAATGGTGGATCGCGTCCGCATCCTTAGTGGGACACTCTGTGTCCAGCATATGATTATAGCTCAAATCCAGTATTCAGTATATCCACATTCATACAACTATTCAACCAAGTACATAATAAGGGCCCAAATGTTTAGTTATAGTTTTTATACATATATCATAATCTAATCTCACAGCATCAATATATCATTCATTTATACTCATTTAACCATAAGAATAAGTACTTAAACAATTCACATACTTGCCTCATTCATGTATCATATTAATCATGAATCAACTCTTTAACAAATAAGATATCGAGAACTATTCTTATCGTTGCATCATTAATATCAAATAACCAAGTCGTTCTAATCAACAACTAACAAGTATATTCAAGTATGAACCAAAATTTCACCTCCAAGCAACCTAGGACTATTTGACCAGCTATAGATAAGTAGTATAGAAACTTTCAATTAAAATTAAATCAAGTACTAGTATCATAACACACACAACTGCATATTTAGACATTCAATTAATACAATTAGGCAAGTTGACCTAAAATGCCTAAGTTTGATCACTTCCCAATTTAAAACTCTAATTGGCTTCTAACATTAATTAATCACACACAAAGCCATTTAAGCTTTATATTTAAGTCATACATGCATTGCATTCATCTTAAGTTATCCATTTATTTTAAGCGACATATGCGTAGGTTCGGCCAATATAAGACTGAGGCTAAATCAAGTCCAATCATGCAATTAAGCTTACCATTTTTCAGCTCATGCCACTATTAGGTGTATTATACACTCAATTACGTACTTTATCCAATTAGGTTAACATAGCTCAATTTCATTTTTAGGTAGCATCTAGATATCATATATAAGAATCCATGTTCAAAGCTCATTAACTTACCTTATTGCATAACCACCTGACTAAGATTCATAGGAACTCACAAATCCTCATGAATCCCAATCATATAAATCAAGCTTATAATCAAACTAAATTAACAGTATTGACATCATGATTAACTTATAATGCCCAATTCATAACATACGTCCATCATCACATCAAGAGTCAAAGTAAGTTGACATACCTCCAGCATAGCTTCAGCCTCTCTAAAGCACATTGCTAAATTTCATCTTTCAAACATTCATTCAAACATTCATGTCTTACATAAGTCTTATATAAAGACCATAAAGTCAAAGTAGTTCAATAAGCTCACTTAATAACAACCTTAATCAATATCTAACTTTATACAAAATCTCAGGTCATATAAGCATACCTTTATATCTCATGCATATCTCCATGTCATTTATATCATAAAAGTAAAAAAAAAAAAAAAAAAAAAAAAAATCTCAGGTTCCTATAAGCAATACCTTTATATCTCAATCTGCTATCTCCATTGTCCATTTATATCATAAAGTATAAAAAAAAAAAAAAAAATAAAAGACATTCTACTTTAGGGGACATTGATTTAGCAGCTCCAAATTCGTAAGGTTCATTGTAGGCATCCCTTCCCGGGTCCACCCAGTTAACCCGATAATGAACCGAGCCGAGACGTACAATCTGGTTGACACTTATAATCCTGTCATGCTGATTCATCCTGTATGCTAAACATATGAATATTAAAAACACTCCCAATTAAACTTCAAATTTTCAAATATTCTCCAACTAATCACATAACACACAACACTTGCTATATATATAGTCATAAGCCTGTATAATCCTCAATAGGCATTTTAAATTTCCAGCAATTAATTGCATTCATGATCCTATTATCAGCTCTCATGACCTTAATCGATACCAACTATTAGTAAAAATATTTCAATTCATCATTCCCTCCAAATTACTGTACCCAACCACAACTAATTAATGCTTCGAGATTAATATTTCCCAATCAACAATACAGCTCTAACAAATGTTTAATAATTATACATGCCATTAAATCTTAATACATGCCATAGATTCTTACATTATATAACCTCTCAATCTATACTCCACCAAATTAGTTCACGTTCTCTTGCTATTTTGATGTCACTCTTCAAGTTCCTTCATCAGTAGCAACCACGATCTTCAACCTACGGCGTGATTAAAAAATCGAACGCTGGCTGAGTATAAAGGAACTCAGTGCGTGCTCATAATTCCACATACTTTCATAAACGTGCGTATGAACAGACCTAACTTAACTCCAAATTGCATCAAAAGCATTGAAAATCATAGATTCAGAGTAAATTATTCAACATTTCAATGCATTCTTGTTATAGCAAGAATAAACTTCGTAATTACACCATAGATAATTTATTTCTAATTATCTCATAAAGTTCTTTACATGAACCGCCTTTAATCACCACATTTATGGATACTATCATGATCTTACCTTGCTGTTTCATTTGTGTTGTTATTGAATGAGAATTTCAATAAACATGTAAGAATAATCATACAGTATATTTTCATTGTCCTTAAACTTGCTATTCATTATGCCTGTAATGACTTACTGCACTTTTAATCACACATTATGATACTATCATGATCTTACCTGCTGTTCATTGTGTTGTATGAATGAAATCAATAAACATGTAAGAATACATAATAGTATATTTCCGTTGTCTTACTTGCTATTCATTATGCTGTATGACTTATGCACTTTTAGTCACATCATAGTCACATCATCAATAAATATACTTTCATGATCTTACCTGATGTTCCTGCGAGTTAAACAGGTAACTCGCTGAGCAAATAAAGCTCAGTGGATATCTCAACAAATGAAGAAACAATCAAGCACATACATAGATAGAAATAAGTATGTAAACACATATGGCACATATAAGCACACATGTTATGATACCTTCATTACCTTGATTATCTTTTGTACTGTTTGTAATACTGTATAATTTATGAAGTGTTATGTCAAGATATCTGTATGGCTCCATAAGGTTATAGTGAAACCGAAGTGATAAGAAAAACTGTATGAAACTGGATGAATAATGTATGCTTGGCTGCTATGGCCGATATATAATCATATCCACTCAACGGCCTGTAGCCGGAGTACCAAACTGTATGGGGCGCATGGGGCGCGCAGATCTGATAGCCTTATCTGTACATGGGTTTCTACCTTAACCTCAATGGACGCATATTAAATGGTATGTCATAGTAACAAATGCATAGTAATGTGTACTTGTTGCTATTGAGTATTTGTATTTTCATTTCAACATGCTTAATGTCAATCAATTTGCAGCTTGTGCATGACATTACATGCTTGTATATTTTAATAAACTTAACTGCTTACCCTGTATGCTGATAGATAAAACAAAAGCAAAGTAACTGTGTCCTAACTTGTATGCTTGTGTCATGTTATTTTCACACCATTTGCATGCTTGCATTTTGTGTTTATACATGTATACATGTTGTCTTTTTGTTTTAAAATGGTTGAAGACATACAAGTTGAGAAAGGAATACAATTATATAGAATTCATAACTTCATACACCATTTCACATCATTTCACAATTGCATAGAATATAATTACAAATTGTGTTTACCTCATTTCACATCATTTACATGCTTGCATGTTGCTTTGATACATGATTTAATGTTGTATTTTTGTTGTAAAATTGTTCTAATGTTGGTCTTTTTTGTTTAAAAATGGATTGGAGGCAATACAAAGTTTGAGCAAAGTGAATACAATTGCAATTGAAAATGAAAGCTCCCAAAAGAGCCATAAAAACACAAGTCGCGAGCGCAGCAAATGAAGTCGCGATGCGCGCAAGTAGCAGCCACAGTGAGAGTCAGAGAGTTTCCAGGCACAATTTCGCATGAGCGTTCGCAAATGAAATTGCGCGAGCGCGCGTCCGTCGTTTTCCAGCCTGCGCAGTCTCTGTACCTCTTTTGGGTCCATATCTCTCAATTTTACAACTCCGATTGGGTGATTCAAAAAACCCGATGTACAAGCTAACACATAGAGGAACAAATAACCTTCTATGACAATGACACTTCCTAATTCCATCATTAAATAGGGTCAAAATCATGGTGAATTTACTGGTAACTTTTCCAGCAAAACTTGTTTCAGCATGAACTCAATATCTACTTCATTTATTCATTACATCTCATGCTTTTTCACAATTTTCAGTCATCTTACTCAACATTAAGCAACATATCTTCTCATTGTCAACACAACACACAAATTCTCATGCAAGCAAATGAATTAAACTAAAAGAGATAGCACACCTTCACTCCAAAAAGCTTAAGCTCTTCTCTTTAGCTTCCTTTTTCTTCTACCTTTGAGCTCACTTCTCCTATAACATTCTTCCCTATACATAAGATTCTTATGAATACTCTACAATATCACCAAAATGATTCAAGTATGAAATTCAAGAAGGATTTCTACTTACTTGGAATAGAATAGAAGTTTGAATTAAATGCTGAAATCCCATTAAAATCTTCACTATCCATTAAAAAAGATTTATGGAGAAAGGAAGGTGGAAGAGGAAAGTAGAGGAAAGAAGAAGAAGATAAGGATGAAAAGAAAATGAAAATGAAATGGAACTCTCACGGTACATCTCCAAAAATATCATGAATTTCTTATGTGAAATTACCATGATACCATCAAAGTGCTCAATGGATACAACTAAGACCTCAACTTTATAATCTTTCTAAGTGCAAGGCAAGTCCTAAATCTTATACTTTGATCTTTTTTGTTTTCCTTCAAGTAAGTCCCACTTCTTTTTTTTATTTCAAGTTACATCCCATTCTACGCCGCAATCTAGACTCCAAATGGCTCGACCGGGTTTTTGGATCAGCGCCCGACTTCGACTCTAAGCAACGACTTGGATTCAATAGAAAAAATGGGACGTTAACAAGATTCATGCATTGTTCTCATGGTCTTGATTACAACCCATATACACATCCTAGTAACACTTAATTGTATACACGTCCATTCAATTGCATACTGTTTAAGTTCATATAGGCATAAAATTCCCACTCTAGACTCCAATGGCTCGAACCGGGTTTTGGATCAGCCCGACTCGACTCTAAGCAACGACTTGATTCAATAGAAAAATGGGACGTTACAATTCATGCATTGTTCTCATGGTTTGATTACACATATACATCCTAGTAACACTTAATTGTATACACGTCCATTCAATTGCATACTTTTAAGTCATATAGGCATAAATTCTCAATTCAAGGTTCAGAGTATAACATACAACCTTAATCCTCAAACCATTACTCAATTCATGCTTAAATAACTAATTAGATACCATATACAAGTTAAACATAGGTTATTGACATGTAAAGGTCTAAACACAACTCGTGGACATTTAGCCTAGGTTCAGTCTCTCTCTAAGGATCATGCTTTACTTATATTACCAATTCACAAAAACTCAGCTAGGACTATTCTTACCATATTGCATTCAATTAGGTGTGCTTTGAGATATGGTACAAGTAAGCATAATATTTTATTTGCTAGGTCACTTTCGTTATATTTTGTGATCTAGTCCTTCTTATATGTGTCTGCACTTATGATATGAGAATTTACTTATTTAGGACCCAACTGATGATTATGGACTTTAAGATTTAAAGAAATCATGTTGGTGCTAACTCGTCAGTACAATGCTGACCCATCACAGAACCCCTTATATACGAGTCATCAAGCACATTGCTCATCACAGAAGATCAAATGCACGAGTAATCAAGCACTCTGCCGACTCATCACAAACAATTTATCCTACCATTAAGTCTTTATATTACCATAATATCAACAAATATTAATCACACAACAAACATCATAAATTCACCATTAAATGGCCATGATCATTGTGTCACTCTTATTACATATAACTAGGTGTTGTTTTTTTTATTTATTTATCATACAAGCAAAATAAATCATTAGCCAATAGCACAAAAATCTATTCAACTACACAAAATACAACTCAAAACATGGAAGTTCCAAAATTTCCTCATGAACCCAGAATCACAAACAATCATTAAATTTAAACTAAAACATAGCAATGAAGAGCACTAACCTCCAATAGCACAATTGTCAAATCAATTTGATAATCAGGCATTCCCTTGCCTTTATCGACTTTCGAAGGTCCTCCCTTCTCTAAAATCATCACAAAAATATACATTCGATTTATGATCTAATTAACTATTCTAAATCTACATGATTTAATAAGAATAACGAAACCTAAAAAATTGAAAACGGACACCAAATGAGTTATACGGATACTTATCAAAATTGATAGCCTATTCTTGATTTTTCTTTGCTCAATACACCAAATGTTAGCTTAAATCATTGCTCTATGATTACTGTTTGTGCTTTTATGAAACCAAATTGCAGTATAATGTTTTAGAAAGAGAGAATTGATCAATGGAAGAAGAAGAAGAAGAAGTTTTTGCTTGTATTTATGTTTGGAAAGTAAGAGTGGCGCACACTCTCAATCAAATGGAGGCTACAGCCTCTTTACTAGTTTATGTTTAGCTTTGTATTTTTTTTCTTTTTTTTTATTTTTCTTCAAGGTTGGTGTATACCTCCTTAGGAAAATAGGAAAATAACTAAAATTCATTTAATTAAAGCAAAATTAACTAAAATCAATTTTAATTTAAAGTAAATACTAACTAATGATAATAAATCATGTTTTAACAAATAGATATTCAATAAATAGGGAAAAATACAATAGAGTCCACTAAAATTCATTTCAAGCTAAATTACATTTTCTTTGGTGGTAATTAAGCTAACAATGTCCAATTAACAGGCTATTAATTCAGGTGCACTCTGAAATCATGAATTAAAATCCAATGAAGCAAAATCCTAAATGCAATGCAGGAATCACAAATGAAACTCCATATTTATGAAATAACTTATTCGGATGAAAATCATACCAAAATCCTCATTTGGTACAAATTATCAATCCATCAAGCTATTAGTCATAGCTCCGAAAATTAGGGCGTTAAATTGCTAATATCTCGGGTTGGAGGGATTTGGTGGGGGTTATTCTCATCAGGCCCCATGTTCTGATTTGGAAGTGGAAGATGATTTAAAAGTGGGCCATTTTGGCTAAGGCTAAGCATGGTCCTTACTTCCTCCAAGATGGTTTCTTTCTGAGCCATTATGGCAGCCTGGAGCTGGTCTTGCTATTCAAAGAGCATGTTCCAAAAATGGGTTTCAACATGTCAATGATCATCTATCTCAGTTTTGTAGTAAGATTAATAGCCTTGCATATTCTCTGAAAGGAACAAACAAAAGAAAGGTCAGTGCTTACTTAGGTCAGGTTTAAAGCATGCAATGATGTTCAGGTTGGTTTTTCGGCTTTTGGAGATTTGAGGTGCTTAGGTCTAGCTTAAGGCTTTTCATAATTTGGAGGTTCTCAGGTCACTATTTGAGGCTATGATAGTAATTTGGACAGGATGCCCCCAATTTGTAGTGCTTTATTCAGATTTAAGAATTTTGGTGATTTGGTGGTGCTCAATTCAGATTTGAGGCTCTAGTACTCAGGGCGATTTGAGGCTCTAAGTGTACTCAGGTTAGACTTGAGGTTTTAAGGATCTAATGGTGCTCGTGGCAAGTTTAAGTCTTTTAGAAATCGGTGTGCTAAGGTTAGTGTTTGAGGCTTTGATTCGGGGGAGATGCTCAAGAACTCCGGACAGAGAGTTGGAATTCATCATTGAGGTAATTCCTGGTACTGCTTTGATATCTATTGCTTCGTATCGGATGGCAATGACTGAGTTGAAGGAGTTGAAAACTCAAATTTAGGAATTGCTTGATAAAGGGTTCATCCGTCTGAGTGTTTTCCCTTGGGGAGCACCTGTTCTTTTTGTAAAGAAGAAAGATGGACCCATTAGGTTATGTATTGACTATTGACAACTGAACAGGGTAACTATGAAGAAAAAATATCTGTTACCATAGATTGATGATCTGTTTGACTAGCTTAGAGGGGCATGTGTCCTTTTGAAGATCAACTTGAGATTTGGGTATCATTAGCTGAGAGTGAAGGAGTTAGATATACCTAAGACTGCTTTTTGGACTTGTTATGAGCATTATGAGTTCCTGGTAATGTCGTTCAGATTAACTAATGCTCCGGCTGTGTTTATGGACTTGATGAATCAAGTATTCCACCCTTATCTTAATTAGTTTGTTGTGGTATTTATTGATGATATTCTGGTGTACTCGAGGAGTAAGGCTGAACATGACCAACATCTAAGAATAGTACTACAGAGTTTGAGAGAAGCAGCTTTATGCTAAATTCAACAAATGTGACTTCTAGTTGACTAAGATCACATTTCTGGGTCATATTATATCAGCTGGGGGTATCAAAGTTGATCCAAAGAGAGTTGAATCAGTGCTTGACTAGAAACCATCGAGAAATATGGCAGAGCTCAAAAGTTTCTTGTGTTTGGCATGGTATTACAGGCAATTTGTCAAATGGGTTTTCTCTTATTGGTGCCCCTATGACAAGATTGCTTCGTAAGGATGTCAGATTTGAGTGAATTGAGAAGTGTCAGGCCAACTTTGACAAACTGAAGAAGATGTTGACAGAAGCCCCAGTACTGATTCAACTAGAACCAGGTAAGATTTGTGACCAGTACAATAATGCTTCACATAACGGACTTGGTTGTGTACTTATGTAGGAAGGGCAAGTAGTTGCTTATACGTCAAGGCAGCTTAAGTCACATGAAAAGAACTATCCTACTCATGACCTGAAGTTGGCAACCATTGTCTTTGCTCTGAAGATTTGGAGGCATTACCTATATGGTGAGAAATGTAGGCTCTTTACTGATCACAAGAGTCTCAGATATTTGCTTACTCAGAAGGACCCAAACTTGAGACAGATAAGATGGGTTGAACTACTGAAAGATTGTGACCTCACTATCGACTACCATCCGGGTAAAGAGAATGTGTTTATTGATGCTCTTAGCATGAAATCTTTAGTAGCATTTCGAGCAATGAATGCACATTTGTATGTATCTGGTGATGGAGTTTTTGAGGCCAAGTTGCAGCTTAGGCCTACTTTGATTCAGTAGATTCAAGAGGTTCAGGATAATGATGAGAAGATTTCCTTGTGGAAAGATCTGGTTCGTGATGATAAGAAGAAAGGCTTTGTGATTAAAAAAGATGGAGGTCTGTACTTTGGTGGTTGGATCTATGTACCAAAGATTTCGAAATTGAGGAAGAGTATCATGGAGGAAGCTCATAGTAGTCTGTATGCCATGCATCTAGACAATAATAAGATGTACCATGACTTGAAAGTGCATTATTGGTGGCCAACTATGAAGAGAGAGATTATAGACTTTGTGACTAGGTATTTAACTTGTCAACAGGTGAAGGTAGAACATTAGGTTCTATCAGGTTTGATGCATTCTATTCCGATTCTTGAGTGGAAATGGGATAGGATAACAATGGATTTTGTGATTGGTTTACCACTTACTTTGACGAAGAAAGATGCCATTTGGGTAGTAGTTGACCGTTTGACTAAGTTAGCTCATTTTCTTCCTGTGAGGACCGATTCTCTCTTGAGTAGTATGCCCAGCTATACATTGATGAGATAGTACGATTGCATAGTGTTCCTTCATCTATTATATCTGATTGGGATCTAAGGTTTACTTCCAGGTTGTGGAAGAAATTGCCTGAGGCGATGGATACTGTGGGTCCCGTTTATGTATGGCACAACCCAAGAGAGAGGGTGAATTGGGTTTTGTAAAAATTTGACTTTCAAAATTTAATATCAGAATTCTGTTGTCGCGGAACTAGAAAGCATTTGTGAGAGTCAATTATCAAGTTTAGAACTTTCTCACAACGCTATTGCAATATTAGAAAGACTCTGTGAATAATAGTTATTGTGTTTAGAACTACTTCACAAAGCTTATACAAGATTAGAAAACTGATTAAAACTCAAACTGTGATTTATAATAAAAATAAAAGGACAGATTAAAACTTGGTATAATTACAATACAGAATATAAACAGAATATAATCAAAATATAATCAAGCAGAACTTTGGAAAATAAAAGAAGAAAAACACAAAGATTTATAGTGGTTTGGCACTAACTCGCTTACATCCACTCCCTAAGACTCATCTTGAGATCCTCCGCTATTCTATCTCTTTTCACAAGCAAGAGACAAACCAAATTTACAAGGAAATAGATCAACACCTAAATCTAACCTTTGTCCCACTAGATTTCTAAAGGTTTTAGTCAACCTCCACTTTTTACGTTTTTGCAGAGAATCAAAACTCACATAAAGACATTAGAATCTCACACAAGGAGAAGGTCGCTTGATAACCTTTTACACCATAGCTTTTCACCTAAGCTATTACACAAAAGTTTTTCATTTAAAAACAAACCAAATTTACAAGGAAAATAGATCAACACCTAAATAATAACCTTTGTCCCACTCAGATTTCTAAAGGTTTTAGTCAAACCTCCACTTTTTTACGTTTTTTGCAGAGAATCAAAACGTACCACATAAAGACAATTAGAAATCCTCCACAACAGTTAGGAGAAGGTCGCTTGATAACCTTTTAGCAACGCCATAGCTTTTCACCTAAAGCTATTACACAAAAGTTTTTTCATTTAAAAGCCCTCTAGCCTATAATCTAGCCTATAATAGATTACAAAAATCTATATATACAGAGAGAAATGCAATTATAAGCACATGAAAAATAGAAAACATATTTTGAAAATAGAAATAAAGTTCAAAATTGTTCTTCAGAAATAGTTGTTATCAGTTTTCTTTTCTCGTAAAAAAATATCTCTTGAAGAAAATAGATGAAAAGAAATAAAAGAGGGCTAAAGATCGTATTTATTTTGTAATTTTATTTATTAAAATTGATTTTTAATAAATAAAAAAGAGCTTTTTTTAAAATTAAAAAAAAAAAAAGAAAAATAGTGTTACTTGTTTTTAAAGTGGTATGCGCCAACCTCTGATTTCGCCCCCCCTGATTTTTATTTTTATGGTGAGTTGAGATCCCTTAAAACCCCAGAAAAGGACCTCGGAAAACTTCTTTTTATTTGTTTAGAATTATTATTGGAAAATGGTGTTAAAAACTTTTGGGAACGCGGTGCCGATAAATCGGTCTTATAAAATATTTGAGTCGCCACCCATTATTTCGGCAATGGGACCGTTTCCGATTTTATTTTCGGCAATGGGACCGTTTCCCTGATTTTAAATTTATAAAAATGAACTCATTTAACGGCCAATTTTTATTTTAAGGTCAATTATGAAAAACTGGTCAGGCGAACCCATGTGCGGTTCTAGTAGGGAATTGGGTACTCGCCCGTTTGGAAGCCGACCGCCTCGTCAAACCGGCCTCTTTTTAACCTACAATTTCTAATTGATTTTTTTTAGAAAAGCCAAATTTATTTAAATTAAACCCAACCCGATTAAAATCGAACCGAGCTCCTATGTGGGAAAATTAATTAAAATCGCCCCAAAGTAGATTCAATTCATATGCAATTCATAATCAATCATATATCACATTCAAATCAATCCACCCATAGGTAAAAATAATTAAAGACCCGCTCCTTGCCTTATGGTTAAAGGGGCCACAAACGCGGATTTAATAATACAAATTTAAACATATATAAATAATAAATCCTAAAATCTCCAAAAATCATAGTAAATTAATTTTTGTTTGATTTGAATTAGAACACAGTCTGCCATTATTGGTCATTTCTTGGAATTAAACTTAAACATTTACCATTATTGGTTATTTCTTGAATTAAAAATTAAACATTTATTTAGTTACACGAAATTAAATTAAAAAGTGAAATTATTCTGGAACCCTAGAACAGTTGCGTCACGCAGCTGTTCTATGAAGAACAGTTGCGTGACGGAACTCCCAGTTGCGTGACGCATCTGTTCATGACTTTGGTAAAATTCTCAGATTTCGCCAATCATTTATTTAAACCATAATATTAAATAAAAACATAAAAACGAAATAAAAATTACGTACACGAACAGTTCCGTCACGCGACTAGTCAAGGTAATGTTAGCTTCTTTTGGACATGAACAGTTCTGTCACGCAGGTAGTAGCTGCGTGACGCAACTACTCTGGTCCGTAACTACCTTTCAAAGCTTGCTCTGGTCCGTAACTGCCATTTCAAACTATCTTTTTACGGTGGTCCTTTTTATTAAACAGATGTTTAAATATAACTCAGAAACAACTCCCAAAATGGCGCAAAATGTTGCTTTTAATCAAAACTGAACTAAATCAAATACTAAGAAAATAAGAATTTTTCAACCAAATAAACACTAAATGAAAAGGAAGGTTTAGATAGTTACTAACCCTCAGAATTGCGAGGATTTACATACGGTTTTAGATGATTTAGGAATGGAACCGCCACAATCCCAGAAGCGTTATTAAGTAATCTAAGTTTAACAATAAAACTTCTTTTCTTCTTTTCTCTCTTTTTCCTCTTTTTATGACTTTTGGTTTTTAAGTTTCAATCTATATCTCTAATAGCTTGATCTTCCTCAAGGTTACTCGCTAAAGTTCTTGGAGAAAACCCTAGCCGCAATAAAATTTCTCTCAGTCTAAAAAAATGCCAAAGTCCAGAGAAAAGTGAAAAAAAGTCCCATTTAAAAAACAAAATGTTGTATTTATATGAGTAGGGCAACAGAACAGAGCTGCGTCATGCAGGTAGCAGCTGCGTGACGGACCCGCGAGCTGCGTGACGTAGCTTACTTTTCATACAGTTGCCGCGTATCCATACAAACAGTATCCAGTACACAAAACAGTGCATGACCGTTACAACGGGCCTGTCCAAATATGTCATCCTGTTAGAGTTGCGTGAACGCAACTAATAGTGGCCGTACGCAGGTCGGTAGCTACCGTTACACGGGCCTGTCCAAATGATGTCATCCTGGTTAGAGTTGCGTGACGCAACTAATAGTGCCGTCACGCAGGTGGTAGCTGCGTGACGCAACCCTAGCCCAGGTCTGACTCCTTGAACCGGTTTAAATCAAATTTTGGTTTAAAAACACTCCTGGTTGATCGTGATTCCCTATTCTGCATCCTTATATCATCATTGGGTTAGGCGGGGGCATAAAAACACGCGTCAACAACCTCAAGAGAAAAATAAATAAATAAAGGAATTAAATGCCTGTTTTTAAACCGCCAATTTTTGGGAAAAAAGAAAAGAAAATAAAATAAAATAAAAAAGAGGGCAATGCCTCTTATTGCTCAAGCAACAAGTGATGCCACCCTCATACACCCAGAGAGAAACAGAAAACATCCAGTGAGCTTTTCTTATTCTTCCTTCAATTTATACCACCAATCTGTAATCAAGTAACAAATTGAGTATTTTTTAGTTAAGATTATTAAAATAAATCTGCAAATCAGGGTGCAATTAGGCTATAGCCGCAGAAAGGTATTCCATAATCAAGTTAAGTCTCCGTTTTGCAATCTATAAATCATTTTTCAAATCTAGTTATATATTTGGAATTAGTGTAATTAGGATATATCAATTCTCTAATTGTTGTTTTGTTTTTGGTTTCATTTTTTATTTTGTGCCCGTAGAGAAGGGTAAATCTTCTAAAGTTGATAAGGGTAAAGGGATGACCTAAAATTGTGAATTGAGCTTACTGTTGTGCAATTGGAGGTTAGTACTCTTCAATTATATATTTGTTTTAATTTTTGGATGATGTTTGTTTGAATGTGATCATGAGGGTATTTTGGGGCTTTCTTTATATTTGGTGTGATTGTATAAAATTAAGTTGATATTATTGCAATTGAGTATGTGAGGATGCTATGATGTGAAGGAATTTAAAAAAAAAAAAATAACTTGTAGCCCTATGAACTAGAAGAGGCTGAATGGTCTACGCCTTGAGGTGGTGTTTTTTTTTTTGGTTAATTTTTTATCAACTAATCTACTTGCGATGCTATGATGATATAATGATGTGGCCTTGAGTATTGTTTGCATGAATTGAGCTCATTACCCTATTTTATTATGTTGATCGAATATATATGGGGTGCCCATTTGTATCCTGATTTGATTTTTATTTTGTTATTTGGGCATGTTAGGCCTAATGCTAATAAGGAGTGATAATTGGTAGATATATGGGCATGATTTGGAATGAGTATGGCTTTAGTACTAGGAAGGCCTAATACATGTAATGAGTTGAGCATGAGTAGTAATTGATTTAGTTAAATGTTATATATGCTAGGATGTTTAATAGTTGGTTAGTATTAATATCACAACTTATATGTTTGTAAAATGTAAGTGTGAACTCTACTAATGAAGTGTGTTGACCATGCATGACTTAACTAGATAATTTCACTAAGTGAACTTAAATGCACAAAAGAGTATATGGATATTGCAACATTAATCAATGCATGCAAATGAGCTAAGAATGCACAAAATAAGACTTGAGCAAGGTTGGCTCCCAAAGGAGGCCGACCTATGCTTGAGCCTAGAGTGGATTTTTATTGATCTTTTTCATATTATGAGTCATAATATGCAAATAAATAGCTTTTAAGTAATTACTTACACTTGTATGAGATGTTGTTATAATTAGGGTTTTAATTGAATAGTGATGCCTAATTGAGGATTTATGCCTAAATGATGCTTAAACATGCAATTGATTGAACCAATGTGCAATTATATGCTAGTATGCGGTAATTATGTGATCAAACCTAGAAAATGGAGCATTTACCCTAGGGCATTAGGATTGGTCAAACCATGTCCCTAGGGCATGCCCTTCTGTTTGACTTTTATTTTATGATATGCATGAGCTAAGCTTGAGTATGTTATTATACTTGCTTGCATAATGTAGTGTGCAGTTAAATGATATTCTAGGATTTAGTTAAAGCGTTATTGACCCATGAACTTCTGTGAGTGTGTGCTTATGAGTTAAGAATAGCAATTTGGAATTATGCTTTGGAAAGCTTAATGTTATGCACCAAGTACACTCCCTTACCTTAACTCTTTATGTGATGGTGATTGATGATGGGAGATGATTGAGTTGAATCCAAAGTGATGCTTGGGTTGTTTGACCAATTGGAATAAGATTAATATTTATATACATGTATGAGCATATATGATTGAGATTTATACAAGGCTTGTAAGCTTCTATGAATTACGAGCAGGTTGCAATTAGGTAGGCTTATTATGGTTATTGTATGGTATCTAGATTATATAGTTATTACCTATAAATGGGAATAAACTGAATTGACTTAATATGAAACTATTGAGCTCTTACTTTGAACTTGGTTGAGTAGTTGCCAGAATATGGTTATCTATTTTGAAAATAAAAGCATGTTATGGATTTGATTTGGAATGTGCTATGATCATAGGTCACACACGTGGGTGTCTTCAGGGCAAGTGGATAACTCTACTGACTCTGTATCTGAAAGACTTTCTAAGTCTACTAGTAAAAGGCTAACTAGCCAGTATTAGTCTGATTGTTATCAGACACTATTCTGTTACCTGTTCTGCTCCTGTTTCTTTTGAGTTACTATTAAGGCCCAATTATCTAAACTAAAGATTAGGATAATGATACTACAACTATAATGACTGATTACTTGTAATACAAGTTATTGTGGATTGATGATACATGATTACTTATTATGCAAGTTATCTACAAGAATACTTATATGGTTACTTGTCATGCAAGATATTGCTCTGAACATGCAACCAGTATGCTTATGATGCTAGTTAAATACTTAGATACTATGTGATTACTTGAGTAGCAAGTTACCTTGTGTATAGATATTATTGTTGGCTCAAGGGTCAATTTTATCTTGAGATTTTGATGATTATACAAAACAAATAAATTTAATATTTTTGTACGTGCTAATATTATTTTATGTAGATTTTTTTTAAATATAGAAATTATTGAAGAAATGAAGTTCCTACAACCCAAGAATTTTATTTGAAGACCATGAAGATTAATGAAGATATTTTCTATTAATGGGAATTCCTTCAACCCAAGAAATTTTTATTTGAAGACCATGATATTAATGCAAGAATATTATCTATTGGTTAGTATTAATAATAAGTCTTAGGGAATTATTGTAGATAGAGAGTAAATAATTTATTAAGCCAAATCTATTTATATCTCTCTCAAAAATTGTTTTAAAATGTTTTCTGAGATAAAACTAATTTAAGAAAATATAGCCCAAAATCTTTACTCTTTCACGTTTCCCATCTAAAATATCTTTGGAGTAAATATTCTTGTGTGCTATAAAAATGAAATTTCTGACAAAAAGCTATTTCTGATTTTCAAATAATAGCTGACGTTCTGCTATAAATGCTAACACTTTGTTTTCTAAACTGAAACCTTTCAGCTCCAAATCTTGCGTTGGTGAGTTTAAAAGGGTCTGACAGCCCTTTTAATTACAGCCCATGCATTGTCTCTTTATTTTTAAAAATATTAAGAAAACTTCATTGCTCATTAAAGCAACCAAATCTCAACTTAACTTTCTTAAAGAAGATATCATCTTCCAATATAAAAAAAGCCATTTCCTCTTTTAAAAAGAAATGGTTTTTGCAAAGAGGTATGAGTACCATTGTTCAAGTTTAAAATCTCTTCTAAGCTCTATCTCTTCAATCACCCCAGTTTCTTATTCGTCTTTTTGCTTCAAGAAAAAATTTTTTTTAAGAGGAAAATGAAAATTTTATTAACAACATTTTCTGAAGAAACAGTTCGAATTCTTTAAATTATTTTCTAAATCCGTTTTCTTATTCTTCCTTGTGAATTATATTTGCATTTCTACGCTGTCTATAATAGATTTCTGTAATCTGTTGTAGACGGTGTTCTTTATTTTGAAAAACTTATTTGTTGTAATAGCTTAAGTTGAAAAGCTATTGGCTGTTAATATTATCAAGCGACCTTTTCCTTGGTTGTGAGATGTCGAATGTTCTTGATTTGAGTTTCTGTTCCTAACTGCAAAAATAGAAAAGGGTTGAGGTTACTAGAACGCTTTGGAAAACTAAGTGGGATAAAGGCTTAGATCTAGGTGTTGATCTAGTCCTTGTATATGTTGGTTGTCTCTTACCCTTTTGGAAAAAAGATTAATATAGGGAGGATCTCAAGATGCGTCTTGGGGAGTGGATTAAGCGACGTTAGTGCTGAACCTCTATAAATCTCTATGTCTTATCTTCTTTTACTTCTGAAGTTCTGCTTGATTATATCTATTTATATAACTGTTAATCTGTTTTTAAAAAATCAAAATTGTTAATGAGTTTCTGAGTTCTAATTGTGAGATAACTATCTCTGTGGAAACAACTAAACTCTGGATCCTGTAATTGTAGATTCATACCAAGTTCTAGATTTGTCCTTTCTATATTCAGTTAATTCACCCATACTGAATTATAAATCAGTTTTTTTAATCTTGCTTTAAAGATTTGGTGAACCAGTTTCTAAAATGACAATAACTGTTTAATTTCACAGAGTCTTTCTAAAATAGCAATAAAATTTGTGAAGCTATTCTAATCGCAGAACAGTGTTCATCACAGAGCTTTCTAAAATTGCTTAAGCTCTATGAAGCTGTAATCTAATCGCAATAGCTTACCTCGACCAGAGTTATTTCTAGAATTGCTTAAGATTTGCTTGAAAGCAGTTCTTAAATGCAAATAATTGTTCTTTCACAGAGTCTTTCTAATCTTGCAATAAGCTTTGTGAGGAATTCTAAACATATGATAACTAACTCTAACAAATGCTTTCTAATCTTACAAATGCTTTCTAATTCCGCTGCAATAGAATTCTAATTTTTGCTTTTGAAAGTTAAATTTTTAGAAAACCCAATTCACCCCCCCTTGGGTTGTGCCATACATAAACGGGACACACAATTATGATTAATAGTGCTATTAAATATGTAGATTAATGCACATATGAGGTTACTTGTGCTGCAAGTTATGTTGTTAATCATGTGTATATGTAAGATTGCTTCCGATACAAGTTATTATATTATGATTTATATTGTTTCTTGGGATACAAGTATATATGGATGTGATTTGATTGTGTGTATACATCACTAGAGGCGCCTTTTGGTGGAGTGGCTAGAGAGTTGGAAGAACTCCAGGGTTAAGTGTGCTCGCTTAACAGAAATCTCAGGATGGATGACCTCCTGAGAAGTTTCCCATTTCACCTGCGGGACAAAACCGTGCGGGTCTTGCCATCTTGTATGGGCGATTTGGCTTGATCTAAAGTGGACAATTCCTCTGGTGATTAGAAACAATTCCTCTGGTGATTAGAGTCGGGGATTGTGACTAATCGGTGGTAACGGTAAGTGATGTCATTTCACCTGCGGGACAAAACCGTGCGGGTCTTGCCATCTTGTATGGGCGATTTGGCTTGATCTAAAGTGGACAATTCCTCTGGTGATTAGAGTCGGGGTGTGACAATGGTGGTACGGTAAGTGGAAGTGAATTGTTGTATTATATGATAGTTATTGAATGATATGTATGGTTTCAATGGAACATACATGTATGCTATGTGTATGCATATATATTGTTGAGTACCATTGTATTTTATACTCAACGCGATGTTTTTAACTCGCGTAGATTGAAGATTTTTTTGCTATGGATCTCGAGTCCATGTGTCCAGAGAGAGAGTCTTTTGCTTCTAGACTAGAATATGAGTCTATACTGCAGACTCGTGGCATGTGTTAGATTTGAAATAATGAGAGCATTGGTTTATTTTTTGGGACTCGTAATTTATTTACTTCAGTACATTTGTTTTTATTTCCTTTAAACTTTTTTAAGTATTTATGATTAGTTCCACTTGGACTTGGACTCTCATATAGAGATTTGAAGTTTTGATTTTTTGGATTTATTAATGTTGGATTTGAGGATGGTTCCTCATGAGAATTGTTTACTAAACTTGGATATTGAACATTTATTTAAAGGACTTTGGAAATTTTATTATTGCTTATGGAATGGTTTAATAACATGATGTATCTATTTTCTAAGTTGTGTTTTCGAAGGGAACTCTTGCAATTTTTCTAAAGGGTTTACTTAAACTATTTCAAGATTGCTTGTCGGGTTTCTACTTTTCTTTTAAGATTTTAATTTTTCTTGATTTTTATAATTGGATTATTTTAAGCAGGAGATGATTTCAAGACTTTCGCTGTATGTAAACTATAAACTAAGTTATATTTATTTTATTAATTGATACTAGTTCTGTACGAATAATCAAGCATGTACATGCGTATGGCACAAAATATTAGCGCGCCCTATCTGGCCTTACAAGGTCTACTTCGGTTACCTCGGACAAGGTCTGGTCAAGGGGACCGCGCTAGCCAGCTTGATTTAGATCCGGCAATAGAACAGGGGGGTGTTACATTTAGACACGCAGGAGACCTCAACATGCTAAAGGGATTGAGCTTATAAGAAAATACGAAAATACGTAGGGAAAAATTCAATAGAAACTTGATTGGTATCATAAAATTAAGACACAAAAATGAGATTAGTTTTGGCAAATGGTACACAAAGAACATTAGAGAGGCGACACACTTTAGTGGGAAAAGAAACAGTATTAGAACCAACATGAGTAATTGACAAACCTGACTCATCTGTGAGGTGTAATTCATCATTGCCATTTTATTGTGACATCTTGGCCCGGCAAAGCGACCTTAAGAGGGCGGGTAGAGCAAAGCTCATGGCTAGTTTCTAGGATGGTAGGCTAGCTTGGGTAGTGGAATGCCGGACATAGGAATTAATCGAATCATATATAAAAAAGGGGAGAAACTAATCATCAGAGGTGCCTTTTGATGGAATGACTTGGAGAGTTGGAAGAACTTTAGGGTTAAGCATGCCCGCTAAACGTAAATCCTAGAATCGATGAACTCCTAAGAAGTTCCCTATTTCACCTGCAGGACAAAATTGAAAGGGTCTTGCCAATCCAGTATTGGATGGAATTGGCTTGATCTAAAGCGAATAATTCCTCTGGGGGTTGGAGTCAGGCGTGACACTTATGGTGCGTGAAGAGATAGATTACGCAAATCATTACTCACATGATGCGATGCAGCTGTGTCGAGCAGCCACGGGTTATCTGAGTTTGGTTTTGCACTAGAAAAATGACCTTGTGGATTCTAAGTGAATGAGTCTCGGAAATAATCCTTGACCTTGAAGCATTGTTTGACACTGTGACCAAATTTCTCACATAATTGACACAGAACTTTTTCTTTTGCTCTGTAGGTCCGATTGGACATAGAGGATTGTGGACTTGGAAAATAATTCTGAGGCTTAAAACTAGAGCTTTCAGGAAAGCCTGAATTATTAGTAGACTGAAATTGTTGGAGGATCTATTAAAATTATCTTGTTTTTGTTGAAAAGAAGGTTTGAAGTTATTGCCTTTTCGAACATGATTGGCTATGATTGGAATGGGATCAAAAGTAGGATCAATTTTCTTAAGATAGAACTCATAAGCTAATAGTTTATCTTGAAGTTTATCAAATGAAATGACTGAATCTTGAGCATGGATAGCTATAGCAATATCATGAAGTTCTGGACTAATCCCTCGAAGAACTTGTACAATAAGATCAACACTAGTAATGGGACTACCATATAGAGAGAGTCTTCGACTATGGATTTAATAGTGTGGAGATACTCAACAATTGGATGAAAATCCAATTTGCTTGAGACAATTTATCCCGCAAAGAAAGAATTTTGGTGGCTGAGTTATTTGCAAATGCAATCTGAAGTTTATCCCAAGTCTTCACTGAGATCTTAGCATCTACAATAGTGTTCATAACCAGAAAAGTTATTGAAGAAATTATGGCTGTCAAAATTAATTGATCTTAACATTCCCAAAGCTTATAATCAGGATTTGAAACTTGTTGTCCCTCCTTGTTAATGGTGACAGAAGGAGATTTAATAGTACCAAGAACATAACCCATGAGATTATGTCCTCTAAGCAAAGGAAAAACGTGAGCTCTAAATGTGGAATGGTTAGTAGTGGTGAGTTTTATTAATGGAAATTGAGTTCAATTGATGGCAACAAGTGATTTGCTAGAAAAGTGAATAATATTATTGGCGCTGTTGGAAGTAATGTTAGAAGATAGATAAGAAAGAAAATTGCACGTGAATTAGATCACGGCTCTGGTACCATAAAAGGATGTGCAAAAGTGAGTTTTCATTACTGTGATGCTAAGATTTAAATAGATACAAGAGAGTTTTTAGTTACAACAATATCTTATAAACAAGTAACTTAAATTTAAATTAAAATTTGCTACAACAAAAATTGGATTAAGTTTTATCCATCATTTGATTTGATTTTGATTGCAAATCATTTGCAGAGACATCGTTAACATCGAGGACATCATTAGAAAGATAATAGCTTAAATGATGAGATTTGTTGTCTGTTGGCAATGAGAATCCTGTAATATATGGTAGCTTAATATATGGTAATAATAATAACAATAATTTTCTACTAAAAAATAAATCAAAGTAATTATATTAAAAACTAAACTAAACCAACTTATATGAGTGGGTACAAGTTAAAAATTGAATATAAGAAACAATAATTAGACTTAAGATTATAATATTTCATGCATTAAAAAAGAGTAAGATTTAGAGAATTCGAAAGTTTAATACAATTGATGACAAATAACAATATCGAATTAAATTAATTAATAAATATAAAATTAATTCATCAACGATGGAAAATAATAAATCTAGCGATGAGTATTTGAGGTACCATTGATAGTGAAATTCTTAATAATGAAAGTAAAGAAACTTTTGATAGCGAAAGTGAATAAATCTTGTGAACATAAAGTAAAAATGCCAATTTCTTTAAAGAATTCATCTTATTAATATTTTTTTTACAAATATATATTTTCTTTAAGGAATTCATCTTATTAATATTTTTTACAAATATATATACTAATATAATAAATATATATATATATATATATATATATATATATATATATATATATATATATATATATATATATATATAATCAAATAATTTATAATAATGTTTTTTATTCGATAGGATTTTAAATTTTAAATAAAAAAACTCATAATAAACCAGTACTAATTAAAACTTTCACATTAGACGATTACTAATTTTCCACTTCACTTAATTAATCTATTAATTATTTTTCCAAACTGATTAATGTTTCTATTTGCTTTAAGTAATTTTTTACTTTTAAATTTTTAGTCTAATAAATTTTTAAATTAAATAAGGAAATTAAAGTAGTCAATTAAATTAAATTACTTTTATTTTTAACCAATAAAAAATTAAATCATTAAAGATATTTTTTATTAATCCATAATGAGTAAAGTTTATTTTTTTTTAATCGCAATGTTTCTTCTCTTTATTTTCTACTCATATGTATATGAATTTCTTTGTTTTTCAATGTTACCGATTTTACTAACAATCGAACATAACTTCCTTTATCTGAAAAAAAAAAAAAAAAAAAAAAAAAAAAAGAAAAAAAAAAAAAAAAAAAAAAAAAAAAAAAAGACATTTCTCCTTAAACGTCGATGATGGCCTTATCCATAAGTATATATTGGTATTTCTCCTTAAATTCAAAAAGAAACATAATTTAATTATATTTTTTTTCTTTTTGAAAGGTCAAAGGGATGGTATAGTGGTCACCTATCTCTTGATCCAAGGTGGTGCCACTTGACCTTGTCAACTCGTAAAATGAATTGGGAAAAAAAATGCCTTCATATTTATATATATACAACCCTATGTTGTATATCCAGCCAAAAGGAAGAGGTTAGATTTGGTTTGGCCTATAGAAAAGCAGCCACATGACCAACATTTTATTTGGAAAAACTCAATTTTGATCATGCTATTTTCGATGCTGATTTTCTTGTCTATGTACGTATATGTTTATATATAGAGAGAAAAGGTTTTACGTTTTTTTTTATACCATCCGTATTTAAAAGTCCATTAGGCTTCAATTACGTCTAGGGTTTATATAGAGGGTGACTCTTCCAACATGCCAATTTTCATGCCCAAGCTTCGAACTCGAAACTTTTGGTTAAGGGAGAAAGAGTCTCAACCACTCCATTTCAACCAACGTTTGTTAAAGAAAAAGTTTTACTTTAACCTTTTTTATTTTTAAATTTTAATCATGTAATTAAAGCTGCAGAATTTTTTTTTTTTTCTCAAGAAAATTGATAATTCATTGAGGGGTAGTAACTAAAATATAAGTAATCTATCTGTCCCAAAATATTTGTCCTATTGACTTTTGCATAAGTTTAAGAAACAAATTAATTACAGTGTCACATCATGCAAAATATTTATACTTTTTCAAAATTGTCCTCCTTTAAAACAAAAAAAAAAAAAAATTATTCCTAGAATTTAAAACCATTTATAATGAGGGGTATAAAAAAAAAAAAAAATTATTCCTAGAATTTAAAACCATTTATAATGAGGGGTATAAAAGGAAAAGTAAATATCTCTTAAGTCAAGTGAACAAACATTTTGGGACATTTAAAAATGGAAATATGGACAAACATTATGAGATGGAGGGAGTACATTATAGTGTTACACAAGAGAAATAAAAAAATATAAAATAAATAATTAAAATTTTTTATTTAGTGTTAATTTTGTAAAAGGAAATTAATTTTCCAAGTAAACTTTTACCCTTTATGATATGAATTATGATCATTGAAACTTCTTATAACTTGTCCTTTCAAAACCCGGTTACACTTTGTATAAACTACCAAATTGCTAGAAAATTATTATGCACTATCTACTCTATTAATATAAAATTTTTTTAGACCTAACGTACAAAAATATCCAAAAAAAATTTTGTAGATGGATCAAAATGACTTTTTGTATCTTAGACATTCTTATTTTAAAACTGAGATATTTTAGTACCGAAAATACAATTAGATTTAAGGTTATGAATAGAAAATTATTGTTGTAGACCTCACGTGACGTTCTTGAGTTAATTTTCACTGTTTCTCCTTCATTAGCTCCATCACTACAGACAAAATCATCATAAAAAAAAAATTGCAAGTCCTCTCCATCACCATTCTGGTTTCTCTATTGGCCACTTTATTCCTTTAATAGAAATTTAAAAACCTCATTACGATTTATGTCTAAGAATCTTATTCACAAATCAAAATACTCCCACGTAAAATAAATTAGACCAAAGCAAAGCAAAGTAAGAGAAAAAGCCCAGAGAAATAGTGAAAGAGAGATAAGGATACATCCAAGAATGCAATTATTTTCCAAGGAAGAGAAAATTATTGAGCAAATAATGTTTTATTTTCTAGGTTAATTTTTTTTTAACTTATGGTTTAATTATGCTTTATTTGGATTATGCCTATAACATCATGATGAACTCTTACGTAGGACTGTCATTATTATTTTTTTTTTTTAGGTGGATTGATGATGAGATTGTCATTACGATACTTTAAACTTCAATGGACATGCATGCATTGATGTTGAGAAATTTTAATTGCAACAAAGAGCTAAGAGAAAGAGAGAGAGAGAGAGAGAGAGAGAGAGAGAGAGAGAGAGAGAAGCAGAGAGAAGAGAGAGAGAGAGAAGAGAGAGAGAGAGAGAGAGAGAGAGAGAGAGAGAGAGAAGGGAGTGGAGTTGAGCAAGAAGAGAATAAAGTTATTTTGATGTGTATGGCAAAACGAAATGGTGCATTTTTTTTGCACGAATACATCGTTTAAACTCTGAATTTTGATAAAAAAACATTTGTGGCACTCTGAATTATAATATCGGTCTTGTAGCACCTTAAACTTCATTTTTTGTAATAATTTCACACCTCATTATACTAAAAACAGTAAATTTTAAGGGTTTTTGACTTTTATATGCAAAAAATTGATTTGATATGTGGTTAATACAACTTTTGAAACAATTGAAACAATCAATTTTTTACGATTTTTTAAATTTTTTTAAATAAGTGTTTAATTAATCTAATTTATAAGTTAGGGTTGTTCATGAGTTCAAAATAAAAGTATAATAAAGTAACATTTTATTAAGTTTGAAGTCTACTTAATGAATCAAAATTATAAGTTGAAGGGTGCCATATAGTTTTTTTTTTTTTTTTTTTTTGAAAAATAAAGGGATGAATTTAACTATATCCACCTGCATTTTTTAAGGAACTTTGAGACCCTTGGGTAAACAAACCACAGTTTTTTTTTTTTTTTTTTTTGAAAAATAAAGGGATGAATTTATATATTCAGCCTGCATTTTTTAGAACTTTGAGACCTTGGGTAAAGAAACCCAAGGTAGTCAGATCGGACCGTAATAATAATTCTTTATTTTAACTCTAAAAGTGTTTTAGGGTGCAAATATATGTAAGTTTTAAAATGAGGTTCTTAAATTACAAAATTCATTTTAAAGTAATTGTACAATAAGTTAAATAGAAATTTTAGATCTTAAAACTAAGCATAAAAAATTGTTGTTAGCTTCATGTTTCTTTTATTTTCTTAATTACAATAACGTAAACACATTTTAACATCAATGTACAATGTATTTATGAATTAAAATTGTGCTAATGCTACCATTATTAGGAATGTTTCCTCCCCTAGTAATTGGTTACCTCCTCCATTAGAGTCTCTTAAATGTAATATAGATGCTGCCATTTTTTCTGATAGAAAATTAACTATCTCTGATGCCATCTTTCTGGTAATTTTGTTATTAACTTTTCTGGTTATGTTCATGGTGTTCTAAGAATGATTGAAGCATTGGTGCTTAGGAAGGTCTTATCTTACATCAAAAGTAGGAATTTAGCAAAGGTTAAAGTCAAAACTAATGCCAGGAGGTGCAAAGAAGGTGGGGTCATAGATCCAGTGTAGGTAAGTTTTTTCCAATCTAATAAGTATGTGGAAGGGAAAAAAACTTATCTAGATCGGGTGTACGACCCCACTTATAAACCAAATCAATGAAATTAAAAATTTTATTGATACAAGACTTGCATAGTTACACACTACATAGCCTTTTATTCAATTTGCAATAATGTTAATATTGCATAAGTTGGAAGACAAGCTAACTCTACTGCTCAGGCTTTAGCAAGGGTCGTGTGTTCATTTGCTAGTCTTCAAGAATGGAATGAGATTCCTACTAATATTCAATCTTTGATTGTAAAAAGATATCGAGTAGATTAATGAATAAAGTTGCTACTTCTATTTTTTTTTTTTTTTAAAAAAAAAGATTTAAATTTTCTCACAATAATTCGGCCTTCAATACTAAAAAAACGACTTTTTGTGCTCGTCTGGATTCTAAAACCCATAAGTTTCACAAAAATCCATAATTAGAATAGTATTTTTGAAATAAAATTAAATAATTTAAATTTCATCATTATTTAAAAAACTAATTTGGTAAAATTGAAATCATGATAAAATTTATGAATCTCGTAGATTTTGCCCTACTTTTCTCAACCGAACTAAAAAAAGTTGATAAATTTAAACTATTTAATTTATAAATTCAAACATCTTAACAGTTGTAATAAAATTTTATCTTATTTATCAAAAACAATTGTCAATAACATATTTCTAAAAATTCCACTTAATCTTCCAATTCCACGTGGCCTTGCAAAGACTTCAGACATTCTTATAATCTGTTAATTCATTTAATTTGAAATTGTTGATTTTAAGATTTATCTTGGAAGCCAATTTATCTTTTACTTTATGGAAGGGAGTCGTCAAAAACATTCTTCTAAAAAATTCATTTAATATTTATATCCCACACAACTCTTATAAAGATTTTTGGGACCTTCTTATCACTTTTTGACCCCTCTAACTTTTATATCTAAATTTTCAGATTAAACTTGAATTTTTAATTGTCACTTTGTCCTAAAATTATAATACTATTTTTTTTCATACAATTTATTAAGAATAGTTAGTTAAATTAATTTAACTATAATTATTTTTCTTATTTTTTCATATATATCTCTAAAGATTGTATATTAACATTTCCTTGCGACTTTCAAAATAGGTTCAACCATTAGTATATCAAAATTTTAGAATTAATTATCTTATTTTTTTTTCACTATCTAGTAAATTCAATAAATATTAGTTATTTTTACATGGACTATCAGTATAGTGTGAAAGTAAAAAAAATATTTTTGAAACTGTAAATGGGACTATTATTTTTAGAGTATTTATAAAACGAAAGTGAGACTAATTTTAAGACAGAGAGAGTAATAAATATTTATTTACTATAATAGAACTTCTTCTAATCCTCAAAATGCACTTTAAATGTTATTGTGCTGCCACTAACTGCAAACATAAGATTTAAGAAAGTAAAAATAAACAGTACAAAAACACTGTGCATGATTGTTTTTGTTTGAAGAAAAAACCATTAGGTCTTTTGTTTCTTTAAAAAAGAAGAAGTTGGTAACTAATTATAATCATAAAACCTGCTGTTAAGAGACAATGAATCTGCACACAAAGTGACAACAGTGGGACAAACAAAAGTCATATGCAAACCCTATCTATAAGGAGGAGAACAAGTGAATAGCCAAATAAAAAGTGGGACCAAAAAGTGTAAAAAAAAAAAAAAAATTAAAAAGAAAAGAAAAGCCCTAACCTCACTGCTTTATTAATTAACAACTACCACTATATATCTAACTTAATCAAAAAAAGATTTAACACTTTGAGCTAAATTACAAGGCAAATCCATGTGATGAGTCTATCCAATTAATGAAATTAAAGAAAGAGGAAGGTGCTGTGGTCCTTCACCTCCATTAGGATTATTTGTCTACATGTCATTGTTTGTCAACCATATACACCAAATTAAGACAGAAGAACCACCCAAAGCTAAAGACAAAAGGATACCCTCAACTGACTCCACCAACCTGGCCAATACATAGCCTTCATATAAATTATAAAACTCTATTTATTGAAATTGTATTCTTGTAGGTCCTATAGGTCACTAGTCACATGCCTACCCTCTCCAATTAATTAATTTCTTTTTAAGTAGTCATATATGTTAGACCTTAATTAATTAAGTAGTTTGAACTAATTTTAGGTTAAAGTAATGTTTAATAGAAGATTAACATTTAACTTATAATATTTTATAAAAAATTATTCAAACAGCTAATCGCTACAAAACATTAAATTTTCCTGAACATATCCTAAGTCTCAATTAACATTTTGAATATATAGTTACTTGCAGTCTTATTAGAGGTTAATGGATTCATATGATTTTGTTAACCAAAGTTTTCATTATAAAATCAAACTAATTAACATAAATTTCATTTCATTTGTGAATGAATTTTATGAAACATCCATTTGGAAATAAACTTTTATATTTGAATTATGTACATTTTAAATATATAATTTTATCAGTTTATATATAGAATTCATTAAATTCGTTTATACCATCAAACAAAAATCTTAAGGTATGTATTCTTTTTTCTTATTACTATATATTTAATTATTCAATGTGAAATTCGTTCACCAATTTTCTTTTTAATATTTAGACAAGCTAAGAGGGTAAGTATATATATAAAACCTCCCTGTAATCTCAAGCAAGATTCAAATATCAAATACTTTGACAAGTATTCTAAGCTTTCATTTCCTTGTGTCACATGAGTACTGCAATTGTATGGATTCTTATTACAACTATAATAAGAATAAAATTTCTTTTCATAAAAAAAAGTTAATTATTAATCCTATAATTAATATAAATATCAATTATTTATATAATAATGATTGTAAAGCAGTGCTATTAAATTCGGCCTGAGCATGGAACTTGCCAAAGAAGTAGATAGATGAGTTATTGGTTTAGTTAATGGACCATGAAAATATTAATATATATTAATTAATAATTATAATTCAAATTATAATATAAATAAAATATCAAAATATTGGGTCGGCTCAATTGGATATGTATGGATGTATTAGTTCAATTACGGGTCAACCGATTTAATTCGGTTCTCTTCTTAAATGGTTAAAAGCAAAATTAGTCTAATTTTGATGCCCGTTCTCCGGATTGACCCGCGGGCTCGGGCAGATTTAATAACTATATATATTTATAAGTATTTTCATTGTAATCTAAATTAATTATACATATATAGTTATACAGACACACAAGCAATCATGAACAGCCAATATTATGACTCAAATGAACAAAAGCACATGTTTGCTTTTGTAAAGTAGATTAAGAAATTAACGATGCATGTTAGTTTCTGTTGATTTTCCTCCCAACCACTTTGTAGGGTTGACCTTAAAAACAATTTCTTTGAGATAATTAATATTAAAACATAAACTCAATATATTATTGAATATGTTGGAGTTTTGATTGTATCAAAAGACTCAACAATGGTCCCCTTTTATATTTCATTTTTAATTATTATTAATTATTTATTATATAAACTTATAGAGAGAGAGAGAGAGAGAGAGAGAGAGAGAGAGAGAGGCGAGATGTCATTGTCCATAGCTGTAACAGACGAACCAAAACCCACCATTAAATACTCCATCTATGACACAGTAGTCCAAAAGAGAGAGCTAGAGAAAGAGAAGCTACAGAAAGAGTGAAAGTTTTTATAAATGGAGAGAGAGAGAGAGAGAGAGAGAGAGTCACGAGGATTATATTCCTCTACCCGTAAGACATGCATGGCTCTCGTGCTTTTTCTTTGTCCAATTAATCTTTATATCTTTATAAGATCTCTTCTTCTTCTTCTTCTTCTGTTTTCTTTTAGTTTCAAGAAAGACTCGACCTGACCTGACCTCACCTGCAAATTCTATCCAAACCCATTTTGATGTTATGGATTAAATCGATTGATTCTAACCAACGATCATTTTCTTGTTTGATATGTTGGTTTGAGAGGTTGAAGCTGCCAGCATGATCTGGTAATGAATACCAACATACCTATATATATTTTAACCAACGATCATTTTCTTGTTTGATATGTTGGTTTGAGAGGTTGAAGCTGCCAGCATGGAATCTGGTAATGAAATACCCACATACCTTATAGTATATATATATATAAATATATTGTATATTACTCCTTTTCTTTTCTTTTGTATTCTTTTTTTTTTTTTCATATATATATATATATATATGTATATTACTCTTTTTCTTTTCTTTTTGTATTCTTTTTTTTTCTTTTCTAATTACTACTATAAATAAATAGATAAGATATAAATATAGCTACAAATATGTTTATTACACACAAATGAATTTTTGTAAATTGTGTTACCTGTTTTGAGTAAATAAAAATATGTGGGGTTTTCAGCAAAGTTATATCTATATGTCTAATAAACCTAATTTGATCCATCTACAAAAAATATACCCATTTGAACTTAGGTATATGTATATATGTATTCCATCATCAGGTCATCTTGCAGCTTCAATCACTCAATCATCAACAATGAAAGAATATCTGAAACAATGCTTATGAACCTTCAGGTAATTGATTCTTTTATTTATCTAGATTTAGTACTAAATTGCTTAATTTTTTCATTCAATCTCTTTATTTTTCATCTAATATTGAGCAATTATATACATATGAAGACAACACTATACTGCCTATCCAAGTCAAAGCCCTCTCTGTGAAGTTAGTTCTTAACCTACCCATTAAATCCAGCTATATATGTCTTTTATGTCAACTTAAAAATGTCAAGAGAGAGAATGTTATTTATTATTTATTTTTCTTGGCTTGGTTGGTAATTAATATCTAGAATCAATAAATTCACAAGTCAAAAGAAAGACATGTATGCTATACCTAATTTATTTCAGACAATGTATTTTGCTATTGTAATAAATTTATAATAATTTTTTATGGTCATATATCCAATTCCAGGCTTATAAAAATGTTCTGATTAAACAAAGGTGTGAAACCAGTTGAACAGTAGACAAAAGATGCTATGTTAATTGTATATAAGGCAAAATGTCTAAGTTTGATGGTTCATGGCCCACCATTTATTAATTAATTAACATTTCTGATTAGACCATTAGCACTGGAAGATTGTTTAAAATGCATAAGCATTTGTTGGATCCATTGTTGGCATTTTCTCTGTTTGTTTGTACTAAACAAATTCTTAATCCAACAATAATTATTAATTAGTCACTTTAACTGTCACCCTTTTTACCTATCTATCCATCCTTAGCACCACATTAGTGATTATGTTTTATATTTTCGTTTGTGTTATCTATTGTTCCTAGAGATAATGCAATGCATCATAAATAAGTTTTATAAAATTCAAATTAACTTGGTCTAATGGTTGAAATACACTAGATTCATTATAGTGATCGCAAGATCAAGTATTACTCTCGAGACTAAAATGAATTAATTTCTCGTCTAACAGTGAAATATATACATAGATGTATTGAGATTTTATCGTGGACATATACATTTGTGCATACACATATTAATCAGCTGTCATAAATGTCTGTTTGTTTCGGTAAGAGACAAGCATGTATATAGCTAGCTTTTCTGGCTTATTTTGTTATATAGGGGAACCACAAGCTTTAAGGCTCTTCTTTTCTTGGAAGGACACTTCCAGTTATGATTTCTTGGCTACTTCCAAATTTGGCCAAGAACTGAGACAACAAATGTGAACTACCTATTGTTCTTGTTCATAACACTTGAGACTTACATATATAATTTCTAGTTATATGAGAAAGTCTCCTTCTTTTTGTACACACCATCTATTGAATGACCTTTTCAGAATGTATATATTGAATGATAATTAGCTCTCGAGTGTTGATTTAAAAAATCAAATTCTTTTTAACAAAATGAGAAGCAAATTCACTTTAGCAAACCATTAAGGTTTTTGTATATATAAGTTTGTTCTTGGATGTTATATAGAGGAATTACATCTCTTACTTGTAGTATATAAGAGGAAGTAATTTGATTTTGAATTTGGATAAATTCTTCTAAAATTTCTGATGTATCAAAAATTAGTTATTTTTGTAGAATTAATTGTTGGAATTGTATGATGAAATTATATTTAAATCTTTTATCTTGCTCTTTCTCTTAAATTTTTCTCTAATTTTACCTCGATTGTTTTAAATATTATCATTGTAATATTTTTGTTTAGAGATCAAACGTTTTATAATTCATAAGTTATGCCTTTTATCAGTACTCTATTTGTAGCTTGCACAGAAGTTTTTTAAAGAATAATCACTTTGTTTATTTTGAACATCATATAATATATAAGTTATATGATAATTTTTCTTGAACATCATATATATGAAAAATAGAGTCATACAAAATTAGGAAGATAGAGTTCGCATTAATTAAGAATATAGACTTCTAGCCCATATAAGACATCCACTAATTTCATAACATTCTCTCTTTGATGTCCAATTGTCCAAGAATATACCTTGTCATGCTATAAATCTATAGAGCGAAAGACAATGGAAACCACCACTCCAAATCTCCCTATCCTACCTTCCAAAACAACCGCACCTTCCGTTGAACCTTAACACCACCATCACCCCTTGTCCTTCTCTCTTAGGTTGTTCGAGCACATCAGGTGCACCTCTTATTGCACCATAAGATTGTGTCAGACATGAACCTAGGACTGTCCTTCTTGGCGCACGTCCTGAAACAGTTGTTCTTGTCCAACCTACTTCACAAGAAGAGGTTTTATGCATTTACTTTTGCAATTTCCCTAAAAATTGGAATGCATTAAGCCTTAAAAATCAATGTTCTTGCTTTGCTAGTGTACTGGATATTTTTATCTCCACCAAAAGGAATAAAATGAACCAATAATTCAGATCTGTTTTCCGAAGAAAGAAGTTGATGCTCATGTAGCAAAGGTTATTTCGAATCTGTGGACTAGCTCTTACAAACTCTGGGCCTCAGTTGCAAAGTTTGACAAAAAAATAAAACCAAAGAACCACCTTATTCCCAATAGAAAATAGTTCAAATCCAGTTCGAGGGATCATGGGAGTTACCTAGAAGCAACCACAACTCCTCATTTAGCGAAGGAGAAGATTCAGATGAAATTTGACAAGGAACATCCTTTTAAAGTTAGAAAAGTCAATGAAGCACTTCTAGTATGGTGGAATTTCAAATATTCCACCACCGAGGAAAATAGGAAGTGGTTTGAGTGTTGTGCTATTCGATGGCTAAAAGATCTAGACATGTTTCACTGTACCAGAAAAGAATTGGCTATGCTACTTTCTAAAGCCTCTCTATTAGGAGGTTCTAGGGTTCTAATCCAATTTTCTTCGCAGTCAGA
Source organism: Jatropha curcas (assembly GCF_014843425.1). The sequence continues at coordinate 72,528 of NW_023590778.1, forward strand.
AGCTAGCAATTTGTCCAAAACACTGAACTTCAGTCAAAATGCATGGTTCTCCTTCTATCGTATATGGGAGCCAAATCTAAGATTCACCTTCGACAGAAGTGTTTGGTTAATATGTGAAGGCTTTCCACTTTTGGCTTGGAATCAAAAGTTCTTTTCCTGTATTGGTTATAGCATGGGATTACTATTAAAAATAGATGAGGAAACAATCTCAAAGGCACACTTAGACTTGGGAAGGATTAGAGTCCAAACAAAATATCCAAATCCCATAAACACTACTCTTTCGGTGTTCATTGATAATGAAAGTTACACCATTAGAGTTTTTGAAGAGAATTCATCTTTTCTCAATTCTAAAACAGTTATCCCAGTTTTATCATCTTGGTGGGAAAATGCTTCAATTAACTCATTTAACTCATTTGCAGAAGAAGATGTTGGCAATAATATAAATTACTTAATTATGAACAATCACAATACTCAAATACAAGCACTCAATTATGGAATAATATTACAAGGGAGCCACACTCACAACTCACTTTTTTTTTTTTTTTTTTTTTTTAAATTATTTCATGTATGAACAATCACAATACTCAAATACAAGCACTCAAATTAATGGAATAATATTACAAGGGAGCACACTCACAATCAACTTTTTTTTTTTTTTTTTTTTTGTATAATTCACACACATAGAAGAGAAAACTAATCTCTCTATATCTATTTCATTCATTCGTAATTTACACATATATATAGGCAATATGATTGGTGTCTTAAATCCACTTTGGTAGCCAATGGTCCAAGTTAGGCACCTCCATTGATTATACTTTCACCAACCAAGACTTTTGGCGGGCGTCGAATCCGCCAAAAATAATTAACCTGCTCTCCTACAAAATAAAACTTGTAAATATGGTGAGAATGGTCGAACCCTAGGGATGAGCTTTGTCGAAAATAAACTAGAACTGAAAATAAAATTAAAAACAGAAATTGAAACGGGGGAATTTAATAATCGAACTAAACGAATTAAAATTAAATCAAAGAAATAAATGCAATAAAATTAAAAATTGAACCTGAACAATTGAAAGTAAATTCAGCCAAGGCATACCGCGGTTCGAAGGTTTGATTCGATTGATCATTGACTCAAGATTAATTCCTTAATTCATATTACAGACAAGTTATAGCCAGGAAGAACGTCGACCCAACCAATTCTACCGTAGGAATAGGTTGCTAAGATACGATCTAATAACAACCCCTAATTAATTAGCAATCAATTAGCCATCATAAGTAACGCACAACAGCTTTAAAATCTAATAGAACCCTGCCCAGATTAACAGAAACTACGAGCATCCATTTAAATCTGATTATATTCTTTCTTAATACAATCTAAAAAGTTCTACCCAATTAAGTTATATTAATTACTACTGCATTAACCTAACCAAACAATTACGAATTGGATTACGCCGAATAGCTATGGAAATTTCTACCAAACAACATAACGGGCCCTGTTAAATCATTCAATAGAATTTCGCTAGGGGATATATTTTCCCAATAAATCACAGAAAGAATATAAATGCAGTAGAATAAAGAAATTCAATTAAGTTCAATATGCAGTAGAATAAAGAAATTCAATTAAGTTCAATATAATCTCACAATCGAAATCAAACTTCTACCTTAGTTTAGCCTTAACTGAACAGAACGTTTAGCCACACATGGCTATGGAAGAAAACATCATCAAAAGAATTGAAAGTTCGGCATAAATCTCTCAAAAATTTTGTAAAATTCGTCGCAACCCAAGGGAGGCAAAAGATGATCCACAAAACGACCTAATTTCGACTTAAATACCCCCTAGAAAGTGACCTAATTTCGACTTAAATACCCCCTAGAAAGTGGGGTCCACTAATACAATAAAAATACCCACTAAAAACTGTGTCTAATATCATCATGTGGCTGTAAAACGTGCTGGAATTAGTTGAAGAAGTCGTGACCAGCCAAAAATATCACAATCAGTTCGCTGGTCTGATTTCCTGCTTAGTCTTGCCCAAGGCTAAGAGCCTAACAGCTTGTATTTTTGTTCCAAAATTCCAGCAGCTCCTTCCTTGCTCCAAAACATTTCAATTGTGCTCCTTTTTGCTTCATTCATATCAAATCCAACTTTTCCTAGCATAAAAAAACAAAATAAATCAAGTTAAAAACCACCTCTTTTAAGCACAAAAATGACACCCAATATTAACACCAAAATAGTAACAATAAGTATCATGTCTTGTAAATATTAAGTACATTATTAATATAAACAGCATCAGCATGATATAAGAGTCTGTATCCATTATTATATCAGCATGACAGGGCATAAAGTCAACCAGTTTGTAGCATCTCGGTTTGGTTCATTCGGGTTAACGGGTGGACCGGGAAGGGATGTTACAACGCAACATCGCAATTGGATACCAAACTGTCAAAATCATCCAATCATCGTGAACTCAATCGAAAAAGGTTACACTAAGAATTCTTAAAACACTCACGCACACATACGAAGCTTGAATCAACAAATGTTTTATCGAGCAATAATCAAAGCATATAAAATAAAATACATTTTCGTAGCTTCAAGAAAATAAGATAATGAACAACCATAAGCTCTCCTCGCGGTTCCCTCTCCACTAATGTAGGACAAGTCTCAACTAAGGATCATTAGGTTTTTTATATGGGTTAGGCTAGGGTAATGGTTACAAAAGAAAAGGATAATGTAAGGCTAGAGAGTAATAAGAAAACAAGTCTTTCACATTAGGTTCAAAGAGCAATGCGCGCTATTAACTTTAATGTTTAGATGGCAACAAATGCAACTTCACAAAACAAAACATAACATAACATTGCAGCCTTTTCCTCTATTTTTCTTTTTTTTTTTTTTTTTTGATTTTATGGCTGCTGTTTATTTATTCTTTCTTCCTTTCTTAGGTTCAAAGAGCAATGCACGTTATTAACTTTAATGCTTAGATGGCAACAAATGCAACTTCACAAAACAAAAGATAACATTGCAGCCTTTTCCTCTATTTTTCCCCCTTTTTTTTTTGGCTGCTGTTTATTTATTCTCTCTTCCTTTTTTTTTTTTTCTTTTTTTCTATTTCTTTTCTGATTTTCTTTCCCTTTTTTTTTCTGGAATTTTTTTTTCGACATCACAACGACTAATTACATATAAGTCGCTATGACTATTTATTCCAAAACACAAACATAAACACGAAACAAAAATGCATTCGCACCAAAACTTGAAACTTAAACATGCATGCTCAACAACGATTAAAAAGAGCATTTCCTTGTTCAAAAGTGGTGGGCAAAGAGCTTTTTGGGTTATATGGTTATATTGGGGGTTATGAAAAGAATTTGGAAACACGCATTTAGCATGCTTCGTAGGCTAGAAGGGGTAAAAAGGCAACATCAAGGTGGGAAAACGTAAAAGGGATTAGTGAATCGGCCAAAGAATACCTAGATCATTTCCAAAGTCGAGACTCATCTAGGATTTCGCCTCAAGGGAACTTAGAAGAAAGTTCTAATGTTCGGAATCTATCCTAAATTTTTGCTTTGACAATTGCTCTAAAAAACGCTTATCAAAAGAGGCTAAGTTTTGTTGCTCTCAAAAACACTTATCAAAAGAGGCTAAGTTTCGAAAACCCGATTTGAGAATTCAAAGTGTAAACAATTTAAACCAAGATTCACGAGTGCAATGACGGTCAATTTCAAGTTATGGTTTTCGCTTGCTAAGTCTTGTTGTCTAGGGCTCTCACAATAGTCAGACCAAGTTTCAAAAGCAAAGTTATCCTCTCTAGATATCCTATAAATTCTAAATCATGTTTAAAGACACAATTAAGTCCCAGAGTAATCCCAAATGCAGCTCAAAAATAAAAAATTTTACTCAAAATATTCATGGGATAAGTGGTAAATAAAAACATAATAAGGATTTTACTCAGAAATATTCATAGGGATAAGTGGTAAAGTAAACTCTAGGAGCCATCTTTTTATTACAGAAAACAGTCAAAACTAGCCGGTCAAACGTGGTTTATAGCCAATATGGCGACATGGCAGGCAGCACGTAAAACATAGCTAGCAGTACTCAGAGAACCAACACATGGCAGCTAAAATTAAAAATTTCAGCAAAGATCGGTCACATTACCCTCCCCACACTTACTTCCACAACATTTGTTCGTCTCATGTTGGACTCACAGGCTTACATGTACAATAAACAGGGTTAAGAGGTTGGATGAGGAAAACTGCCTGGTTTGTATGATCAGGGAACTGCCCTGTATCTAGCCTTAGAATATAGCTTCTTGGCTTTCATTGATGGCAGGCCTGAAGATGCGACTGTAAGAAGCCACAAAACAACACAACCAAAAAGAAAAACAAAAGTAACAAAATGCAAGAACACAATGGTTTTGTTAGTCACTGTGGCAAATGTTATTCAGCCTTCTATTACCCTCAAAGACAATCAAATTTCCAATACTGAACATGGCATATTTCCAATCCCACCAACTTCTGCAATTCAATCAATTGGGTTTGATGTTGTACCTATTACTCTCAATACTGAACATGGCATTAAAACAACATAGCAAAACAAGCAAGCAAACTTAGTTGAAACAATGACAACAGATTCTAAGTTTTAAGAGCTTATATTCAGAATACTAATTTTAAACCCAATAAATTGATCCCAAATCGCATTGAACACTGAATTTAGTCAATAAAAGCCTAGAATTAAACCCAACTCAGAATATTCAGCAATCGAACTCCACTCAGTTATCAATTCCAACTCCAATTTAAACAAAATTCGAATTATCAACAAGCAAGAAAATTATAAAAACTTCCCCTTCAGCAAGCAAGATGCAAGTTAAACAAATAAAACTTCCAAATAAGACAAACAAACCCTAATCATGAATGTGCTCAAATAACTATTGCAGGCCAAACATATCTATAATATAGTCCTAAGTTCTTCCCTAATTCAATTCAGCAACAAATTTTTGATTAACTAAAAAAAAGAAACCCAAATTGGAAATCAAGACAAGTCAGTAATTGGAGCAGCACGAACACTATCTTTGAAATCAACGAGGAGCACAGACACTATCTTAAATCACGATTCTATTCTAATAGGAAGTAAATTAATACCTGTTGCTGAAGTTGGCACGGAGAGGAATCAGATGAGGAAGGAAGACGCTGCTGTTGGGTTTTTGCGTCGCACTGTAGAGTGACGTAGGATTGGGCTAAGGACGAAAAGAAAGTCTGTTTGGGTTTTAGGTCGTCGATCGGAGTGAAAAAATTCTTGTCGCCGTTCTTCAGAACTCCTGCCATCGTTCAAGACTCTCAGCCAACGCAGATTTCGTCCAAAGAGCGCCTGCTGCCCCTGTTTGGGTTCTCTTATGCTCGTCCCCCCCCTCCTCTAGTTTGGGTTTCATCTAGTTCTCGCAGTCTTTTTTTTTTCTTTTGTTTTCTTTGCAGTTAGCCGGCACAAAATGATAACCGAGTTATTATTATATTATTATTAATTTTTACACACAGTATAATAACAAAGTACTGAATAAAAAAAATAAAAAAAAAGTCAAAATATAACCCCTCATTGCTTAAAATGAATAAATCTCTCTATAAATCTCACCCCAACGAACACAATAAAAATACCAAAATAAAACAATTTTAACCATGCCATTTTAAAACCGCCATAAGAAGATTTGCTATAGGGAACTCTTTCGGATACCGCGGATGAAAAACACAGTGTCCCAGGTTAGGTGACGACACCCTTCCAATGGAAATATATTTTTTTTTTTTTTTTTTACAAAAAAAAAAAAAAAATGAAGAAGAAATAAAATATATTGGAAAATTCAGAAGAAAGAAAAAAAAATAAATAGAAATGAAATGATGGCAAAAACGTAAATGCCTTGGGTGAGTTGCCTCCCAGTAATCGCTTGATTTAACGTCTCCGCAGACCTTTTCTTTGAGCTAATCCCAGCTGTAAGCTCCCCCACTGACATTAACTTAGCGAGCCTCAAATTCTCCGATTGAGTTAGCTCCCAAATACTTCATAAATGGCTTTCAATCGATATGTCTCATTGTCAACCTTAAAAATTTTATTGGTCTCACCATAGAACTTGAATTTCAACTGCAACATGAGCAAAACATTAGTATACGAACAAATGACCAAGTGTCCATCTGGACCTTAACTAAGCCAGGAAATAATTTGAGTTTAGAATGAATAATAGAACTTTTTGACACAGAACTAGCAAAGCTCTTCCTGGATATCATAGCCATCATAAGGAAATGCTTAGGTCTCTCTTGTTGATATTCCTGGAGCTTTCAATAAAGCGTTCCATTGACGAATTTCCTCAGCTCTTGCAATTGTAATTTTCGGTTATCACCAAAGCTTTCAACCATACTTGCAATATGCAGCGCTGATTAGTCCCAAAATGACGCTGTGGCTCGGGCCTCGGGTGCTCCACTCGACAGGCAAAATGACTATGGTTTGCCCATATACTAAGGCGATAAAGGGTGAACATTGCCGTATCTGGAGTGTCATTATAACGGCTGTCCACTAATAAGGCCCATAGAAGCGTCAGTACCAGCCTGAACGCTCCAATCTTTATCTATTAGGACTCACAGTTTATCTTTTCCAGTAATAGACTTACACTTCCCTATTCGACACTTCTGCTTGTCGCACTTGTCCTGCGGGTGGTAGGCCTGTAGACTTCACTTCCCTATTCGAAACTTCTGCTTATCCACTTGTCTGCGGGTGGTAGGCTGTAGAGACACGATGCGTAATACCATACTTCTTGAACAGATTCTCCATAATCTTGTTACAGAAATGAGTTCCTCGATCACTTATAATTGCTCTTGAAATTCCAAGCCGAGAAAAGATATGGCTCTTGACAAAATTCACTACTGTCTTCGCATCATCAGTCCGAGTTGCCTTAGCTTCAACCCATTTGGACACGTAATCCATTGCCAACAATATGTAGCTGTTCCCGAATGATGATGGGAATGGCCCCATAAAATCTATACCCCACACATCAAAAATCTCACAAATAAGAATAGAGGTAAGGGGCATCTGATCTCTACGACTCAAATTACCTGTCTTTTGGCAATTTTCGCAAGATTTGCAATAAATGTACGAGTCTTTAAACATTGATGGCCAGAAAAGTCCACACTCCAGAATCTTGCGAGCTGTTCGTTGAGGACTTGAGGCGGACCAAGAATGACCCTCCACAGATGAATGAAGTGGCAAGAATTTCAGAAATGGATGAATGGCAGAATTTCAGAATGGATGGCACTTCCACATCCATAACACATCTTCTAATCACCTGGTCAGAACAAAACTTCCACAAGTATGGATCATCCCAAACAAAATACTTAGCATCTCTCTTGATTTTATCTTTCGCAGCTCTAGTTAAATTTTCTGGTAAAGTACCTGCAATTAAATAATTCACTATATCAGCATACCATGGAATAACTTTTTGGAAGCTAAAGAGTTGCTCATTCGAAAAATCATCATCCAATGGTGATGGCTTTTCATTCAAAATCAACCGGCTAAGGTGATCAGCAACAAGATTCTCGGACCCCTTTTTATCTCTTATCTCTATATCAAACTCTTGAAGCAAAAGAATCCAATGAATCAAACGGGGCTTGGAATCCTTCTTCTTTAACAAATACTCTTTAACAATACCTCAAACTCGCTGCATGGTCAGAGAAAAACTATACAGCCCTTTGTTCCTAACAAATACGAACCTGACACTTCTCCAAAGCAAACACGATTCGCCAAAAGCTCTTTCTCTGTGTAGATGCTAGTTGCCAGTTGGGCATTGAGTCCAGCGTTCTTGATGCATAGTATATGACATGAGGATTCTCTCTAATACGCTGTCCAAGAACAGCCCTACAGCATATAAGTTTACTGCGCATCGCACATAATTCCTCTGAAAGGAAATAGTTTCCATTCCCGGTGGTATGGACTATTGAGCAGAAATGAGCTTCTCCTTCACATATCAGAGCGCTTCTCTAACACTCCCATTGAGACACAAAAGGCAACAACTTGTTTGCAAACTAAAAAAACAAAAGCTATTGGCAAAAGTCGGATTGAAGCTACGTCTATTGAAAGAATACCTTAATAAAGCGTCTGTAGAGAACGGTGCATGGCCAAGAAAGAACGATCTCCCGCACACTTAGCAGGGTAAAGGTAAGGATTTAATTCAGATCAATTATTAAGCTTTGTCAACCTCAATGCCGGTCTGTTTATGGAACAATAGTGTCCTAGAATCAAATACCTTGGTCCCACCATAAAATGGCATTTTTGCATAAATTTAAGCGCACTAGGTTCTTGATTCTAATACACCTCTTTAAGACGTTTTGCTAAGGTGTAGTTAAGCATTCATCAAAAGCAGTTACGCCAATAGATAGTAAAATCATGCCAAATAAATACCCTCGAAATAATCTACCTCTACAAATTGCTGAAAATATAGCTAACCTGAACCTGAGAGAGCATAGAAGGACGCTGCTAATCGCTCGCAGGCACACACTTTTCGGAATGGTGGCTCGGTGCGATTGGCAAAGACAAACGGCAATACGCGTTCGATAAGCAATGTACTCAAAGGGCAAGTGAAAGTTGCATCTTCTCTTGGTCTTCCGGGTGCCACTTCGTATTTTGAAAGAAGCCTGAAAGCCATCAGAACAACTTAATCGAGAAACGCGACCGGCTAATCTTTTCCAACGATTATGGTCATAAAACTGGGAAGTGGGAAGTGATATTTTATCTTGTGCTGCATCTTAACTTCCTGATATATCTACACATCTCCACCCATGTTTGAACTCTTATGGATAGGAAACCAACTCTCCTTCAGCATTTCCACTACACGTACATTCCTGTCTTCCTTTAGGCACTAACCTGTAACGGGCTTACCCCATTTGCTAATCAAGAGAATCCGGGTAAATCATAACCAGCATCCTTAACACTTTCAGTATTTCCTTCTTTCACCACCTCCATGTCATAGGTGGACCTTCAATCCTCCCTTTGAAGCTTCTCTTGTGGGCTTGACTATCCTTCTCTAACAGAAGATCCTTTGATGCAGAATACAAGTTGATGGGACTACAAGCCCTTGTAATAACTTCTGCTATTCAAGTCCACCTATGCGTCCTCTTTATGCTTCCCTAAGAACTTGACGCAAGCACTCTTCTTCAAACCCTCACTAAAGTTTGCCTTGAGAATGATAAACAGGCAGTGTGTCCCCTCCCATTCCCCAAAAATGCAATAATTAAGTGGACCAATGCATATTTTAAGTGGCCGGGCAGCGGTTTCAACTCCAACTTGGGTGCCTGCAAAACAGATGGTAAAAGCTTCTCATGGTGAGAAGGCAAAACAATATGCCTGCGGTTGCTTGTTAGGGGTTGATTTGTCTCCATCTCGCACACAATTTCCTGTACATTTTCATTAACCAAGAAGGTTTCCTCAATCTCTTTAATGCTGTCCATATTAATATTCTTGCAAAGCACTAAATCAAGCTCATCAACAACATCTTATTCAAACATTTCTTATGCTAAAGGATCAATTACATCAATAGAACAAATACTAGACACATCACTAGGGTACTTCATAGCCTCATAAACATTAAATTCGACTTTCTCACCATCGAACTCTATAGATAATGTGCCTTCATAGGCATCAATTTTTGTCCTTGCAATGCGGAGAAAAGGTCTCCCAAGTAACAAATCAGCTATAGTCGAGGATTTATCATCCTCCATATTAAGTACATAAAAATCTGCTGGAAAAATTAAATCACCAACCTGAACCAAAACATCTTCTAGCAATCCCACGGGATACACAATAGACATGTCTGCCAATTGAATAATAATACGCGTTTCTTTCAAGGGACAACCCTTGAAAGATGAGTTTTTGGTGAACTTCCAAAATGGCCTTTAGTCCGGCCGGACTGTTTGCAGTCCGGGAAAACTGGCTCTTTGAGCCTCAAAATTTGGGTATTCACACAGATAAAGGCATGACATTTATAGAAGCTCCTAAATCACACATAGATCTCTTAATCCCTACATTGCCTATTTTACAAGGAATAGCAAACATACCTCAATCTTTACACTTTGATGGGAGTCTCTTCCTTTGAATCATGGCAGAGCAAACTTCACCCATCTCCACCTTCTCAACACTATCTACCTTCCTTTTATTGGTACAAAGTTCCTTGAGAAACTTTACGTACTTGGGTATTTATAGCATCCAACAATGGAATATTCACCTCCACCTTGCGAAAGGTCTCCAAAATGTCTTTCTCTTCACTTTCCTTCCTTGTTTTAGCCAATCTCTCGGGAAAAGGAGGCTGAACAGTAAAGGTTTGGGGCTGCCGTACTTCAGCCTATTCGAAAGGCCTATTTCGGTGAATTTCTACCTCCTTTTCAGCTTCTTCCTTAGAACTCCTGCTGCCTTTTTTAGGGGCTGCTGTGTTTAGCTCTTTACCACTCCTCAAAGTGATCGCACTTGCATTTTCCCTTGGGTTTACCACCGTTTGGGAAGGAAGCTTTTCCTTGGGTTGTTACCGGCCAGGTATTGAGGATAGGGAAGCGTTGCCCTTTGTTGTTTCCAATCTACTTCAAGGAGAAAGATCGCAAGTTGACTAATTTGGTCTGTTCCATATCTCTGCATTCCCCTTTCTTGTTTCTCTGCTGGAATTGCTTGTTGAGAGAGAAGGAAGTTGACTGCACAATAATTCTTGCCTCATATGGTATTTTTTGGGGGAGGCAGCTTGTTGAGGAGGTGGTCCTAGCTGGTTGGATATCGCTTGGAAATTTTTCAGTGTAGTGGCTTCCACATAGCTTAAGAATTCAGGAATGGATCGTCTTCCCAAGTACTATTCGACAGGTGTTACCCATCGCGGATTCATTTGGGGCTCGCCCCGACAATACCTCCCCATTAGCGTTAACTTGCTCTTTGATCACACATGATCCATGGAAGATTGGATCCATGTGTACCAGTTGGGTGATCCATGCAACATGACCCCTCGCACACAACTGTCTCTTCAAGCAGGTTGGCCCTGCAGAATAGAGATTGTATTAACAATATGTGAGGGATTGGTTAAGTTATTCGATTCAGTTGAAGCTGGAATGGAAGAATTACAATACCTGAATATAGTGCGCGTTTGCCTGGAGGATTTCTTTCAGCTTGCGGCCCAAATTGTTGTGGAACTTGGCGGCATCAGTACGATGAAATAATTTTCTCTTGCTGGCGAGTGGTGAGTCTTGTTAAACAAGTGCTCCCCCACTAGCTGCAATCAACCATCTTTTCTTATTCCATCGTCCAATCAGCATCCTTTGCATACACAAAAGTAACTGTAGTTAGGGGCTGTTTCAGACACATACCGCATGTTGCCGCGGCAGGCCTGCACATAAACTTCTTTGAAGTCTACCTCCAATAGTCTAAAGACCTCTTCACAGCCTTTTCTGTCTAGACCCGACAAAATTTCTCTTCGAGTAAAGTGATGGCTAGCCCTAAGAAGGCGGGAAATAACTTGTACCAAGAAATGCTCGCCAGCCCAATTACTTCAGGCCAATGTGGTGGATGGAAACCGTGGAACGGTAGAGTTAAGCAACCACGTCACTGTAGCAGCATCTATAGAGAGAATGGGAATGCATCTCAAAGCTGGTATTGCGCTCTTCATTGTATTCTCCTGCGGTCTCAATGCGTACGATACAAGACTCCATGGAGATGTCCTCAAGTGATGAGTGCCGGGTTTGTCAGTCTTCTTATTTCATCGTGTACAAGTAGTTCTCTCCGGAAGTTGCAATGATACTCAGACCCCGATTTTATAGCGACTCAAAAGTCACTAGTCTTCCAAGCTCCGGGTAAGGTAATACCGATCATAGGCTGCTGCTGCTCCTACAGGGGCAGCCTGTGAAGCGTCTGCGGAACAGTTCACATAACTTCTCTTGTCATTTCTGGCAAGAATCTCTTCCTGCTCCTAGTAGACTTTCTTTCTTTGGTTTCAGCCTGTAAAATCTAACGGTGACACCAGCTGCTAGGAACATGGCTTTACCGGTGTCAGGTTCCGGAACATCGATTAGCGGTCCCTATCTTCTCTGAGCGGACGTGCACCTGTTCTTAGCCATTAGTCTCCTGTAGACACCCTGTTCTCTATCTCAAGGAGATCAATATTTGTAAGACTGAGCACATTCAGAGAAGGACAACAAGCTCGCAGATAGAAATGCTTACTAGTCCCAGGGCAACGGCAGCCAAAATTTGACAGGGCGTCGAATCGCAGCCAAAAAAATAATTAACTATTGCTCCCACTACAAAAAATAAAACTGTAAAATATGGTGGAAGGATCGAGACCCTAGCGGATTAGCTTTGTATCCGACGACAATAGGTCGAACCCTAGGGATTAGCTTTGTCGAAAATAAACCAGAACTGAAAATAAAATTAAAAATAGATATTGAAACGGGGGAATTTAATAATCGAACCAAACGAATTAAAATTAAATCAAAGAAATAAATGCAATAAAATTAAAAATTGAACCTGAACAATTGATAGTAAATTCAGCCAAGGCATACCGCGGTTTGAAGATTTGATTCGAGTGATCATTGATTCAAGATTAATTCCTTAATTCATATTACAGACAAGTTATAGCCAGAAAGAACGTCAACCCAACCAATTCTACCGTAGGAATAGGTTGCTAAGATACTGCTAAGGGTAATTCGGATTCTAATTAAGTAACAAGACCGCACCTGTATGGCAACGTAGCAATCCCTAAGGTCACGGACGAAAGGATTTTACTTGTTAACCGCTTTATAAATTCAATAGAAACCCGCTGTCACAGGAATTTACAGAAAACTAGCGAGCATTCCATTTAAATCTGATGTATATCCTTTCTTATACAACCTACGAAAAGTTTCTAAACGCACATAAGTTATATTAATTACTACTGCATCAACCTAAACCAAAACAATTACGGATTTAGATTTACGCGAATAGCTATGGAAATTTCTACGCAAACAAACATAACGGGCCTGTTAAACTTCAATTCAATAGAATTTCGCTAGGGCCTGGAATTATTATTTCCACAATAAATCACAGAAAGAGGATATAGTGCAATAGGAATAAAGAAAAATTTAATTAAGTTATTTCAATAGTGAGATCTCACAATCGAGATCAAACTGTCTACCTTGGTTCTATACGCACCTTAACTGGAAACAGAGGAACGTGCTTAGCCACACCATTGACTATGGAGATTATTGTTATAATAGCGATGCCGCGACAACGAATTGAAAGTTCGGTAGAAATCTCTCAAAAAAATTCTGGTCAAAGCTTCGTCACACCAAAGGGAGGCGAGGAGATAATAGCGCACAAAAAGACCCTAATTTTCGACTTAAATAGCCCCTAGAAGGTGGGTTCCATAATACAATAAAAAATACCACACACTTAAACCTGTGTGCTCAAATATCACTCCTGTGGCTGTGTAAAAACGTGCTGGGAACTGATTGAGGTTTGAAGAAAGTCGTGACCATTCAGACGAAATGGTACTGGGCAGCCAAATTAATGATTTCACAATCAGTCCGCTGGTACTGATTTTCCTGCTTGTCCCATTGGCCCAAAGGCTAAAGAGGCCTAACAACTTGCATTTGTGTTCCAAAATCTCCCAAGCAGGACTCTTCTTGCTCCAAAACATTTAATTAAGTGCTCCTTTGTTTGCCTTCAATTCATATACACAATCCAACTTCTTTCCTAGCATAAAAACGAATTAAATCAAGTTAAACCACATCTTATTAAGCACAAAATGACACCAAAATCCAACACAATTGAACAATAAAAGAAAAATTGGATTTTTGCAGTTTAATTCGAACACTATTCTTTGCGCAAACAGGCCTCAACCAACATTTTAATGGGATAAAAACTGAAGGTCCAACCAACGCGAACTCCATTGGTCATTAACCGCAATTGGTGAATTTCTATGAGGATAAAGGTGAAACTCTCCAAATTAGATTACAATAGGTGTCCAGCACAACCTTAGCTTAACGCAAAAAAAAAAAATGTACTGTTAATTAATTAAATTAATGTCCATAATTCCAGTTGGTACCGCCATGTCTTCTCAAGCGACAGAGAACAAAGTCCAACGCTGTTAAATGTTAAAGTAATAAGAATACAGATCTGGGTTCGTGATTAGAAGTGAGGAAAAGCGCTATTTAGCCCTTTCCACTAAGTGGACGAAGTTTATGCGTCTTTTACCGAGAGTAGAAAAAAAAAAAAAAAAATACTGTAATTAATTAATTAATTCCAATAATTCCAGTTGTCCACTGTCTTCTCAACGACAAACAAAGTCCAACTGTTAAATGTTATAATAGGACAATCTGGGTTCAGTGATAGAATGAGGAAAACGCTTTTAGCCCTTTCCACTAGTGGACAAGTTTTGCGTCTTTTACCGATAAAAACGTCAAAGCCTAGGAGTCGCTTGTGAGTGGAAAATCCGGGTAAGTAAATATTAAACTAGTTCAAATTGACTTATTGCCCTACTATTTGGCATTTGTGGGTCCATCATATGACCAATAGAACTACAGTACACGTGATGAAACAGGTTTCTTATGAAGAAGTTCAGAAAATGACAAACCTGCGAAGGGCAGCAGAAGCAGCAAATTATCAGTGGCTAGTAGATTCTCCTTACTCTGAGGAATGGATCTGCAACGAATAACATACTATTAAGCGTATTGTTCCCCATTTTTGATGTAGTAAAGCGACAAATGCTTTTAAAGCTTTCCCAGTTAATGACTCAGGACCGGCCAGAATGGATACAAAATCTCAAATCACGAGGCTTTGGAGCCAAAATCCATTGCAAGTACAAGACAAGCACTCAAAAAATAGCAGGTCAGGTTGACATCACTAGAACAGAAATATTAATAAAATTGATTTGGAAGATTTGGTAGATCTTGACCAAACATAATGAAGATAATAAATGAGAATTTTTTTTCTTATTATTCTAGTACTTGTTACATTCTATTATTATAATCTCTCAGACATCCTGTGGTTGTGATTACGCAACCTATGTGGAGTAAAGCAGGACCATAAAGATCATTCAGATAGGCAAGTGTGAAAATGATAACATAATAATCAAATTATGAAGTTTTTTTGACCATCCAAAGAGGACTTGCAGATACAAAGCAAACATCTAAAGTCGCAGGTCAGATTAAGCTTTAGGTCTGTCACAATAATGATGTCTACAATCCTCAACTGAGGGAACACATCAATCCTATTCACTGCAACACAATGCCTGGTACCCAGTAAATGTTTGAATTACAGTTACATAGGGATGAAAAACAAATGCAGGACAATGGGATTTCCTCGATAAAATATCCCTCGTACAGATTAAAAAAGTCTTACTATTACGAGGTTAATCAAAGTTCAAACATCATATTTAGCATCTACCTTGGATTTAATGATCTTTTGGCTGTCATTGAAGTACTGATTGGGATGGTTAATCCCAGCATCACATGATAAGCCATGAACAGCTTCAAATGACAACGTGCACGCCAACTGCATGTTTACCAGGTCAATCATGTAAATCCGTGTATTAAAATGGATAAAGCACTTGGGGGTATAATCAGACGTTAACTACCAATCTCGTTACCTGATAATGTCTATTTCGCACTTTGTCAACTACATCCTCTACAGCGCCACTGTTTACTCCCATTCTAAAGAGTGCAGCCCTCAAATTCTCTTCACTGCATGCCGAACAAAATTTGAATATACATATGGCAATCAAATAAAAAAGATCACGCGAGTCCCACACACACACACACGCACACATGTGACATCACAACGAATAATGTGTAATTTTTTTTATCAATTGATAAGTATCAAGATTTAGAATAACTAATTGATTCCATGGGTCTTATCATCAATTTCACCATTTATGGAACTAAGACACTCTAGCACTTGGTAAGTATCTCTCACTGGAATTCTGAAATGAATCACCCCAAAATATTAGTGTTTCTGGTTGGTTATCCATACTCCATAATTTGGATGTTCCCTAATCCATAAAAACAATGAGAATTGCAATATACTGATGATAAACAAAGCTGAGGATTTTTTATTATACAAGACGCCTAGTCACAGACCCTCGTCAAGATGAGTTATCATTCTGATGTGTCTAAGTTCATGTCCTCAAAAACATCAAGTTTATAGAGAATTAACCTAAAATGTCGATAAGGGCAGCCATGATGATCTCCAACACCAGGAATTGAAGATATTATCTTTTGACAAGAATAAGGCGTATAATCCTGCAATAATGAAAACACAAACAAAAATTTGAATCCAGATGGCACAATTACCCAAATTTAAATAGCCCACCCCCCCCCGTTATTCATATCTTGATATGTTGTCTCAAGTTCATGTCCTCAAACACTCATCAAGTTTAAGAGAATTAACCATTGTCGATAAGGGCGAGCCATTGATGAATTCTGTTCAATCTATCTCCTAAAAAGTAGAGATATAGTTGGTTATTAACTCAGTCTATAGGAACAAGAAATAGATAGGAAGAACGTATAACTCCCTGCAATTATTTATGTTATTATATACAAGAATTTGAAGCCAGAGGCACAAATTACTCGAGCAAATTTAAATAGCCCACCCCCACCCCCCAAAAAAAAAGGAAAAAAAAATTTCTGATAAGACCATCGGCTAACATAGAATCTATTATGCAAATACGTGGCATTATAGTTCAACATGTGAATAGAGAAAACTATGCTGACCAAAAAAAAAAAAAAGGAAAAAAAAATTTCTGATAAGAACCATGGCCTAATAGAATCTATTATGAAAGTGGCATTATATTCAACATGTGAATAAGAAACTATGCTGATAGTTTCAATATCTTACTGTTCTCTTTCCCTCTTTTCCATAATTGTGGCGTATGCTGTAGGCGTATTCTTTGTCAAACTTTTCTGCGCCAACCTACAGTAGATTAAAGATGATGCAATTAGTGGTTAGTATGTTGTTTCCAGTCCCCAGCACACCATACTACATTCCCAATACAGCATTCCAAAATAACATTGCATGCACATCCAAACTGCCAGGAGACTGGAGAATGGGAGAGAGTGATTTATGCCTCTAATGCATCATTATCCTTGAAACAGTTTTACTAGAATAACAAAAACAAAAAGAGATTATAATTAAAGAAAAATCAATACCAGCATTATTGCAGACAATGTGTATAGGTTACACTTACTTTTTGGGAGAACTCTGCTTTCCAGAATGCAAGAGCATCATCCAAATTCAAGCCAATGCCCTAAAGTATAGATAAAGGAAATTCTTAAAAATTGCAAACACTACTTAATTAGGAAAACATATCAATGACTTCCATATTGAAACTCCTTATCTGATTCATGGATCATTCCCTACTTAATTGCACTTGCAAATCTTACTGCTTGAAATTCACAGATGAGATGTGAATTCAGAGTAGAAAACAACAGAATGAACTCAAGTATGATGAGTACGGAGAGCACGTTTACTTTAAATAGTTAAAAACGTGTGATCGATATAGAACACTCAAAATGATCAGAGGGAAGGAAGGGAGCAACTAGGACAAGTAATGCTTCTGAAGCGTCATGCCTGCCTATATTTATCAAGGCAGAGTAGCAAATCATAGACAAGAGGAGAAAAATACAACCTTGAGGAAAAGACCTAATTGCATCCTCCCTCCATGCTTTAGATGATGATCCTCTCTGAGCTGCAAAATATAGCACAGAATACTAAATGAATAGATAAAAAAAAATCATGAACATCTTGGAAGAAGTAAAATTTTAATGAACTTGTTTGAAATATCAGAACTCCTTACTTTTTCAAACAGTTGTCGCATGCATAGAGGGAATGAACTATTAGCTACTGCATCAATATCTTTAATTGATATGTCACCAAATTCTTTAGGCTGTAAAGGTAGTCAACCAAATTTTTCTTAAGTTACTTGAAATTATGACTTGAGAGTACATAACTGAGCACAGCCATAAGTACCTGAGAATAGTCAGGACCCAGATAGCTTGTGCATAGAGCTTCCACAATCTAAAAGATACCGAAACATTGTGACAAACATCACATTTAAAAAAAAACATGACCAATATAATTCAACATGATCATGATTGAACACTTACAGGAGTTAAGCGATCTTTCTCATTTTCTCTGATCATTGATGTCCATTTCCTGCAAATAAAACACCCGCATTGTAAAAGTTGAGGTATGTGAAAGAATCCAAACATTATGCCTTGCACAATACCACAAAGATTGTCACATCAACCAGCATAACCTCAGACATAATATGCTTCTGCATTTGTCGAATTCTTCACTACATTCATTGAATAGTAAAGATAGGAGCAGATATTGCATTCAAACATAAACTATAAGATAGTATTTGAAACATCAAACCAACAATAGTGACCTGTTTGTTAGAATGAGTGTCTTTGATAGTAAACTGCGAAATTGTGTCACAACAAGGGAGACAACCTAAAAAATGAAAGTTAACAACATCAATCAGAAATTATAACTGAAAGTTTAAAGGTCTACATGCAAAAGTTCAGACACAGAGAATTACCTGATTCATAGCAACATAAGCATAACCTTTGCAAATAAAAACTCTACGACCCGCTACAAGTTCTGGAACTTCCTCGAATGGTACCTGCAGCAAAGCAGGTGAAATGAATATTACTATCAACTTCAAGTTAGAGAAACATACCAATACTGCTAGGATTCAAACATGGGGAGGATCTTTCTAGTCAAACATGTCAAATCCTTAAATTTGAAACCCTACTTTGAGACCTTCAATTACTTTCTGAAATCATGCCAGCCAAAATAGATTGTAAGGATTGACACTAATATATTTTCTGTCCATTCATATAGCAACACAGTGTCACTGTTCACATGACTGATAATTTGGCCCAAGGAACTACATTAACCAATATGTTGGTAGTAAAAATGCTATGACTAAAATCATAAATATATGCAAAGTTTTTTCATGTTCCTATCAACTACCATGAGTTCGCTTAATCATAGATAACTAAAGCTGCAAATCTCATACAGATAGGATGAAGCAATCAAGCAACATGGACAAAAACAATCAAGCAACATGGACTAACCTTGTAGTATATTGCATCAGCTGCAAAAAGAAAAAGGGAAAAAAAAAGAATTAGAGTTCAAATAAAAAAAAAAGAAAAATAAATTCTCGGTACCAAGTTTTGGTGTGCTACCAATGACTATTTGACTAAGGGAACAGAACCTAATTTTCCTCTTAAACTATGCTCCAACATTATAATTTTGGCTCATAAGATAGCGCCCAAATATGTCTTTCAGTTTCATATAGAGTAGCTTCAACTCTTAAACCCAGACTTTATGCCTGTTCTATGATCAATAAAAGGCAGGTTAACTACTTGGATACAAGGTTTCGAATATAGAGAAAGTAGAGTTTGTTCCAAGAAAAACCAAAAGAATTAGTGGACTAACATAAGATCATTCAGCTGTTGTGCAAACAAAACCACAAACAATATCAAGGTGCTTGCTCAACCTTATTTGCCAGTAAGCCAAGTAACAATGCAATTTTGACAGAATCAATAGTAGGCTCCTCCTTAATTGCATATCAACATCACAAATCGGTTTCTTACACAGAGGTTTCAGAATGCTCAAAAATTCTCTCAGCATGGATCTTGTTAAGAAGATAAACTACCAAAAAAACTGCTGTGATACAAAAACTATGCAGCATTTTGGTAGGGCAACAAAATCTCATCAATGACAAAGCCTCAAGAATAGGTGACATTTGTTATACTAGATAAATACAGCACATAAAGTATAATTCCAATGAGCAATAAACAGAATTACAAATGAGAATGAATAAGATATAAACAGTTTTACAGTGAGTATTCACAAGATTTAAAATGAAAGGCCAATGAAGCCAACTAGTGATATGATCTTACAAGAAGGTATAGGCTGACCAATTGAACGAGCAACTTGAACCAACTTTTCCTTTACACCCTGAGATAAAATAGTAACAGTAGAAAAATCTAACATTAAACTTAAAAATTTTAAAAAGTAGGTAGCGCATGTACATTTAAAAGGAATAAGAAATGTGTATTGCAAAACGCAAGCAGATTGATTGAGCAAGTGGATGCAACATGACAAACCTCGATTTCTGCACCAGGAACTGCCTTGTATGGAAGTCCAAATTCTGCAAATAGAGCTCTCTAAAACTTGCAATCAATAAGAAGCCAACTCAAATAGAGAACAAAAAACAATAATAAAATAAATCTATCTATCTCACCTGAGCTTCAGCAGTCAAAAGGCGAAATCGATTGCGAAAGAGCGCAGTCTCCATGGAAAGAAACCATTTCCTGAGGTCCTCCCTAATGAGCAAGTAACAAAACAAAAATTCTGCTAATAAGTAGAAGAATTCAAAAATGTCACAACTGTAGTTTAAATAACCAAATGATAATTTACAAATTCCAAAAAGAAAAAAAAAAAAAAAGAACAAAATAATAATTCACCAAAAGCCTACGTTCTACAATACGCAAGACGCAAAACAAAGTGAGATATAACGTCCTTGTTGAGTACTTCAGATGCCTGTGAATGCTTCATATTTACTTTCCATAGATCTTTTACCTGTTCAAGAAAAAATCAACAAACAAATAAGGTTTGGCCTAAAAAGAGGAATTTCATTTTAATAGTAACAATTGAAAGTAAGTACCAATTTTTCCATTTCTTCTGGCTTTTTGCCGCGAGATAATCCATCAGATATACCTTTAAGAACTGCAATTTCAAGTAATAAATTAAATCATATATATCTAGTGTAGGAGTATGTAATAAAAATTCGACCCTAGAAACGGATTTTGCATACAAAAATGATACTAGCAAGAAAGATCGAAGCAGAAATGATAAGGAAAAGTGACCTCGAAGGCGATCCATGGCGTAAAGCTCGAAATCTTCGAGTCTAACTTCAAGAGACGGAGCAGAGCGGTAAAGAGGGAGTGTTGAAACGACGTCATTTGTTGGAGGCTTCCACTGAGGTCTTACTATCTCCATTTTTGTCCAAAGATTTTTCGTTTCCCTCTCTTAAGCCTCTCACAGTACACACAATACTGAATAAATTCTGCGAGAGAAGAAAGAAGGTAGATTTGATTCTTCCTTCTTTTTTCTCTTCTCTGCCTGGTCAGTGCGAGTTTTATTCGCGCGCCAATAGGGGAAGTGAAATTGGCGGGAAACGCATCAGCGAAGCTCCTGCTCGGTTTTGGGCCTCTATTTGGACTGTGAAGTGGACTACTGTGGGCAGAAGCGGGTAAGCAACAGAGTTAAGTTTTTTCTTTTGTTTTTTTTTTTTTCCCTTGTTTTTATTTTATTAAACTAAAATCATTTGAGATGACACGTAATTTTTTGCCTCCGACGGAAATATTTCTCTGCCTAACGGGGGAAACTCTTGGTCCGGCAGAAAAAAATCCTTCGTCATTTAACTTTCACGATGGATAATTGGGATCGCGTTAGCTAAAAGACTTGCATAAAGAGCAGACAGGATAACCGCCGGCGAAACAATGGTATACGACAACGACAGAGCTCATTTTGATTAGATCAATGGAATTAGATAAACAAATTATGAGCGATATTGTCAGACTGCTTGTTCCTTTCGTTATACATGTCTCTTGATCGATGAAATGCCTCAAAGAAAAAGTTTGATTAATGTAAACAGTTCGAATGATATGGACGCCATATACTACGAAATATTGTGGAAAAAAACATAGGAACAATATCAGAGCAAAATCATGAGAAACAATGATTTTTTGTTTATGTTGTCGGAGAGTCCCAGTAGACAAACTAATCGGCATAACAGAGTAAAGATCCATCTGGGTTTCACCCCTTCCATCTTCTAAGTTCCCATATCCACTGAATCTATACATAGAAAGAATTTAAAGCCAGCATAAACATCTCTACAAAATTTAGTACCAGTCTGGTATGTCCATATAGCTGGGGACAGACCAAGGCCAGTCACAACAAGCCTTGGAAGACCTCCCACTATACAACTAATTACCGCATAAAAGTATTGTTCTTCAAAGCAAAATTTCATCAAGATCATTGTCTGCTACTTGTTTGCCGAGACACAGCATTTGTCGCACTGTAAGTTCTTGGAAGAAATGATCTGAACCAACCTGAAGAGCCATTGTTTGTTTCACTTAGAGTACGGATCCCCTCAGAAAGCCCAGAAGCGCTTGAAACTGAAACTACTCTTGAAATCCCATTACTCATCTGAAACAAATTTTAGTCATTGAGATGTCAAGATGATATATGTATGCATAATAAGGATGTAAAGTGCAATTAAAATCGAGTTCAACCTGCTGGGGTGTAGATAATGCAGCATTTTGGAATGACTGCTGAACCTGAGATATGTCAAAGCAAGAAGGGAAAAGAGTTTATTATAATTCTGAAACAGCAAGTAAGAATTTCTTATAAAGTAGCAATCTTCCAATCTACAAAAGGGGTTCTCAAAAGTCACGGCAGACTATTCTTTAACTTTAATATATCCTATTAGGGGAGGAGCAAACAAAAGAATCGGTATCAATCTTCTCCAAGTGAATCCCATGGAAAATAAGTCTTGCATATAAGCCAACGTAAATGAACAGGGCTAAATTTTTGAGAAGTCAACAAACCTCAATTGCTCCACTGGAAATAGATGGAGAAGTTGGTTCACTGGATGGAGCAGGCAAAGCCTCCTGGAAAAGCACAAACAAACACCAGTGAGAATACTAGTCATTAGCAAACACCAACAAGAACACAGCAGGCAAGTCGATGACATTTTAAGCTTGTAGTCAATGAATCGGCAGAACAGAATAGATCAACCAGGTTAGGCATGGCAAGTGGCAAGTGGAAAGTTTGAAAATGGCAAATGGATTCAGTTCCACATACAATTTTCCAGTTTTGAACAGATCTCATGACCATGGTACATAAAAATAGAAAAGGCATTCCCTAGTTCTGAAAATATAAATATCACATGCCTCCAACTAGCTGAACTTCTATCATACATGTAGAACAGTATACAAGTCATAATGTGGAAGGAAAATACTACCTTTGGTGAGAATGCAATTCGAGAACTGGATGATGAAGCCTACAGAATTTGGGGAAACATAATTAATAGCATGAACTCATGGGATAAAAGCAAACAAAAACTATGCATACAGATCTACAACCAAGATTAGAAAAGAAATCAACACACGTTTGAATTTCCTTGGTGCCATACAAACCAATAAAAGGGATTGATTCACCAAAAATTCAGTCTCACAACAAACACAAAATATGAAACTAATGATCTGAAAAATCAAATCTGTCTCACTGTAGATATAGAGAGTATGTATCATTCAAGAAAAAAAAAATCCTGGATACATGCCTGAGTGTTCTCTTCGAGTGACAAATTTTGCAAATTGATTGCAACATCAACCAACCTCTTTACTCCACTTAGTGTCGTCATCTAAACAGAGAATCCAAATCAATGAGCAACTTATTCCTAACAAGACTGTACATGATGCTATTGATAACAATAATGACAATTACCTGCTTGTCTTCAATTGTTTTGATTTTTTCTCCCTGCAACATTAAGGAAAAAAAGAAGAAACAAATTCAAGTCCTCAATTCGAATCTGAAAAGTAGTTCAATTGGATGGAGAAAACTCATCTTAAAGATTTTTTTACCAGTGTTTCAACAGCATCACGAACATTCTTAACCTTATCATCTATCATTTCTGAATTTCCCAACAGTCCCACAACCTAAATAGGTTGAAATATTCTGTGTGAGTCAGAGCACTTTATCATATAAATTAAAATATCTTTTGCAGACAATATCAAGTTTGGACACACCTTCTCATGTGTATCAGCAGTGAGAGCAGCAACTTCATTTAAATTAGTATCTACACGATCAATATTTGAAGATAATTGCCTCCTGGTACTCTATTAGAAAAGAGTTAAGATAAGAAGAAAGCTCTATACTTTAAACTTCAGAAGCAACCAAGTTAAACGAACATTTCATCGGTAGATATTTATAAAATTAGTAATCTCAGATAAATGATTGTAAGCAAAATTAAACATATTAGTGAAAAAAGAAGAAGAAGAAAAACAATCATAATACAGAGGAATCCACAAAGACAAGTCAGAGGGAAATCAGGAAAAAAGATAAAATGATGTTGGTGTGCTGATGTGGCAAGACATGATACAAGAGGGAGTTCTTCCTTTAATATAAAGAGGAAAAAAAAATTTAACTTATAATCTCATACCCTGATTGATGCATAAACATTTTCAAGTTGTTGGGCTACAGAAGCACAAGCATCAGATAAACTTCGTCTTGTTGCAAACATCATGTCTGGAAGTTTCCAGCCCTGAAAGTATAAAACAATTCTCAGCATCAGCCAACATTGAAGAACATTATGCATTAGAAACACCACAAAGGAATTCAGTCATGAATCATCTACATTTTATACACAGTACATAACATATTTAAATAAAATTAGAGTTCCATTGAACAAGCATCAAATTCAATTGAATTTGCTTATACAGCACTCAAGACCCTCAGTATGTACTTCAACGATGCAATTTACGCTGAAGTGCCAATGTCAGGTGAGGATGTTTTGAGATGTATAAGTTCAAATTGAATGTCTAGAAATATGTAAGTGTTGGATGACAGATGAGTTCCCAAACACATACCCATATTCAAATTTAAAATATCTAGGGTTTAATGAGCAACAAAAACTAAAATCTTTTGACATTATAATTGTGCCACAAAAAAAATGCACTCTACATGATGCTGCACAAAAAGAAAGAAAATCAATCAAACTGTAAGAAATCAGCTTCCCATAAGCTTTAGCAGAAAGAGCAGATCAAAAAAGCAACTGGATGTTGTTATTTTATTTGCCGGCGTATGCTATGCCCTATAGCCATACCTAGCTAAATTTATAGACAGACACAATCAAATAGGTTTAAACTAGATGCCCTAGCAAGGACAAAATGTAGGAAACAAGAACCATGTAGCCCAAGATTAGAGTTGAATAGAGTTCTGCTGTAAATGCAGTTGGGAATGGAGGCCTTGGATTGTATGAATTATTCATGTATGCACGTCTCGTCAATTATTCCAAAAACCTATTAGAAACAGGAATATACCTTCCACCAAACATAGCCATATCCAGCTACAACCACAACAACAATTATGCCATATTTATTGCCACCTGCACATTATAAAAACATCTAAGAACGCTCAGCAAAGTCAAAAGTCCAACATATTATAAGAACTTCGATAAGGACAAATAATTGGAGATGTGTTGCTGCTTTCAGAGAATGGATCCAATAACAGGAGTAAGAAAGGGACAGGTAGGGAGCTTCCTTCATTGCGAAAAGCAACCTTCATTAATGTAAATCACTAGCCTTGTCTAAACATGGTTTTGTAATTTCTCAAAGTATTACTATAAATAACACTCTCCCTTCATACATAGGAGAAGGAGCAAAAATCCAAACCTGTCCCACTTCCAGTAACAATTGTAAGTGGTCTGCTTGATGCTAACATCTGCAGCTCTTGGCGAAGACTGTTAACCTATAAAAGTCAAAAAAAGGATATATGTTCAAAATTTCTAGCAGAAATTTCTAAAACTGAGCACACAGTGACCTTATTGTAAAAAATGATACACATATTTGAGAAAAAATGAGAACTGAAGCAAATTAGACTCTGTCTATCAAACTTAATCAAATTCTGCTCTATTTCGATCAAAAATTAAGATAAAGTAGAAATTGGCTCCCTCCATGCGCGGGTTCAAACCAATTGCCTTACAACCCCTCCCCACTCTCCAACCCAAAATATCTCCCCTTTCTTGTGTGTGCCAAGCCCATTTCTGGAACTGCATCTCTCTATGCATCCTCTTAGAGTTGCAAAATTATTATGTAAGTTCCTTACCTACCACGCCTAACTCTAATCGTATAGAAAATGAAAATCTATGATAAAAAAGTATGCATGCAAACCTGAGCCATCAACAAGTCATTATGTGGCTTGCTAACTGATGAAGTAGAATCATCTCGCCTAATTTGCTTATAAGCAATCTGCAGTAGAAGACAAATCATTAGTAATTGGCCTTGAATAGAGTAAAGCTCTGTCTATTATGCACCAAATAACCAATTATTGGAAAACATTGTTTGAGAAAATGAGCACTTTTGCATTGTTCAGTTCTATTAAATAATCAGCAAATAACTTTATATTGTTTCAAGTATACAGGAAAAAATCAATGTTCTTTCAATGAAAAAGCCATGAGTGTGTTTGGACCCATAAAATTTCCATTTTAACTAATAGTCCAATGAAAGAGAAAATCACAAAGCAATGGTGAATGATGACAGCCAATGGCAGTATGGTCTAAGGACCAGTCTAAAAGTTTCTTTTTTTTTTAATAAAAAAAGTATAATTAGATTTCATACATTCCGAAGTTCTCATAATAATTAATCCTACAAGTACCTTGAATGCACCCGAAACCAGGTCAGAAACATTAGAAAAGCGCCCTTCTTTTGCTAGGACTGAGCCGATAAGACCTAAAAGGCATAAGATAACTAATTCAGCAACACTAGCAAAGAAAATAAATTTGATACAGAAATGAAGAATCATTATAAGCATTTGAAGTTACAAAATAGTACAAACTTTAGTTTTGTCATGGTTAGCATTGCAATTAGGCATTTAGTTCCACAATTCGATACAAACAATAACACTGATGACTGAGTGCCATGAGAATGGAATGGGAAAAGAGAATTACAGAGACAAAAAACCCAAAATGGCCCTTTGCTCAGAAAGCTAAGTACCCTATCAATTTCTTTTCTTTTATCTATCCCAATGTGCAATAATATTATGCAACTTCCCAACTTTTGTACTCCATGTTTTTCATTGGCAATAACCACATATTGAATAGTTCAAAAAAAATAAATAAATAAATTCAGAGGCATTGCCAGCTAATACAACCATTAATTAACCTTGAATACTAAAAAGGTCACACCAATAGATCGAATTAAGCGTAGGGTTTTCAGAAGACTTAACCACTCTTACACTCTACGGCAAACACCAAAATAATAAATCAAATCAATTTGGAACCAATTTATGATCATACCAACCCGAAATTAAAACAAAAAATCGAAAGAGGGAAAACTGGAGATGGGACAAATTGCACGGACCTGCACCAACAATGATGGTTATCTTGCCGAGAGGGAGAGCCATGGACGGTGATCCTCAACCAATAGATACACACTATATAGATTATAATCTATAATCTTTAAAAATAATCCAGTTCGCTGATAAATGCCATCAACTTAGTCTCTAATTGTATAATTGGCGAACAAGAAAGGTTTTTATTTCTCTGCACCTCTCTGTGTCTGTGAGGGTTTTGTATCGGGTTTTTGTCTCCTTCCAGTGAAGGAACTGGAAATCCAGTACAGAGCGAGGTCCTACTTGTTACGAACGCAATAAACCTATTTGCTGGTTAGGTTGGCTATTGGACCTCATATTTCGCTTTTATTCACGATTTTACCGTGGTTTAATTCTCGGAAATACCCTTTGACTATTATTTCCAACCAATATTCAGAAATTACAGTTAGAGTGTGATTAGAAAACATTAAATATTTTTTCTAGCTAGTTGATTGAGACTTAATTTTAAAAAAATAATAATTCAATTAATTTAATAAATTAATCTTGAACTCAAATTTAAATTTATAAACAAATTACAAATTCTTTTTTATTATAAACTATAAGCAAATCGAATCAGAATTGAATTTTATAATTTCAAATCTCTCGAATTGAAATATATTTTAACTCAATTATAAATTTACATATAAATACCAAACTTCAATTCCATAACTTTTTTTTTTTATTAATTACATCACTACATGGGGATTTTTTTTTATATGTCATAAAATTGAATATAATGTGTATAATGACTAAGATTTCAATTGGAGATAATTTTTATAGTTATTGTTAAAAAAAGACCGTTAAAATGATGTACATTAAACTTATTAATTGATGTCTTTCAATAACAATTATAGTAATGAGCTTATTTAGAATTCATCAAATTAAAATTTCCATTTCTCATAATGAAATAAGATGTATTTATTTAAGATGTATTTTAAACTCAGTCCGATTTTATGGATCAATCCAGAAAATCGATGAATCAGAAATTTAATAATTACTCGAATTCTTTAACCGGATAAATGTCATGAATCAAATTTAATAACGCTTAATAAAAATATATTATTATTAGAGTGTTACCATTATTTAAAAAAATATTATCTGAATACCAGTCTAGGTGGAGGGAAGAGTGCAAATAAAAAAATAAATGGAGTAGAATATGCCTTGCGGGCACAATAGTGACACGTTTTGTAGCGATGGATCAATTGCGTTATGCGGTCACAAAATTAGCAGCATTCGTCGGATATTCCATCATGCAACATTTCTCTTCTTTCTTTCAAGTCCTTTTCAATTTAAAAAAAGTTGTATTTACTTATTTATTATCTAGCATTCAACATTGAGAATTAGATACTCTCAAAAGAAAAAAAAAATGTAAACCTATTAATTAATTTAGACATTTGTGCATTTTTTATCCAAATAAATAAATTTAAATACACTAAACGAAGATTTAATTATGATATCATTTGAATTTAGCTACATCAATTAAAAAAATATATATTTTTTGAATCGTGAGATATATGATTAACAGTTAAATGGAAGTAAAAGTCAATTGAAAAAGATTAAATTTTGCATTCAAAATGAATAAATAAATAAATAAAAAATATATATATATATACACCGAACACAAAATTTTAGATTTTTAAGTGTATTTTACAAAATTTTATGGAATTTAAAAGTTTTTATAGTTTTCTTTCCTTTTAAAAAATTAAAATTCTTAACAATTATCATGTTTTGATTCTTGATTTTTTTTTTTTTTTTTTTTTTTTTTTTTTTTTTTTTTTTTTTGAGAAGGAATTCTTGATCGTTTTAAGAATTTATGATTTATATAAAAAAAAAAAAAAAGTATTCAGAATGTTTTTGGAACTAAGCTAATACGAAATGGGCTAGAATCGAAAATAACCCAATTCATTACTCATTGGGCTAAAATTTTCTTTTAAAGTCTGGACATGACCCATTTATAGCATGGGAGTTGGTCCCTTTATTTTGTACTTGGACGAGGTGAAATATAGAAAGGGGGAAAAACTTAAAAAAATTATAATAATAAGAAGAGGCTATTTTTTTAGACGAATAAGGCTTTTTCCGTAAAATAACTCATAGAAAAATATTTTTCATAATTTTTTGTTGTTTGCGACATTTTAGAAAATAAGTCAACGGAAAAAATTTTCCTAATAAAAAAAAAATTAAGTCATTTTTTAAGGAAAACAACTTCTCATTTTTAAGAGAGTAAAATATTTTCTCAATATCGACAGATCTTATAAATTCATATTTTTTTAATTTATTAATTATCATAGTCACTACCACTAGTCATCATTTACCACTGGCCACGGACAGCCACCACCACGGGCCACCGCCAACTTTTATAATATATATATATATATATATATATATATATTTTGCTATATATTTGCATTCTTCTCGTATTTAATAGCAAAATTTTAAAATTTCTATTATTATTAATATTTTTTATGGTATTATCAGATAAAAAGTATAATATTTTCAACTAATTTTCAATGTCACAACCAAACAACGGAAAATAAATCATTTAGAAAATATTATTTAAGGAAAATGTTTTTCATGCAAAATATTTTTCAGTAAGTTATTTTATGGAAACAAACGGGGCATAAGAGAATGATATTTTACTATTTAACTGATCAACTATAGTTATTATGTTCGTCACTCCTTTGTAATTGATAATGCTAGAAACTTAGACAATAAAAAATATTCTATACCAATTTTTTCACCTAGCAAGAAATTAAGGAAAATTACAATAAAACAAGTATTACATTATTATTGAGATTTTTTTTTTTTTATCTAGGAAGTGCATAAAAAAATAAATAATATACAAGAAATACATTGACTTGTTTCAATTAAAAGGAATTAGTGTAGATTTGCATTTGGGTCAAAATATGCTCAAAATTATCAGTAGATTTTTCAATTGGATGGGAATGCATTCCTTCATATGTTGTTATAACAATTCCTTCATCTCTTGTCAATCTTTGAACTTGCTTTTTCACATTGCACCCTTGGTGAGTACACCTATAGTAGCTTCTGTACAAAGTTAAAAAAACAAAAAAATGTAAATAATCTAGAAGATATATTAGGGTTTAGATAGAAAATAATTATTTTTTTGCAAAATCTTCCAATTAATGGGTCCCTAGTTCATGGACCTTAAGGAGCTTACTACATCATACACATGTGCATATCTATAAAATTCAACTTTAGATATTGATTACTAATTAATTACGCATGTTTAGTGATGACTAATTGGTGATTGAAATAATTCCAATCATAGATTTTTATTGATGCTTAATATAATTTAATTAGATGTTCAATGTAAATAATTCCAATTATAGATTTTTATTGATGCTTATTACAATGTGGGAGTGCAAACAATATCTAGCATGAAAAAAAAAAAAAAAAAAAAAAAACTCTCGCAATTCTATAATTTTTTTTTTTGCGAGGATAATTAATATTATTCTATTATTCATAATAAATAGTAGATATTGATAGGAGAAAAAAAAAAAAAAAAAAAAACTCTCGCAATTCTATAATTTTTTTTTTTTGCGAGGATAATTAAATTATTCTATTATTCATAATTAAATAGTAGATATTATAGGCAGACTATATATATTGAGATATACATTCCTGAATATTGTTTTACAATTGGTTGGTTTTATTTCATACAATTCTAAAATTGTTAATTTGAAAACAATAGAAACCAAAATATGCATAAGAAAAAAGTTATACAATTCTATTGTGTTTGTCACTTTATAAAAGTTGTGATGATGATTCAAAATGTTAATTTGGGTATAGCAAGTCAAAATGACAAATCTCTATGATAAGTATTTGAACCCTTGTCCTGTATAATTCACTTAATGAAACAAGTTTATTGTTGCATTAAGATGTGTATTTATATACGTACGTATTATTATACGTATTATTATATTCTTTGCAAAATGGAAACAGAAAATTCTCAAGTCTTAATTTGATTATATGATCAAATAGCATGAAATGACAAGAGATATATATGATAGAATGTGTATACTTCGAATTACATAAATTTTCGATAAAAAAATTAATTTGAATTTTCAATATAAACTAAATACTTTGTAAAAATAGTTGTATATTTCATAAATATGTGAATTCCACATACACGAATATATGAGAAAAGAAAATATATATTTCATTAGTGTAGGTATAAAAAGTTTTGATGGATTGAAGTCGAATTTGCATAAAGATATATAATTGGTTATATATATTTTTGTTCCCTTAAAGAATGTAAATTTCGAAACAATAATTTTTCTTATATCATGAGAATAAATTGCAGTAAAAATAAGAAAAAAAAAATTAAGCTCAATTAATAATAATTAGAAATTAATTACTAACCTGGGAAATTTATTGTTCTTCACAGCTTTTTGGCCATATTTTCTCCATCTATAACCATCATCAAGAATATCAACTTGGCTCCTTGTTTGAAAAGCATATCTAGGCTTTTTTATTTTCTTTTCTCCTTTGCTGTTACTACTAATCTTTTTCCCTATCCCTAATAATTTCTCTTCATTTTCACTCCCTGAACCAAACCTTTTACTCTTATTATTCTCATGTTCAGAAGATATACTACTATGATTACCATTTAAACCGCCACCGTGGCCGCCTCCGCTGCCACCTAACATCAAAGGACGATCAACAGCTTCCACTTCTTGCATCAATCCCAATAACCCATTTTCTTTACTATTTACTTGGAAATAGTCAGTGAAACCATAACTAGAATTATTACTACTTCCCATGTTTAAAGACATGGAAGAAGAACTGGCCGCGGCATGCGGTGGTGAAGATGAAAGCTGAAAAAAAGAAGTGTAGTTCTCCATGGAAAATCAAGAAATGGAACTTCTTGTATATTTAGATAGAGAGATTCAAAGATTTTCAAGAAAAAGAGGTATAGTGATAAAAGAGAGAGCAAGAAACATATAAAGAGAGAGAGAGAGAGAGTTTTGAGTGGCGGCGGTGGATATGGTGGCTGGCTACCTTAGCCTCCTGCTTCTTTTGTCGTATGTTAGGTGCCGTAAACGGCACGTAAAAATCTGTATATATTAAGAAAGGAAAAACTATATATATATATAGAGAGGGAGAGAGAGAGAGAGGATTAGAGTATTAAATGAATATATTACAGTAGGCTCCATGATTAAGATTTAAGATCAGAAAGAAAATTGTACTGCCATCTTTTTTTAACAATTAATTAAATATTATACATATTTTAAATATTTTTGGGTTGGTTTTGACCGAGCTTTGATTTCGTACACATGTACTACTCTTTGAATTTTGCATACAAAATTAATGGCACGTTGGCACTAGGAATATATAAAATCTACCAAAGAATATCTCAATTTTTATAAAAATGAAAACATAAACTATATATAATTCAAAAATATAACATTACATTTAAGATTAGATTGAAAAATTTAACTGGCGATTAAATAAATGCAGTTGAAGATAAAATTTACCATTTGAAACCTAAAATAAAGAATTTTTTCACAAATATTACTTTCATCTTGAACATGTAGGGTGTGGAGGACAATTTGTTTTATCTTATGATGGTGATCTTTCTTGCATTATTGGTAAGAAAGCATGCTTTCCAAAATATTATTTGGTGTTTTATATTTCTTTGCATCCGTTTTCCGTTTTGTTCTTCAATAACTTTAAGCAAGATAGATAAAATTGAATGAAAACTATACAAAGATATAAAAATAAATAATTAAAAGATGATTGCAAATTTAATATATTTAAACAAATATTATTTACGTGGCATAAGATTCACTCCATATATAAATATTATAAATGCATTTTCCGTCAAAATGATTTGTTCACTCACGAGGAAAATTATCATATTATATATATGTGATGGAAAATCAATATATTAATTATTTTGTCGGTTTATTATGTGTAAAAATTCCCTTAATAAATTATGAAATGAATTTACTTTTTATTTAATTAAACATAATTTAAACACTAATTTTACAAGTAAAATTTATCTAAAAATACAATCCACCTTCTCTATTCATCTATTGATTGATTATACTTGGATATTTTTCAATTTTAATTAATAATTTATATATATAATCGATTATTTATTTCATTATTTTCTAGAAACCTCACTACTAAGTTGAAACAAGCAATCCACCATATTATAGTATTACTATTATTATTTTTTTAAAACATAATAATTTGCTTTTTTGAATTTTAGTTTGAGCTTCTCTTACGTACTAAGTAAAGTAGATATATATTAATTTTTATAAATAAATTGAAAAGGTTTGAACAAATTTTGCCCCAAGATGAACGGGATTCAATGGATTTGGAAAGTATATTTTTTTTTCTTTTTCCTAC
This sequence comes from Jatropha curcas, assembly GCF_014843425.1. The sequence goes on from NW_023590778.1 coordinate 106,093, forward strand.
AAGCATGATTAGTCCTTCCTCTTTGACTATATATGTTTGTTTTTTTTTTGGAATAGGAACTATTTATGTTAAGAGAGAGAGAGAGAGAGAGAAAGAGTTGGTCCAAATTCAACGAAGAGATAAACAAAGATTAGATATGAATAGTTTATAGTGTATTCCAATCCAAAAGAGACGTTTCTTTGTTTTTTTTTTTTTTTAAATTTAAAATAAAGTATTGGTCATAGTCGTTTTACTAAGGAAAATACAAATAGATTTTGGGAACAAGCACGTGGGTTTGAACGTGACTCCTTTTGGTTTGAATTGAAATATTGGCATTAGCAGCCTCTCCTTTCCCTTCAGCACACCAAATTTTATGCCCCCAGTTAGGCTAGTACTAACATCTTTTCCTTCCAAAAGTTGCCTAACTTCTCATTCTACCTATAGATGAGTAAAAATATATTGTTTCTTTTTAAAATTATTTTATGTCTATCTGCTTATTTTATATTTCAAATTAAATATTAAGGTTCGAATACTCTTTTTTTTTTTTTCTTATATGAAATGCTCAATTATTATAATAATTTTTCGCTTTCATTTTTGATTAATTTTATATATAGATGTAACGTGCAATACACGTTTAAAAAAATTAGTATATACGAACGAGCGTTGAAAATGAACGTTACCTATACATTTTATTTTAAAATTGAAAGTTAGAGTTTCAATTCCTCTTTTTCTTTTTCTTTTCCTTTATGTGAAATGCTTAATTATTGTAATAAATTTTTTTTAACTTATCACTTATATTATCGATTTGAAGAGTTTGCACTTCTATATGGTGAAATTGAATTCAGATTAATAACAAATGGAAATTTTTTTATTGATGTTATTTTAATTTTTGATCTCAACTTAAACCATTGTATTTGTGTGAAAGGTTTGAAATTGAATTAGGCGAAATTTTATTTTAAAATTCTAGGCTCCATTTGTTTCCGTAAAATAACTTGCAAGAAAATATTTTTCATAATTTTCTGTTGTTTGAGGCGTTTAAGAAAATAAGTCAACAGAAAATATTTTCCTAGTAAAGGAAAATTAAGTTGTTTTTTAAAGAAAATAACTTCACATTCTTGAGAGAGTAAAGCATTTTCCTAACATTGACAAACCTTATAAATCTATATTTTTTTAATTTATTAATCATTATAATCATTACCATCAGTCGCCACTTACCACCGACCACCACCACTAGCAATCGGTGGTTTTCATGATTTATATATATATATTTTTTGCATTTTTTTCATATTTAACAATAAAATTTTTAAATTATAAAATTTCTATTATTATGAATATTTTTCATGGTCTTATGAGATAAAAACTTTAATATTTTTAACTAATTTTCAATATTACAATCAAACAACGGAAAATAAGTCATTTGAAAAATATCAACTAATTTTCAATATTACAATCAAACAACGGAAAATAAGTCATTTGAAAAATATTTTTCAAGGAAAATGTTTTCTATGAAAATATTTTTCAGCAACTTATTTTTCTGCAAGTTATATTACGGAAACAAACGAAAACTTAAGGTAGTATTAAAAGTTTCCGGTAAATATAATAGTGGTCACATATTAAATGATCAACAACCGGCTTGTAAGTTATATATGGGGTTCTCCAAAAATTTGCTTTTCTTTTTTGGTCTGTGAAAGTTCACTAGATTGATCCGATTGTATCCAGCTTGAGTACTGTAACATCTATTATACGGGACTTTTCTAACGTGACAATTTTCTCAAGACACAAATAAGTTGATTCATAATCCTAAGGTTAGCTTTAGGGTTTGCTATCCTATTTTTCCATATTTACCTACCATTGCATATAGTTGAGACGATCATGTTCTGGTAAACTATTATGCTACCAAGTGAAAAGGAAAGAGATTAGATATATTTCTTATCGACTTCTCAATTCATCACAACACAAGCTAACTAGTAAATATTTATTCGAATAGTCTTTGTTAATCATTTTTTTATTTAGCGATAAGGTAATATTACAGATCATATTTTCAACAAGTTATATCGATTTTACTATTTAAATTTAATTATAAGAAAACTATTCATGTTAAGATCAAAATTGCTTAGTTATTGTTTGAATTATTTTTCTTTGACTAACTCAGGAAATTGTACACACCTTGTATATTTGATCATCAATAAAAAAAGTCCGCAAAAGGTACCACACTAACTAAGTGCATCCGAGAGAATTGAGGGATCTATAATATTACGATTTCACATTCCTCCACATAAAATTTATACGGGCTGTCTCTTTATTTGTTCCTAGAGCAAGAAAAGAATACTCAAATTATGTAAACCGTTAAACCAATATTTTTTACTATAGAATTTTGAAAGTTAGGTTTAGCTATGATGTTTTTAATTAGAGAAGCATGCTTGATGGTTTGCATATTATGTGGCTAGGATTGAAAATGTGCATATATATATATACATGCGTACATGTTGCTTCTCAAACAATGAGGACAAGTGTGTACAAGCCCATCTTTGTTCCCTTTGATAAGGAAAAGTTTTGTGCAATTCTGCAAGTCATTTTCCAAGAGCATTTGAATGGAATAATATTATTAGGTTACTTCGAGGACCAAAAGAGGAGTCCAAGATTTAAATTCTCCACAATTATTACATTTTTTCAAATTTAAAAATATAAATTTCACTAAAATCAAAATCATTAGATTTTGAGTAATGATTCTACGAGGACAATAACACGTAATTTTGGTTGTCAATTTGATAAAAATGCTAATTTAATGGTCAAAAATTTATTTATTTATACTTACATAAGCATATGCGTATGGATTTTATTAAATCATTACATGCCATATAAAATTAGAAATTTATGGGAAATAGATTTATATTTAATATTTGACAAGTGGTCAACGTTTTAGGCATATGTACAGGTATTGGATTTAGAAATTTTAGATCTTGACTAAGGGCACCTGTCAAATAAAAGATTGTCATCATGATTAATACAGGATCCTAATTCCTAACCTTTTCTTTGCTTTTCTCTAGAAATATTATGAATCTGATCGCAATCTCATCACTATATGTATATATTTTTTAAAACCATCCATTGGTCTGACTAATTTGTATTTGCATTGAATAAATTTATGAAACTGTCAAATAAAAGATTGTCATTATGATTAATGCACGATCCTAATTCCTAACCTTTTCTTTTCTTTTCTCTAGAAATATTATAAATCTGATAGCAATCTCATCACTATATGTATATATTTTTTAAAACCATCCATTGGTCTGACTAATTTGTATTTGCATTGAATAAATTTATGAAACTGTCTTTCTTTTCTCTAGAAATATTATAAATCTGATAGCAATCTCATCACTATATGTATATATTTTTTGAAACCATTCACTGATCCGACTAATTTGTATTTGCGTTGAATAAATTTATAAAAGAAATAAAATCCTCTCTATCGAGTTTGAAAGATGCTTCATACTTATTATCAATGCTCGAATTAGAAGCGTGATCGAAGAAGAAGAGACACTTATCATTTTATTTCACCCTTCATCACCATATTTTGATGTTCCTAAGGTATTTAAATTCTCTTTTATATTTTTGGTTCGAGTCAAACTACTGATTCATCATTGAAAATGAATAGGCATGCAATTATTCAACCTAGACAAAACAGCAGCCATGCCTTTTAAGTTTTCAACTGTAAAAATGGAAAAAGTAAAAAAAGGCATCTAAAGAAAGGCAGATGGGTTCGTTCCAATTTTATGCATGCAAGATCTCAGAACACAAGCAGCCACTGCCTGTCCAGTATTTTGGTCCTGAAGAATGGCTACAAAGAAATTATAAAAATTCTTCTTTTTTTAATAAAAAAAAAAGGGTGAAGAGTGTTTATTGGAGAAAGAAAAAAATTGGAATGCATTTTTTATTTCAAAATTACAAATTTAAAATTCTGAAAAAGAAAACACAACTATTATAAATAGTGAGCTTAATTATATATGCAAACGTGCTTTCTGAATATCCTGATGAGTAGTCGTAGTTGGAATCTTGAAACTTCAAAGGTGTGCAAATTAATGAGCACCCCGGAATGGATTTGGGCAGTCAAATTAATAAATTTCTGTCCAACCTACTACATCAGATATGTATACGGTTCCAATTGCATGTTAAATGACTGGTCAACATTAGAAATCTTTTGTCACAATCCATAAATATAATCAAATCGTAGATATTCAATAATGTAATCGTTCTTAATTTCATACGAATAATAACAAAATTTTGATCTTTGAAAAGATCGAAAATCATTACCATACGAAAACGAACGGCTAAAAATTTTTACGTTTTATGATTTGATTCTAATGAATCAGTTCAGGAGATTTTATTCTTTTTTAGTTAAAAGAAAAATTATTATGAATTTAATTAGTATTTACTATTATTGTGGTTGCGCAGAAGCTACGTAGAAGCTGCATGAGGGTTTCTAATTTCTATTACTATTATCATTCAGTCAAATTTTGCAGACGGAAGCTTCAACGTTCAACCATTAACTTATATAGTTTTCTTTTCTTTTCTTTCTTTTTTCTTTTTATGAACTAAACTCTGAAAAATAATGCTCTGAAGCTATACTTAATTGTTACAAGTTCACGTGCACAAGAAATGTTTGATTTTGCCATTGCAATTACTTGTTGACAACAAATGATCTTTGATTATCATTAGTTACAGACAATAAACGGTCATTGATCATGTGAATGCAAGTAGAAGTTGTTGTTGATGGCAAATGACACTGACTGGTTTTTTCGTGTCAAATGTTTTTTATTTCTTCTACGAAATATTATGCATTTATAGAGCCATATAATTAAAGTTTTCGGGGATTGATTTATCTAGCCGGTTCCACAACTCTACTTATAGAGCAAACCGATGAAAATAAGAAATTTTATTGAAACAATTGTATTTTTTTGACTATACACAGAGAAAAAAAAAGTTTAAATTATGAATAATTTTTATAAAAAAAAATTTATTTTTATTAGTTTGATTCATAGGTGGAACTATAGATCCAATTTAAATAAAAATAATTTAAGAATTTCAATTAAAAATTAGTTTTAGTTGTTGTTAGCTCGATATAGTTTACATTTTTGTTAAAATTTAGCCTAATATCTATATGAAATTTTAATATTTTATTAATATAATGCGTCTGCTGATGAAAACTAATATGAAATTAATTATTACATAAGAAATAATGGAGTATATAATGTAAGAGTCTTTTGTTTTGTTTTCCACGCCAATATATAATTTAGTGGTAATTATATATACGACCTGACAATAAATCCAAATTTATTTTATGTTATTAATGATTTATTAGCCGTTCAGCTTATTCATTCGCATAATAATAAAATAAACTTATTTGTTTAAGAAAATTGAACATACCACAAAATTCAAGTAATAAAGTTCATAGAGAAATTTACATATTTTGGCTAGTTTTTATATACAAAGTACTTGTGATTTATGACTAAATGAAGGTGATTCGATAAAAAATTCTCAAAAGCAGTGGAGATTTAAATTTTTGAAGTGATTAAAAAATAATAATAAAATTGCTCATCGGCATGTCCAATCTTCTATCTAAGGTTGAGAAGAAAATGGTTTCTGAAAAATTCATTAAAGAATAATATTTGCTTATTTTACATCCCCAAAAAAAATGTTAATTAGCATCTAAAATCCTTAAATTAATAGTTCAAGGCTTTTTTTTTTTTCCGGTCCATTATTATCCAATGGAACTGATTTCGGGTCGGATGGGCCATCATTGGGCTGAGTATCTTTGTTCGGTCCATCAATTATGGTAGTAACTAGTAATGGGCCAAAATTTATAATCAATTCCTAGCCCATGTTTATTGAATAAAAATTCAGTTCTTGTTGATCTCTTTCCCTTAAAAATATTTTTCTTTAAAAGAACTAGTTTATCAATTATTAAAATTTAAAATTATATTAAAATTAATCAACTACAATAATAATTATATTTATTTTAATACATTTTAAATTTTAACATTTGATAAATTCTTCTTTATACTTGGTTTACTTTCGTTTATATAAAATTTAACAAAAAAAAAAAAGAAAATTAATGCTAGTTCAGACTGTTCAAAAATTTCCAAAATAAATAAAATAAATTTCTGTTTCCATAATAATCGATATATTTTCCTTTTTTAGGACATATATAGTGATAAATTTAATTAAATAAGATCAACAGCTAAACTTTAAATGGAATAATATTTCATAAAATACTTTTTTAATTTATAAACACGAAAATAAATATTACCACTCACCATCTCAACAGCAAAATAAAATATAAATAATAAAAAAATCTCATTCATACTTGACCACTGGCAAAAGGTAACTATTCAAAAAATTCAACTTTTAAAAAACAACCGACAAAAATAAAAAAAAAAGGAGTTCTGAAGTCCACTTTGCAATAACCAGATGCAATGCAAACCGGCCAAAACAGACGTACGTATCTTGCACGCGAACAAAACTTAACAAATAAATTAAATAAAATCCCCTACGCAACAACTCTTCCATTTCTCACTTATAAAACCTCATTGTATTATTTATTTATTTATAATTTATGCTTAATAACTGTTATTTCAGTTTCTGCTTCATACAGATCGGTCTTGTCGCCTTGTGCTTCGCGTCAACGACAATGGATACGAACATGGCTTTGGTGAAGTCAATATTGAGAGAATTTAGAGTTTCTGCGAATTCGTTCTTATCGGAATATGAACCTCTCGATTTGCTTATTGCTCCGTTTCTCACCTTTCTTCTCGCTCGAATTCTCCGTTCATTTCTTCGCGTTATTTATGAAAATGGACTTCAATTGATTTTTAGTTAAACGGTTTTTTTGAATATATTAACTGTTCACTCTATTTTCTGGAATTTCAATTGATTTTTAGTTAAACGGTTTTTTTGAATATATTAACTGTTCACTCTATTTTCTGGAATTTCAATTGATTTTTAGTTAAACGGTTTTTTTGAATATATTAACTGTTCACTCTATTTTCTGGAATTTCAATTGATTTTTAGTTAAACGGTTTTTTAAATATATTTACTGTTTCGTTATTGATTTTATTGTTATTCATACGAAGGCTGGTGCCTGGAGTCAAGAGCTACATCGATGCTGAAAAGCAGAAGGTTCGTTCGTTTTTTGTATGGTTTTTATAACTAATTGGTTAGGTGAATTGTTTTTTAGTCAGTGTTTCTCTAATTCGTGGGGTCTGTTTTGACTTGGATAATTATGATATTGGCACTGGGTGTTTGTTCAGTTGCATTTAACCAACACAAAAGAAAAATTTTAAAAGCAGTAGTTGCATTTAATGCACATTTTTAGTTTTCTTGTATTAGTTTAATTAATGATTTCAATCAGTAGCCTGTCCAGGGCTCCGATTTGTTTTAGGGATTTTTAAATTATATAGAATTGCGAGTAACAAAATTAATAGCTGATGTTATATGGTCCTTTTCTTGGTTGATTAACAATTACATTGATCAAGTAACCTTTGGAGTTGCGCAGCATGAACATTGTAGTGTGTAGGTGATGTTGACCCTCACTTTGGAGATTTATTTGACACTTTTAGCTTCTAGCCAATATCAATGTGATAGGATAAGTCACTCTCCCAAGAGAAGGTTTCTGCTTAGTAAACTGTAATTGAGATTAATTACCATTTTAGAGAGACATTAATTTGTAAGTTGACCTTATATTTCAGTGTTTTGGAAGGTAGAAAGACACTAAGGAGAGTTCTAGAAGCTTTTGAGCAAATTATGATGAGAGATCTGGAGGCCTCTTTAACTGGTTTATCACACGACTAATAAATACCCTTTGTAGATTTTTTAATTTCAGCTCTCAAGTACCAATTCTCTGTTATGCTTGCTTCCATTTCCATCGTAGTATGTATTGGGTCTCTTCCTTTGCGTGTCAAATAATTAAAACCAGGGTTTGTTTCTGAAACTGCCAACATTTGCTTTAATCTTGTTGAGCGTTGGCCTTGGAACATGTAGGTTGTGGATCAGTTGCAGTCTGGTACTAAATCTAAACGAGAAAGCTGGAGGTCAGAGTTGCCAAGAGAAGGCTTAGGCACACGAGTGATAGAGGAAATGAAAGAAGAGAAAAGGAATGATGTAGTTTGGCAAGGAAAATGCTCTGGTACAGTGTATGTTTGCAATCATTACCAAGCATTCCATTTATAAGTACCTATGCATCGATGATAAGGAACTTTAAAAAGTTTCTCATTTATGTTTTGTTTTATTTTATTTATATATTATTTTGCAGCTACATTGGGGGAAGTGAATCTGAAGGACATTTTGCTTTGATAAACGAGGCATGTTCAATGTTAGTAAGAGAAGCACAAGTACTGCTTTTATTTATTTTGTCATCTTTAGATAATTAAGTTGCTTTTTATGTGAATTTGATTCTTATTTACTTCGATTTGATCGGTGAATAAACTATATGTTTGGATAAAAGAATAATGCTGCGGTAGACTTTTACATTTTCTGTTCACTGCTTCATTTCAAGATACACTATACCCCTATTTATCCACGGAAGCAAGCTGCCTGATAACTTTATTTTGGCATTGTATTTAGCTTACTGGTCAGAAAAGAAATGCTTCTAGATTTGCTTAATTATTGTAGAGTTGTGGGTGGATGTGGAGGGTGATGCATGCATTTATCTTAACTAAAGAGGGTGTTATAGTTTGTCTTGACAATTTGCACTAGTTAATTTCTCAAGCACTGCTAAGAACTATAAGAAGTCCCCTCACCTCCTATGTTGAACATTAAAATGCTTTTGAAATGATGAACCTGAAAAAATTAATATTTATTAATACCAATTAACATTTTGGATACTCAGTTTATGGGAACTGTAAAATCGTTTGATTTGAAACACCATGACTTTGCTTCCACAATATTATTATACTTGGGAAAAGCCTTTGGCATATGCTTTAGTGCAATTACCACTTTAAGCTTATGTTTTCACCATTCCTCTTTGGACTCTTTGATTGAGTTCGATATTTATTATTTACTTGAAAGCATGATAGGTATGTGGCATTTGCTGAATGATTCCTTCCCATTCACTCACTCTTTGGCTACCCCTCAGTAAAACTTATTTGGAATTTGTTTCAGGTTTGCACATACCAACCCATTGCATTCTGATGTATTCCAGAGTGTAGCACGATTTGAGGCTGAAGTGGTTTCAATGACAGCTTCACTTTTTGGTGGCAAAGAAAAGGCTTCTGGAGGAGAAATATGTGGAAACATGACATCAGGTGGCACTGAAAGTATATTGTTGGCTGTGAAATCATCCCGTGACTATATGAAGGCAAAGAAGGGAATTACAAGACCTGAAATGTATGCCAATTTTTAAGATCTGATTTCATTTTTTCGTTACTTTATCCCTTAATTAAGAATTGCTAACAAAAGTGTTTCCTTCCTAAGCATAGGATAATACCTGAATCCGGACACTCAGCATATGACAAGGCAGCACAGTACTTTAATATCAAGCTGTGGCGTGTTCCTGTAAATAAAAAATTTGAAGCAGATGTGAAAGCAATAAGGCGGCACATTAACAAGAATACCATTTTGGTATACATTCTGAACTCAATAGATTTTACTTCTTGTGTTTTTCAATGTTCCTCTCTAGCAAGATAAGTTGATTTTTTCCCATGTTAAGGCTGCTTCATCTAACGTTAGATGTGATTTACAAGTTGACCTGATGCTGTTGATGCTGCAGATTGTTGGATCTGCACCAGGATTTCCACATGGCATCATTGATCCTATTGAGGTAGATTTCCATGCCCTGATGCATGCATTCTCATTTTACTTGCATTTATTGTTCTGTGATGGCTGTTTTTTCAAATTTATAAAAAATTTCTTTTGCAGGAGCTTGGTGAATTGGCTTTTCAATATGGGATATGTCTCCATGTCGACCTCTGTCTTGGCGGTTTTGTATTACCTTTTGCTCATAATCTTGGGTATGCCTGATTCTTTTAGCAACCGATTATCTTTCTTTTGGCAGTTGCCAATTGGAGCGCTATGCTCCGAAACTGAACCATGAAATTTTTATTGAAGGAGCTGGACCTCTTTTAGTATAAAATTTAGTTTCACTCGTCATGGAATCATGGTTTTTACAGATTATGGATTCTTTTTTGAGTTTCCTCTTGAACATGTGTGTTTGTCTATGCATATGTTCTTGTGCCAAGGATTTCGAGAATAGAAATGTGCAGCACGTAAGGTTAAGCTCCAATGTGTACTAGCTTTGGAACTGAAGCCTATTCACTATATTTCTTAGACTCAATTGAAAGCTACCAATAGCTGTGCTGTTATTCTAGATGCAGAGGCTGTTTGTGATTTTGGTTCTCAGCAGTTGATAGATGGCATAATATATTAGACGCATCTTTTATTGGTTTTGGAAGGCCTCATATCAATTGGATGATCTTGCTATCAGTTTTGGGAGTTATTATGATAATTGATGAATTGATAACGTGTCTGTTATATATTGGTGTTGCATTTTTTTTTACTGCCTTAAAAGTCTTAGCCGATGATATCTCCACAGATCATTCCTCTGATTTAGGAACAGATTACAATTAATTTCCTGTAATTAATCTCTGTAATTCCTTTCCATATTCTGTTTGTATTCTCCCTATTTAAAGGGTCTTGTACATCAATACAAAATCATCAAGAATTCCAAATCCTCAAACAGGATTCCTCTGATTTCATTCCTCTGATTTAGGAACAGATTACAATTAATTTCCTGTAATTAATCTCTGTAATTCCTTTCCATATTCTGTTTGTATTCTCCCTATTTAAAAGGTCTTGGACATCAATACAAAATCATCAAGAATTCAAAATCCTCAAACACTTTCATGGTATCAGAGCTTCAGTTCTGAATTCCCTCCCTCTCCTTTCTCTCCCATATTTTTTTTTAGCTGCTGCCGCCGATAGCCATGACACAAACAGAAGTCCCATCTTCGACCTCCAACCCTAAAACACCCACCCCCATTCACCCTGCCTACTACCCCTGCCTACTCTGTGACTAACATCCAATCAAAAATAAGAACCCTAGATGGTAGCACAGTTACATACACATCATGGGTGAAATTATTCAAGTTTCATTCTATTGCATACCGTGTTCTTGATCACATTGATGACACGCCACCCCCAGCCTCTACAGATCCATCGTACAGTGCCTAGAAAGAAATAGATGCCTTGGTGTCTCAATGGATTTACAGTACCGTGTCTGATGAACTGCTCACCCGCATCCTTGACACTGAAGCTACGGCTAGAAAAACATGGCTGAAACTTGAGAAAATCTTCCTTAGCAACAAGAAAGCAAAAGCGGCAGCTCTTGAAACAAAATTCGTTAATCTCACCCTTAAATTTCGTTAATCTCACCCTTGCAGCCTGGCAGTTCCCGTTGATGATAACTGGCAAGAAATTGAAAGACATCGACCGACCAACTGAATCGATGGTTGACCAACCAGTTAACAGAATCCCCGATATGGTCTTACAACTGGTTCGTGCCTTTACTCAAAGAATTCGACGCCCATATGGCTTCTCTATTCAACTCACAAAACGTAGACTGGGACCTTGCACGAACCCAGACTGGGACCTTGCACGAACTATGTTGAATGATGAGGTCATTCGCCAGGCTGCACGACAACAAACCACCTCTGTCCTTGTCGCTCCAACCACGCAGACAAACCAAACCCAGCCAGCCGCAACTCAACAACCTGAAAACAATCAGCCTCACAACAGTTCTTACCACTCCAATTATAGAGGCCGTGGTCGAGGCAGACGTGGCAGAGGCAGAGGACGCGGCTATAGGGGAAACTCTACGGGGACTCCTTGGGCTATAACACATCAGTCCGCCAATCAAACCTACCCAAAATGCGCTTGGTGGAACACTCCACCTTGTCCCTACCCAACACAAACTCCATGGCCACCAAATCAAATTCAAAACACACCCACTGCCCATTATGCCGCTTATTCAGAATAGCAGCCATACGGCCCAGCACCACCATATCCCCCTCCACCGCATACTGGATATGATGCTTTAAGTCCTTCCGATCTCAGCCAAGCTTATAACACGATGCATAACCACGAATGCAACTCAATCTACACAGACCAAAAATCTTTGATCATGATACAGGGGCAGAAAACGTCATGTCACCGACACCATTGTAATGATTCGCAACCCTGACTTTATCCTGTTTACACTAAACTTTTTAGTCGGTAACGGACACTATGTGTACCAATTGAGGGCTCAGGAAACAGGTTACTTCCCATGCCTTAACGCGTACTAACATCCTCCCAAACATAACTTAACAGCCCACAATATCATTAAAAAATTTATTATCTGTCCGCGTTTTACACGTGATAAACAAATATTTCCTGTTGAATTGACCCTTTTGTTTCTCTTTGAAAGGACCTCAAAACAGGGACAGCTCCTTTCCCGCCACATATAGTATTCGAGATCTCTTATCCTGTGCACTACCACCAACGCCTAACCAACCACAAGCTTGTTCAATCACATCTCCAATTTACTATTGGCAACGATCGTTACTCGGTCAAGCCCACTGGGCACACAAGTTTTAGATGTTTTTAACCAACATAGTTTTGGTATCTTCCTTGTAATAAGAACAAGCATTAATTTTTTAATTGGCACATTTCTTGATCATTTATCTAATATGCAAACGATTACCTTTTAAAGAAGAGGCTTTCCAAATTCCCTTATTTTACTTTTTTGGTCACCCATATTGATATAGATACACTGATGACTTTGGTGGAACCTCCCCTATTCCACTATACCAAATCGTTTGTGATTATAAATACTACATGGTGCTTATATGATAATATTATATTCTGCTAATAGTGTGGGTTATACCCTCTCAGTTTCAAATCTGAAACTTTCACCACCATTTACTAAATTCATAAACTCATAGCCACCCAATTCAACCGTAATATCAAAAACTTTCAAGTGACCTTGGGGAGGAGAATTTGACAACCATAACTTCATAAATTTTTGCCCAACACATGGTCTGTTATTTCCGTTTTTATTGGCCCCCAAACCATCTTCCCAAAATTGTACGGGGCTGAACGATGATTCGTCGCTCAACGACATCATCCGCTCACTCCACATCCATGCTCAAATTACCACCTATGTTTTGGGTACGAAGCACTTTTGCACACTGCTGCTATCTCCATAACATCCTCTAGCCCAAACGTCTACAATTAATTTCACACCCACTTTTGACCGTAAGTAATCTCCAGCCAACCGCGACATAGCGATCACTTACATGTGTTTCGGGTGTGGCCTTGTAATCCCATATTTTACCGTCCCAACCCCACAAAATATCACCCAAGATCCGTTAGTAGTTTGCATCTCCTTGGATACCCTCCAGATTTTAGGGGGGATACCGTATGCTTTGACCCTACAATCGGGCAAGATCGCACTATATCAACGACAATGTAACCTTTTGGAATGAACAAACTTTCCCCATACGGATTACGCTATTTCTTCTGAACTCCTATCCCAAAAACATACACACATTTTCGCCTTGATAGAAAACCACCACCACGGATTTTCAGTTTAAATACAACTCACCTCAACACCAACACCACCCAAAACCAAAAAACGCCAAAAAATCTCTCTTACCCCATAATATACACATGACCCGCCGCCATAAACAACCAGCCCCTTAAAACCGCAGTGGGCCATGCTACAGACCCCAACACACTGCTGCACCTGTCTCACAAAATCCCACACTCAGAAACCACGCGCTGTAATTCAACCCACGAACAGAATAACATCCAATGGACACCACAATCCGCTCATAAGCTGCGCCATGCCTTATGACCACCTCATTTCTACTCAATTACCACACCTCTTAATGCAAAAGCTTTGGTTTGACCCTCAATTGGTCTGAATACTGCATGCAGGCTGAGTTTCGTGTTCTTTTGTAGGAAATGATAGCATGGGAAAATGTGCCTCTGCCTCTTTGACCGAACCGGTCATTCACGGTGTATGTCATTCGGTGTATGTGGCTTTTTCGTCACAAATTTAAATCAGATGGGTCACTTCAAAGGTACAAAGCACGTTTGGTGGTAAATGGCAAATCTCAAACGGTGGGCATTGACTGTGACGATACTTTTAGTCTCGTATTGAAACCTGCAACTATACGGACTGTGTTATCCATTGCAGTTTCCCGTTCTTGGCCAATACACCAGTTGGATGTTAAAAACGCGTTTTTACATGGGCATTTAAATGAAACTGTTTTTATGCATCAACCCCCGGGTTTCACAGATAGAAGATACCCTCATTTTGTGTGCAGATTGAAAAAATCCCTTTATGGGCTCAAACAGGTGCCACGGTCATGGTACACCAGATTTGCAACCCATCTGCTGTCTCATGGGTTTCGCAGCAGTGTGTGTGACAATTCCCTATTCATTTTCTCAAAGGGAAATCAGCTTGCTTATTTACTTCTTCAGCTTGCTTATTTACTTCTGTATGTTGATGATATAGTGCTCATGCCTCTTCTAATGAAGTTATTTACAGAATATTTATCCGCATGCTCTCACGAAGAGTTTGCAATTTGACAGATTTGGGCCGGTGGCATCATTTCCTGGGTAATCAAAGTGAACATCGGAGCATCTGTGGGTTAATTTTGGATCAGTCCTCAATACAATTCAAAGGGATATCATCTCCAGAGCTTTCAATCGTCCCCTGCTTGCAAAACGTGTGCCACCCCTAGTCGCATGCTATCATCAACTGAGTGCTTCTATGGTAATCCACCTCTATTGCCAATGATCCAACAATTTGTACCGGGCAGCTTTGCTTTGTTGTCTGGTCATATCAGTATCTCACATTCACACGCCCAGATATAATCATTATGTGTTCATACAATGAATGCCTCGGTTATCATGCATGAACTCAGACGGGATCCACCACTAGCACTTTCTACAAAAGAATAAGTTCGTTATATTTACATTAAGGCAACCAGTGAACTACGTATATAGAATGATTGGCCAAGACAAATACACCATACATGGTTAGCATACATCAGACGCAGATTCAGATTGGGGTGGATGCCCAGACTCCAGAAGATCAACTAGTGGCTACTGTGTTTTCCTTGGTGATAATTTGATTTCATGGTCTTCAAAACGGCAGCCTACTATCTCACGGTCTAGTGCAGAGGCATAATATAGAGGAGTAGCCAATGCTGTTGCAGAGACCACCTGGCAATTTACTTCTGGAATTACACCTCCCACTTCAGCAGGCCTCCGTTGTATACTGTGACAATGTTTCCGCAGTGTATATGTCTGACAATCCTGTCCAGCATCAACGCACAAAACACATTGAGATCGACATACACTTTGTAAGGGAGAAAGTTACTTTGTAAGGGAGAGAAAGTTCGAATAGTGCACTTTATTCGGGTCTCCATGTCCCATGTTTTCAATAAATGCTGACATCTTTAACCAAGGCCTATTTCTTCGACAAGTTGTGTCCAGTGTCATTATCGATCCGAGCTTGAGCGCGTCATGTTACCGGTCCGCCGCTCAACTGGGCGGGGGAGTCTTAAGCAGATGAGGTAATTTCCAACAGAGTATTACCTCTGAATTAGGAGAAAGTTATAATTAATTTCCTGTAATTAATCTCTGTAATCTTGTCTTTCCATATCTGTTTGTATTCTCCCTAATTTAAATGGGTCTTGTAACATCAAATACAAAAATCATTCAAGATATATCAAAATCCTCAACACTTATCAAAAAGATGTCTTATCAGTTTGAATCAATCCCCTCAATCACAATTCCTTTCCATATTCTGTTTGTATTCTCCCTATTTAAAGGGTCTTGTACATCAATACAAAATCATCAAGAATTCCAAATCCTCAAACACTTTCAAAAAGATGCTTATCAGGATCAATCTCATCACATGTCCATGCTCATTTCCTGGCTTTGATTTTTCCTTTTCAGGTACCCGATACCACCTTTTGATTTTTCTGTTCAAGGAGTAACCTCAATGTCAGTGGATGTGCATAAATATGGGCTGGCTCCTAAAGGAACAAGTATAGTTCTATACAGAAATCACGATATTAGAAAGGTAAAGTCTACTACTGCATGATTATAAGATATTGTTTTCATCTGTTAAGTGCAGTGACATATAAATTTCTCTACTTGCTTTCAAGTTTGAAATCCCAATGCCATTCCAATTTTATTGGACACAATGTGCTGGTGCTTCATGCAATTCATCTTAGCTCCAGGAAACTTCATCAGTTGATTTTATGCAAATTGATACTGCTTAGGATTTTTGTCTTTTGCCACAGAATTTGAATTCACAATACCATACATTGCTTCAATAGCTATTGGATTGTTACTATTGTTGCCTCTTTTTACTCTGTTGCCTCTTCAAGGTAATCAGTAGTTGGAGGACAAACAAAATCTTGGTAAATGGGATATTTGCATAAATGTTTTGCTGGAAGCGTAGATTTCTTGTTTTATATGTAGCTCATTAATTTGTTAATGCTTGTCCTTAATTATTTTTTTTCTAATATTAGTTTCTTGTCATGACATTGGTTATTTATGCTTGGCTCCTCGGCTCACTGTTTTCCAACAGCATCAATTTGTTGCTGGTAAGTCGACTTTCCTATCCAAACAAACTTTAGAAAGAACTTTTTTGATCAATGTCAAGTATTTTGGTTTTTAATCACAAATATCTTGTTCTAGAGGTGGCCTAACTGGCAACTACTATTTAGTTTTATCTCATCATTTTCCCTAAAAGATTACGACCGTCTGACTCATAATACTGTGCCTAAAAATGGTGAGAAAGAATGTGCTTCTTGCGGTGGGAATGGAGGACTGGTTTTCCGGTATTGCCAAACAACGTTGTGATAAATTAATGGGACCACTGGGGACATCCATAGGCAATACCTTTTGGGAAGACAAACTGCTTTTATTAATATTTTAGTTGTATAATAGGATTTCTTATTTTTTGTTGTTTCAAGTTTATGTTTTGCATTCAATATCTGTTCTCCTTTTGTCCTTCCTGCAGTCACTGAGTGGTCAGGTGGGCTCTATGTTTCTCCTACCATTGCTGGAAGCAGACCTGGGAGTTTAATAGCTGGGGCTTGGGCAGCAATGATGTCAATAGGACAAGAAGGTGTCTGCATTTGGTTTCGCTTATTGCTTATTAAGATATTTTCTTTGATGCTATATTTTTGTTTTGATAGTTGTTTCGTTAAATTTTAAAGGTTATTTGAAGAACACAAAAGCAATAATGGACGCATCAAAAAAAATACAGCAAGGGTTTGTATTTTTACTGCCATTTTTCTTTGCACTACTTTGGATTATGCAATTGAATTATTGAAATTGAGTCTTCTTCTTCTTTAGAATAAAGGAGATTCCTGAATTATTTATCATTGGAAGACCAGATATGACAATCGTGGCATTTGGATCAAATGTTCTAGATATATTTGAAGTCAATGATATTATGTCATCAAAAGGCTGGCATTTGAATGCATTACAGAGACCTAACAGGTAATCAATTTACGTGGAAACACACGTACAAAAAATGACATATTCGTCTCCGGTAGCAAGTAAATCTACTATTTCATTGACAAGGAATGTGAAAACATAAATTCCAATTTGAATTGATTGATCCTGAATGGTCACAATATCTGATAATTCGTATCCATCATTGCATTCTAATTAGTGGCAGCTGAACATAAATTTGTCGAGAATATTTTACATACTAATTGTTTCTTTCTGCTAATTTTGCGATATCAGCCTTCACATCTGCGTGACCCTACAACATGTATCGGTTGTTGAGGACTTCCTTAGGGATTTGAGGGAATCTGTTGAAACTGTAAGTTCTATGAAAAAAAATTATGAAATCAGCTTATAGTTCTTTAGTAAATATGAGGTGCTTCAAAATTTGTTTTTCATTTTGGGTGCTGGTGGAGGATGAGTTATATTGTAGTAATGTCTCAATCATCTTATCTTTCTTTACTTGAATCTTTCAGGTGAAAGAAAACCCAGGTCCCATAAGTGGAGGCCTAGCTCCAATTTATGGCGCCGCGGGAAGGATACCAGATAGAGTTATGGTTCAGGAGTTGTTAGTGAATTTCATGGACAGTACATGCTAGTGTCATTCCCTACCTTTTGAATTCAATTTTTTTCTTTTTAATTTATTACTTTTCTCACCTTTGATCTTGTACGAGAATATATCACTAATTATGATTGAAATGGACTTCTACTTATTATTTTCATTTATGGCAAGTAAATTAAATGATTAGTTTAACGGCCTAGCATTTCATCAAAGGTCGGAGACAGTAATGTTTAATCTAAATAATAAAAATAATGTTTTAGTTTAGTTAAAATATTAAAAATTATATAAAAAACTGTTGCGGAGCATATTTTAATCGTATGGGGCTTCCCTGATAAATTTCTGTTGTAAGGGCTGACGTGTTCATGGGCTAGGCTGTAAGTTTCAATTTTTGGAAAAATTTACGGCTGTTTGGGCCCGCTTGATTCTATTTAAACGTTTGACATTTTCTAACTGGACATAAGCTCATATTTCACAGATGCCATGTCCCACTCGCTGGAATGTCGTGTCGTCGAAAAACTGATCAATTCTATCGATTGAATGTCGTGTCATTGGAAGACCGGTTAATTATTTAAAGTATTTAAGAAACGACTTGTCCTTGTGGGCTGCGCCTGTTTTCACCTACTACATTATATATCTACATAAATATAAAATCAAAAGAAAACGCGAATGAGAACTGTGGCGCGATTCCACAACTGTGAACCGTTAATGGAGAATTGATCCTTAACGTCCAAGTTTTTCCCTATTTTTTGGTTTTATGGCCATCATTGATTCTATCTACTGGGTAGCATGTCCAGTCATTCGTGTACGAAAAAGTTTTAGTCGCTATAATGCAGACTCGTTTTTACGCTTTTGGTTCTAACTCTAAAGTGCCTTCCAGTTTATGTGTGGTCATGATCAACAGTGATGATTCATACAGGTCAATTATTAGCTGACCTCTCGGGTATGTAACATTTCTATGTGGAAATTAGGCTTTTTCACCGAATTACAAACAATTTATGAAGTCTTTTTCCATTAAATTAAAAATAATTTGTGAATTATTGTACTGAGTAATTACATAAGTAAATTTCAAGATAAATAGAAAAGTCATAAACAGTCTCACTTAAAATCCACTTGCCTCGATTAAATTCGTGTCGTTTGACAGAATTTACCTAGACATTCAATTAATCAGACAATAACCACCAAAATATTTTTGCCCAACAATAGCTATTAAATAAATAAAGACAAAAGCAATAAATAAGAGAGAATACTAGAATTTTAACGAGTTCGGCCAATTTTGCCTACGTCCTGGACATTACCAAACTTATATTTCACTGAAGAAATATACAAATTGAGAAAGGAGAGAAACTTGTCTACCCTACTAAGTATTGGAAGACAACTTGGGACGATTAAAATGAAACTAGGCTACTTTTATAGCCAAAAAGAGCCCCTCTCCCTTCCTAAAATCCCGACGTGGGATATTTGCCATATAACCAACAATTTCTTCTTCTTCTTCTTCTTCTTATTATGAATGATTAGATGAGTATTCAAAATATGGAGGAAAGTATTGTTGGATTGATCCATGATTTTTTTAACTTAATGTTAAATTGTGTATGTGCTTTTGTTGCATTGTTGGCTGCTCAATAGAAAATTGGGGATTACCCATGTTTTTTTGGTCCCTGTTAGTAGTTTGTTTGGAGGGAATGAATGTATTGAAACTAGTCTTTCCAAATCCTTCCGAAGATGATAAGCTAAAATTTTGAGAGATAAGATTGAGTTATAATGTTGTTACTTTAATCATAATATTGTTGCTCAATTGCATAATGAATGAATTATTTCTACATTGTCCCGAAGCCCGGTGAGACTTAGCACATCAATTTATAGCTGTGCTTATAAAGAACTTCAGCTCAACTTAATACAGTCTTTGAAACTTCATGATACAATTTGTAAATGCATCATAGAGTCCTTATGTATTCACAACGAAACAATATGCGTTACATTGCAGATCAATTGCTTAAAGGCAGCTTTTTTGGGAAGGACTGCCTCCATTATTTATTCGTTCGCCTCAAGCTCTTCATAATACAATCACTCATATATTGGTAGCAACAATCACCTTACAAACACAATAATGCTTCTTACTAAATTGAAGATGATACTTAAGAATCAAGCTTCACTTCTGACTTTTGCATCCACATTTTAGAGCTCCAACACGAGGTCTACATGCAAAACATAACTGAATTAGCATAGTTGCTTAGAAGTTAGTACCAAGCCTGAAAAAAAAATACTAAATATAGTTACTAGTGCTGAGAGCATATGGCTCTTGAAGCAGTCCATTCTTGTAATGCTTAACTCTAGAGTCACTGCAAAGATGCCATAGAATGTAACTTAAAGGGAAGCTAGAATAAGATCAACAGTGGGAAACATGTTTTGCCAACTACTGACATGTACATTTTCCTTGATCTTAAAGCAGAACCTTCCAGCTATATAATTTATGACTCTAGTTCCTCAGAAGTTGCTGACTATCTGCTTGGGTTTCAGTAAAGTATTTAAGACTGAATTATATGGATACTTACAATCGGCATCTGTTTTGATCCAGTATTCCCTGCTCCCACTTGAGTCACTGCTGCTAAGAGTAAATTGGGGTGGGTTAGATTGACTCTTGTATCGCCTTATGCTCCGCTTTGAAAGGGCTTTTGGCGGAATTATTGTGATCTCTTCATCTGGGACCATATGACCTCCATTGTTGCCGTTCTTCTTGTTTTCATTTTTTGGGGGTTTATCGGCCTTCCGTGGAGCTGTTGAGCTTTCAGGATGAACTTTTCTATGGAACATATGTAGGATCTGCACAGCACAAATTGATCACAGTTTTATACCCAGAATGGTACACATATCATTTAAAACCTGTAATGCAATACTTCTCTGGGGTGAGAATTATGTCAGTTATGCAGTGATTTCATTTGTGTATGTTGAAAAATAGTAAACAGAAGATGGTTGACCCACAAATTTGTCAATTTATTATTTTATTTCATCAATGTTTGGATGAGTATCTGTCCAGATGCATTTTGATGATCATTTGGCTGCAAAATAAGTTTATTAGGATTATTTACTTGCATCACATTGAGATAATAATTCTTACACCGAGTTTGCACATTCATGCACGAAGGATTTTGACAGAGATGGTTTATGAAGTGATACCTTTTGCAGTTTTGTTTCTGTTGAAGCAGAATCAACGGTTCCACCACCAGCAGCAGAGCTCCTAGAGGAAGCATGGAGCATTTTCTTCTTCAGCATCTTTTTCATGAGAGGTACAGAAGATTTGTCAGCTTCCTTTTCCATGCGTTTCTCATCCCTCTCACATTTGCTTCCAGAATTCTCTTCTGCCATTTTAGTCCTCTGGAACAGCTCACCAAGTGATGTCCTGTGCTCCTTCTTTGCCATAGTTGTTGTTTCCGACAGTTCAATTGCTGACCCAAAAAGGTATCCCTGAAGTGGACAGATTGCTGTTCCATTTGCATTGGTATCCTGTCCTTCCATTGGTTTGCCACTAAGGGTAATAGTGCTACCATGACTGCTTCTACCTGCACTGACATAACTGCTTCTTCCTGATGAATCATTGCAACAATCTTCTCTAGCTTCAGCTCCCAGAACCTTCTCCAACTCATCATTGATGAGCTTGAGCTCATTCTCAGTTACTTCAGTCTCTTTTTCAGTTATGTTCTCAACAGAGATGGCAAATGTTGGTGTTGAGGGGTCAGTATTGACAGGATCTGAGCCAAGAGTACCAATTGCAAGAAAACCATGGAATAGTTCAGATATGGCGGCAGATGATTCTTCTTCGTAGTCATCTTCATCTTCTTCTTCTGTTCTTGCTGCTTCTAGACCAGCAAAAGATTTTCGAATGTGATCTTTTTGGGCTTGCTTGAATTGTCTGGTGCCATAGTTTGGTTTTGGGTAGTATTGTTGGTCATCAAGTGATGGCTGTCCTATAAGACAATTGCAGGCGTGTCCTGTTACAAAAAATGTTAAATGGACTAGATTGAAACGATTCTATCATTTCATTTCCTAAGGAGAAAATTATGACTATCTTCTAACATTTTGTCAGTCCAAGATTCAAATTTTTATACATTTCAGACCAACTTCTTTTGTTTCCTGTGGATGTATTCCAGTCAGCATGCTGTATGAGGCATAGGCCCTCTTAAGGAAATAATTCTATTATAATTTATGTGAAGTTTTCAATTCAAACTCTGTTGTCTTTCTTGAAGCGACATTACACATCAAGCTTCTGGTTATGAACCATATATCCTAGTAGACTAATGCGAATCTGCATCCAAGGAATATAGGCTACTTTGTTAATAGCCTTATGGAATGTAATCTAACGCATTTTCAGTTCAAACATTAAACTGCAAATGCATTTGGTTACATTACATTAAATTCCATTATGGAATTACCAAAGTACCCTTATCATTTGGTTCATGTCTATAATCTGAGCTTTGCATGACCATGCAAATATGGTTGTCATTTTTCTTGTTCTCCTTTTTTTTTTTCTTTTTTTTTTTTTTCAGTGCGGTGTGGCAACACAAAACTACAATGATCATTATTTGTGTGGTTATATGCCTATTTTAACAGAAAAATCTATATGATGAAATGAAACTTACCAATGGCAAAATCCTTCAGTTGTTCACTGCTATTCTGCCGAAACTTTCGGTGCATCCAACCTAGTAACTGCAATAAGGTGTGATTTGGTGGTTAGCTCATGAAGCATTGAGGAATATTATTTTCTTTTCCTAGCATAAATAGTTGTACTGTTTTCTTTTTGTTGAAAAAGAAAATGGACTTCACCTTCATTTTCTTTTTCTCTCTTCAGAAGACTGGAGCTTTCTTCACTTTGATTATGATGAGAGGATAGGAGATAAGCCACTTTTCATAATCAGGGGTGGTACTGTTATGAATAGGGTTTCAGTCGCTGCTTGGAATCTCCCAAAGATGAAGATGGCTGGAGAGAAACACAAAGATAATTACAAGATTTGATTGCCTGTTCATTGTCAAGATCAAATCATGTGGACAAATTGATAGTAGGTCCTGGATCCTTCCAGCAGATGAATGTGTGGAAGCCACGTGTGTTTTGTTGCAAGGTTCATCATTTTTTTTTTCATGTTGGCTGTGATTGTTCTGTGTAACACAGTAACAGTCCTGCATTAAGCACTAAATGCAACATTCTTTCGCTATAATAGCATGCATCTTATTTTCTACAAATCTGATAAACCTGTATTTACAGATGCCTATTAACATGCTGATTTGACAGATGGCCTATATGCCTTGTTTGGAACTGTCTTTTGCAGTTTGACACGTTTACACACATGCACTTTCTTTTATCTTTCTAATAATAGCTATTGCTTGTCGATTTTCCTGCTGGGTTGGTGAAGGGGGACTCCGCATTCAAAAGTGGGGACATAAGATAAGAGAATATTTTGTGAGAGTTCAATGTGTTCAAGGACAATTTGACAAAAGAAAAGATCTTTTCTCACTTGGGAATAGCATATAATAAGCTGAATACTTGTTGAATTCCTTTAGTCCACTCCACTACTGGGGGCATTTGTCTAAAATGTCCTTTATCTGAAATATACTAAATTATGATTATCTTTTGTAAAGATCTCCATATTTACAGTATTATTTTGATCTTAAACTTTGCATATTTGCGGTGATCAACTGGTTGAACTCTCTAAAATTATAAAATTTCAGAAGAAACCTGTACAGCTTCAGTTCACTGGAATAAAGCCTTAGCCTTTATGTCAACAGTTTTGCATGTTAGGTTCCACGGTAAAATATTTGTAGTTAGTAACGTTGCCATGCTGTCTTCCACTCGGTGCAATCTAACTGTGAGAGCCTGGTTTTACCTGTGCTGATTGATGATAATATATTAACCTTTAACTTCCTATATAACTGTAGACGATATTAAAGGTTCTCTGACCCCACTACTTCCAGCTAACTTTTTTTCTGTTTGATATTGAAACTGCAAATTGAGATCAGGAAGTTTTTTTTCCTGCAGAGTTAGCCAGTCATGATAATTCTTTACCATCATAAGGTTTGTGTTTTCTCATATTTAGATGATCTGGACCAGGACTTTTGACCTTGAGATACTGAGTGTCAACTTTATCGATAGGAGTGAGCTGATTTGAAGTGAGTTTTTAGCCCAGAGAAAAACCATCTTTGGTTGGAATAAATATCTCTGCAAGTTTATTAATGATTTATGGAAGGCACAAATAGGATAGTAATTGGAAAGCTTGATCTAAATATAACTCATATTCTTCTAAGTGTGAATTATTTAATGTGTTGCGGTTATTTTTTAGAATCTGTTCCTTTTTGGCATATTTTTCACCTAAAAACCAATACTAAATATTTGTATCATTGATTGATTTGCTTAGAATTTAAAGTAATTGATTGAAAAGATTTGAGATATTAATTTCTAAGTGGGAAAAGTGAGCATATATTCCTGTTTCGTGGCAATCAATGATTGAAAATTTAATGTAATGGATCAAACTACGTTGGCTCAAAAGGGATTTGAATTCCTGACTTGGGAAAGCTACTGACTTGTGAAGAAATTGTTAATCTGATAGAAGAAAGAGTCCAAAAAAAAAAAAAAAAAAAAAAAAATAACTGTGTGCGGTTACTTTTTTAGACACTCTGTTCCTTTTTTGGCACTATTTTTCACCCTAACACACACCACATACCTACATTTTGTATCACTTGACTTGACTTTGCTACGACATTTACACACGTACACTTGACTTGACAACAGACTTTGACGACTATTACATTCTACACGTGGGACAAGTGACGCACTACTACTTCCTGTTTTCGTGGCACATCACACTGAACACTTGACACACATTTACACTGTACACTGGATCAACACACCTACCGTTGGCTTCACACACAGGGACTTTGAACACTTCCTGACTTGGGACACACGCTACTGACACTTGTGACACGACACATTGTAATCTGACTACGACACGACACGACGTCCCACACAAAAAAAAAACACACACACACGTACAAACACACGACAACACACACTTGACACCTTGTGACATGACTTTTACATACGACGACAGGTTACGAACAAACTAGCCATATTGGATCTTGGGTCAAACTTATACTGCTTTGACACGTTACACTGACTAAACCACAGTGACACACTGGACCGATGCACAGAACACTTTGACGGTCATAACCTTGCGACACCTTTACACCTTACGGTGTTGACACGTTTGGTAACTTCCACTTTCACTAAGGGACACTTGACTTACTACTCCTGGTGTCACTCACACACTACCACAAACTAAACAACACTGCTGTGGACAAGTTTGACACTACGTTCGCTGCAGTTTACAACTTTCTACGCTAAACCTACACGACTAACACTTCACCGTACGACTTTACTCACTGTGACTTGCCCTGAACTGACTACTTTCTGTACAACGCAACTTTTACTGCACTGTGTCACTCCTTGATGCTTGTTTGCACTCAAAACGTTTACACTTAACCTTCTGAAACTATGCGACTGACTGTCTGACACACTGGTCACTGGACGCCTGTATCCACGGTCCCTACGATTCTTGGACGTTCTGCCTAAAAAAAAAAAAAAAAAAAAAGAAAAAAAGAAAAAATTGAACTTGTGAATGATTTTAATAGAGAAGGTTAGAAAAATAGCCATATTGGATCTGGGTCAATTATATGCTTGAAGTTAATGATGAACCAAGTGAAATGGACCCTGCAAGAAATTTGAGGTCATAACTTGCGAACTTTAACTTAGGTTGAGTTGTACTTCCTATTTCATAGGGAATTGATTATATTCTGGTGTCATCAATACAAAACTAAAAATGCTGTGGAAATGTTTGAATAGTCGCTGCAGTTTTAAATTTCTAGCTTAAACTAAGAGTAAATTCACGTAGATTTATCATGTGATTGCCCTGATGATATTTCTGTAAAGCAATTTTATGCATGTGTCATCTTGATGCTTGTTTGCATCAAAAGTTTAATACTTCTGAATATGCAGATACTGTCTGAAAAGGTCATGGAGCTGTATCCCAGGTCCCTAGATTCTTGGAGTTCTGCTGGTGAGAAGGAGAAATTGGTACTGCTCCTAAACTGTTGAATGCTTCTCAATGCGTTGGTGAAAATGTCTGTGGTCCTGCTTTCAATTGTTCTAAATTACATTTCAGTAGGTTTGCACATTAAATTTTTGTTGTGATGTGTATACTCATGAACAAAACAAATTATGCTGATAAAGAAAGATGCTCTGAAGATGGAAAGGCGCAGATCAGACACAATCCGAACCATGTGTTAGGTTTCTACATTATAAGCTAATCATATACTAAGAGGGTAGGGTCAAGTGAATTTTATGTGCCTCGCTCTTTTAGGTAGCCAACGTGAAACTAGACCACGAACTTCTGAACAATTTGGCAATTTGCAGCCACAAACATAGCCGGCTCTGCGGTAGAAACCATAAAGGTTCATTCATCCTCACTTGACTTTATTCCATCATTGAGTCTGGACAAGCAGATTTCCATGGTGATGTGAGTTCTATATGGACCCCCATAGTCATGGTGGCTTTTGTCACAATTTAAGTTAACCTTCATTTTGAATTACCTTTTGAGATGGTGGGACTATGCTGTTTCTTTTTCTTTGTTAAAACAGAGACTTCTGGTACAACTCAGCTTAGAATATAAAGCAAACAGAAAGAGTCAAGCAGGTGGTGTGTATGGTAAGTCACCTGTATTATGTTGGCAATAACTTCTTGCATTTGTATGTTAACTAATTGAATGTAATAAATTCATTAGTTCAAGTTGTGTTGGTAATATAATTTTGATTCGATGCTGAACACATGTATGGCCATCAATTGGCCAAGTAAGAATGTGCCATTGACAGATCAGGTTGACAGCGGAAGGACTTCATTAAGCTCAAGTGTGCATACAACCTGAGACAACCCATGCTGTATCAACAAATGTGTCGCCTTTCAATGCCCAGGCCCTGCTAAGATTTTCCTGGAATCTGGCCCCAAGTGCACCTCCACATTCATATGCTTCTGAGCAGAAGAAAACAAGGAGGTTCTGGTTTTTATTGTAGAATTGGTCCTGACTCGGAAACTTGAACTTGTGTTGAAAATCCCGCCTGTACAGTTTTAGGATGATATTCAGATGTTTCATATATCATTTTGGTGCATTTTGTCTTTTAATGTTTATTATTATACCTAGTTCCTATAATTTGGACTGCAAATGTTATATTTTGCTTGTCTAGATTCCTTGTATTCTACACCTAATTCTTTGATTTGGACTGGAAATTTCAGATTTTCCTTGTCCAGAAGATCTAGTTTCTGTGGCCAGTTTCTAAACACGATTTTACCTGTTCGAGCTCAAGATTGACAAGCTTCGATTACAGGTCAGGTTCTTTGATTTGCCCTGCAAATTATTGCAGAATTATAGCATGATAAAGATACATTCTATAATCATTTATGCACCTAATCCTGTACCATAATAACGGAAACTAAACTAAAGAAATATATAACTGCACTTAGATTTTTTTTTTTTTTAATCTTAGAGTCTGTTTATTTCAAGTTCTCAATAACTGCACTTGGCTATCTATGGTGATTAACAATTGGTTAGTTGCTAGAGATTAGAAGGTCAAATGCTACTAATGTTGCAATATTATTTATTATCATTGTTGTTTATTTTATTTTCATGCTAAGATTGGAATAGCATTTAGGAAAATTTCTTCCAACAATGGTGATTCTAAATTTTAAATGATAAAATTTACTTAAAAATACAATCGATTTCGACTGATCGGACCATTTATTCATATCATTGATTGAAATGCTTTTTGATGCAATCGGTGGCATGTACATCAGAAAAAAATCGTATAAAACCTTGCACATGGAATGAAAGGGAAAAGAAAAAGAAGTAATGAAAAAGATTATTATCTCCATAGATGTTTAAAAAAAGCCGGAAATCTCGTTAGCAAAAAAGGGATTTAGGATAATTTTTTTAGGCCTTATTGTCTATTCTGAATGGCAGCAAATGCTATATTTCTCCCTCACTACCAATCTCACTCTTAAGCCTTATCAATGATTTTCTAATTTTGCTAAAAATAACTTGTTTATTTACATTTTTTTTATTTTATGTTTTGGCTTTTTGAACGACTGTGCGTACAGTGTATTTTCTATTTACCCAATAATTTAAAAAAAAAAAAAACAAAAACATCTTAGTCAATGTACATATCAATTTATTTTGATACATCTCTCATTAATCAAATTCAAAACCTACTCTTTTGTCATTTTAAGTCATGGGTTTTTGAGATTTGATTTGTGACAGGTTTTTAACTAGTTCATATCCATTTTCCATCTCTCTAAAATCCATTATAATATAATACATAAAATAATCCAAGAACTATCAGTTTTTGAAAATTTATAAAATATTAAATTAAAAAGATAAACATGTGTGTTTTTTCAATCATAAATAATAGAGGTAATTGATCCATTCTCCATTAAATGCAACATATCTCATTTCATGTTTGAACCATATCGTTTTTGTCCCCCCAACTTCTCATTTTGGCTGCTTAGCATATAAATACACCAAGGAAAAGTTATTCATGTATGACAACTCACAAAACAAGGAAAAAAAAAAAAAAAATTGAACCATATCGTTTTTTTTTGTCCCCCCCACACTTCTCATTTTGGCTGCTTACGCATACTTACACATACAACCAAACGGAACAACGTTATTCATAGTATGACACTCAACACACAACAACGGACACAAACAAAACAAACAACAACACGAACGACGAACTGTGACACTCTTCAACAATACGAAAACTTACAGTTGGTGATTACATACTTGGACACAACGGACGTACGTTTACCTTCACTCTAAACACTTGCTACACAATTACCCCTACACGTCACACTCACCATTACGTTACACGTTCCCACACTGACATTGGAACTGACTACTACTTTGCACACTAACAGTACATGACCAACACGACGATGAATCCACACTTAACGTTACACTTCTTTTTTGGTTTGTATATCAACTTTCGACTTAACACTTTCACAATTTAACGCTGGCTGAACCAGACTTCACCGACACACACGACGACGCAACACGTGTTTTCTCTCTGACTGTTAACACGTAACTTTTACTACCCATTTAATACACACTGACGACCTCTACTAACACAAACACGACAGGACTTTTTTGCTACACGCTCGACTACAAACTGAACTTTTCCTACGTCAACCGACTGTACTTACACTCTACTCTTTTCCACCGCGACGTCGGACTACGCAATTTAACTCAACTAATTTCACTTCCAACTCCCTACCGTACTTTGACGATACCACACGACACGGGGACCGACAACCACATACCTCACACTGAAAAAAAAAAAAAAAAGAGAGATGTGATGCTCAAAATAGAAAACTTAAGGTTGGTGATTAATATTGGAAAAGGAGTAGTTTACTTCATCTAAATTGCTAAAATTACCCTAAAGTCACATCACATTAGTTAAGTTCCCAATGAATTGGAGATGATATATTTGCAATCAAAGTAATGAAAAAGAGATGATCCAATTAAGTTAATTCTTTTTTGGTTTGTATATCAATTTCGATTAATTCAAATTTACGCTGGCTGAACAGATTCACGAAAGAGATGCAAAGTGTTTTCTCTCTGATGTTTAAAGTAATTTTATACCCATAATACAAACTTGAGACATCTACTAAAAAAAGAAGGGATTTTTGCTAAGCTCGATAAAATGAATTTCTAGTCAAACGATGTATTACATCTATCTTTCACGATCGGATAGCAATCTTAACTCAATAATTTCATTCCAATCCCTACGTATTGAGATACAAGAAGGGGACCCGAACAATACTCATTTATATACCTAACATGGATAAGATTTTGAGCAAGCTGCCTTTAAGGACAAACCCTAAATTGTCATCACCTCTATGCAGCTTTTTACCCTACTCGAACTACATATCACCATACCCTACAAAAGGACAAACCCTAATTTGCCATTACGTGAATGCCTCTTTGCAACCCTATCTCTCATTTGTAAGGTGTGTCTCTCTCATAATTTTTCTCTCTAATTTACTCCATGCTTTGTAAGTAATATTCTTTTCTTTCATAAAATTTAAATATATATTTTCATTGTTAGGAATCTAAAGACATGTTTAGTATTTCTTTTTGATTGTTGTTGAATAATAAATAAATATATTTGAAAAATGAATCGAGAAAATAATTCAAAAGAAAAAATCGTATTAGTAATATAAGTTCATTTATAATTGAATTATAATTTATGCAGATGAAATTTAATGAATATAAATTTGTAAATTAATTCTATGAAATTATTATTTGCTTATAAAATATATTTAGACCAATTAAACTTCAATATAATTGCGAAATCAACCTTTATCCTTTTAGCCCTAAAGAAGAAATATAATTTCTATATTCAAAACTGAATTATCTTCTCTTTGCCATCATCTTCTGTCGTTGTTGTGCAGTTATTACCATAAATTTCATGTCACATTTTGATATAAGAAACTGAAACTCTAATGGTCCCATCCTCAACCTACTTAAAATTCAAGAATTATCCCTTGTGAGAACAATAAATAAATAAATAAATAAATGAGAATGACTTGTCCAAGCCCGATAGGATCAGCATCGAATTAGCTCATTTCAATTTATCCGCATATATTTTTATGGCATCCAAATCCGAAATCAAATAGTATAATAATCAATTCAAACAAATTTAAATCAATTTGAACTTTGATTAGTTATATGCTTAATTATATATGGCAACCCAAATAAATCCGAAATCAAATGATTTTATGTATCCAAACTAATTGATAAACGAATTTCTAAAGTACCTATGTAAATCCAACCAATTTGAGTCATTTAATTCGGTTCTGCTTACCAGTGGAGCCTAGTCTATTTCCTTTTCATTTTCATTACAAAAATTAAAAATTAAACTCAATCAATCGAGTGTTTTATAATACATAATAATCTCAAAAACAACATTAGAAAAACTACCCAATGTTCTACCATTTATGCTAGTATAGTTCTCTCTTTTTCACCCTCAATTTTCCTATCTACAAATTAAAAATTTATTAAGAACCAACACCAATTTTAAAAAGACAACCACTCACCCACTCAGTGAGAGAAAGTGTTGGGCTTTTCATGGGCTTATCAATCTTAGGTTGCCCTAAAGATAGGGCACTAGGACCAAAATTAGTGGCTTTTAACAAATAAAAAATAGTAATAAAATAAGAAGCAAAAGAACCAAAATTGTTGCAAGGAAATATAAGGGATTAGACAGCCAAAAAGGAATCAAAACAAAGCATAGAAAGTGGCGGCACCGAATATAATAAAGTAATATATTAATAATTTTCGTAGATAATATCCCAGTTTATATGATTATTAATTATTATTATATTATTATTATAATCGCCACTAACCAGCGAAAAAACACAGTTTCATTTCATTGCCCCACCTCAAAAAATTATCTCTACCTAATCTCTTTATCTTAATTTCTAAGCAAGATTAAATCATACTTGCCCATCAAAATCACAAACAAAAACAAGGATTTCTGAATATTTTCCTGGAAAATCATCCATTCAAGATTTTCTGCTAGAAAATTTTGTGCTGGCAAGAAATTAAACAAAATCAAGAACATAAAAAGACTAAAATTAAATTAAAGCTTCCATCGAGATTTGAGACAGGCACTTAAAACCTTCCAGCAAAACTATTAATTTTTTTGCTTTTCTAAATTTTTTAGTGCTCAAAAAATATAAAAAAGCAAAAAATATTTAATTTTTTCTATTATTTTTTGCTACTACACATTCGGACTCCAAAGAGACCATAAACGAGAATTGAATAACCCCAGCACGTCCGGCAATACCTTCCTTGCCAAACCCTTGTGGTTACTTACTGCCGCCGGCGACCTTAAGACAACTGTAATCTCCTCCTCCTCCGCCTCCTCTGCTACAGGTTCATTCTTCTTAACTCCTTTTTCCTCCTCAACATCTTCCCCATTATCTGCTATCCCCGACGAAGCAACGGCACCATCAGGAGAAATAAACGAGGATTCATTTATTTCCGGCGGCGGAGTTTCCATCTCACGCATTTCGGGTAGACTTAAAACGCCAATAGCTGTTTTGTCATCAACCCGTTTACCCGCTTTGTCTTTTTTCTTACCTCGAGTACTTTTCTTAGACTGCTCGCCGTTGGTCAGGTGGTCTTCAAAAGCTTCAATCACTTGATGGATAAGCTCACGATTAGGAGAAGAGTCCCACCTGAACCAGAAACTGGTATAACAGTCAAAACAGTCACAATCAAAGATAGGAGATTTACGGTTGCTGTTGTGGTTGTTGGTGGCAGTAGCGGTGTTTAGTGGCTTTTTCGAGGATTTTTTCTTAGAATCTTGAGAAAGAGAAGATGGGTTTGGAGTTGTGGTGGTTTTCATTGACCTGGTAATCATATAAGCAAGAACTTCTCGGTCTTCAAGAGAAAGAACAGAAGCTAAAGCGAGAATGGCAGCAGGAAGAAGCTTTAGTATAGAAAGGACATCTCTGTCTCTGTCTTTAATGGCAGAAGCAGTAACAGAAGAAGAGGAAGAAGATGATGATGATGGAGATGGGTACACTTTACCTTTGTTCTTTATCTTCATTTCTTCTTTCCCTCAGTATGGTTTGCTTTACTTTCCTTTTTCTTTTTTTTTTTTTTTTTTGAAGGAAGAACAAGAGAGGAGAGAGTTTGTTTTTGATAGAGAGAGAAGGGAGGCGCACAGATGGAAAGTTTGGTAGGGTTTTTTAATTGACTTGATAAACAAGGCAAAAAGTAAGGGTACGTACCTCATTGACACAGAGGTCACCGTCCATTAATTTTCAGGCTAATTGTGGTTCTGTACAACACGCGCTGGCGGGAACGCGTCCCCACTACTTGCATGGAAGAAAGAATTTCGGAGCTAAAAATAAACGAAAAGGCTTTTGGCCTAGAATTTAGAAATAACAAATCGATGATAATTACTTTTTATTACACTAATAACTTCTTTTTTTCCCCTTTAATAACTTTAGTTACACTCAAACATCGTTTTTGTTATCAAAATAAATGACAAAGGAAAAAAAGGGAATTGCATAAATGTGTTATTTAATTTTATAATTCAATTTTGTAATGTCCTAAATTATGATATGATACATCTATACATTCACAAATTTTAATAAATTTTTAATATTGTAATGATAATTTTGTAATTTTTTATATTTTAAACAAAATCTCATGTGTAACTTAAGAATAATTTTTGTATTTTTTAACTATTTAATTAACATTTAATCAAACTAATTTTATTAGTTAGAGCATTCAATAAATAATTTTATAAATAAAATATTCAAAATAGATGTAATATTACAATTTAAAGTATTTAATTGATCGAAATAAAAATAAAAAGTGCCATAATACTTTTTATAAAATTTAGATATATTTGACTATATATCAACAAATACATTATTATTATTATTATTATTAAATCTCAAAATAAACAAAAATAATTATTATTGATCTATATTAATGAATTTCACAGTTTATTTAGTCCAATAGCTCCCAAATCTTTCTAAAAACTTTGAAGAGTACGAATCGGGACATTTATAATTTTATACGAGTATAATTAATGTAAAAAAAAACTAAAAATTTAAGTAAAACAAATGATAAAAAAATATAATTGTGTCAGCACGCTTCCCGAGACGCCTGAAGGTGGTCAGAGTTACTGTCTGCGAGGGTAAAAACGGAGGGATGGTCTTGCGAGTGGGCTACGCGACTTGCCCATCACCGAACAAAAGAAAGAGTACTGTTTCTGCGGCTTCTGACGAAGGGTATACTAGTCTTTTCGATATTCTCGGCATGGATAAAGACAACCGACCAAAAGCACCTTGAACAGTACAAAAATTTTTTTGAAGTGCATAGGAAGCCGGTGTGCTGAGAAAACATGTAAGAATATGATTGGTCAAAGGGAAAAAAAAAGAAGGAAAATTTTATTTTTTTTACTGTTTGTGTTTCAAATTTTTGACCCATTTTTTCCTCTCCTCGAAAGAAGAGAGGGCTACCTGAAATGGCATAGCTTGATTGAAACCTGCCATTCAAAATCTTTCCATGGTCACAGCCTTGGCCTTGTCTCCAATGGGTTGGCCCTTGCAGTTTTTGGGCCCTGTTACAAAGATATGAAAATGATCTCTTTTGACTAATACCAAAAAAATTAATTTATATAAATTGTAAAATTAAGTTAGAGATCGGATTGTTTTAAATTTAGCAAGTAAATCCAATTTAAATTGAAGACAACACTAGTAATTAATATATCTTTCGTGACAGAGAAAACTCGAATTTGAAAGTATTTTCTCTAATGATAATTTTTGTAACAGAAAAAATTTAAATTCAAAATATTTCATTCTTTATATTTTATAAAATAGATAAAAAAAATCAACCGAACTCCAGTAGTTTAGATTATTATTGCAAAGACCTTCGGTTTGAAAGTACATGGCATTTTAATTTTTCTTTTCTAAAAGCAGCAATATCCTTTCTCACAAGTCATTATCATGTACTTGGTTAACAATTAGGGTCCCAATCAACAATAGATAATTAAAATTTTAAGAATAGAATATTAGTGAATGGAGCAGCTTTCTAATAGTTTTAGCATACAAATATGCATATCTTTAGCATAGTTGGGCAAAATTTCAAAAACACCCCCACCCCCATACATAGAATATTTCAAATGGATGCTTAATCCTTGATTGTTAATTATTCTGAACAATAATACCCAAAATAAGGGAATTAAAGATTCCCACTTCCACTGATGTCTCTTAACCTCTCAACAATCAAAGTAACAACATTTACTTAGAGAATATTGAAATGCAAATCATATTTTTTAAGCCAAGTTATTGAGGCATCCAACCTAAGAAATGTGCCTAGGAACAAAAATATATGTATGCATATAGGAATTCAAGGTCAAGAATATACCTAGAAAAGAAATTGAAGTATGTTTCTTTTTTCCTTATTGTTTCTAAAGCATGGTTCCCATGAATTCCATGTGGGAATTAATCCTAGTTTATGAACGGTTCGGATCAAGTGCCGATCTTCGACTTTTTATAACAAGAATTATGCAAGTAAAAAGGAAAGTCATTTAACATTATAATACATATATCAGGAATAAGAGAAGGAAGAAAAACAAACCTACGTATATACTACAATACAGCACATGATTGTTTTTCTAAAGAAAAACAGGTTTAAGTGGAAGAACTACTATAAGTTTATACAAAAAAGAGCAATGGACTAATTAGCTTTCTTATCTGTTGGTTGGGATTTATTTGCAGCAGCAGAGCTCTTGTCCTCCGCCATCTTCGAGTGTATTTCATTTCTCTCCTCCTCGAAGTACTTCTCAAATGCCCGAGGAAGGAATCGAGGAATCAAAAACCCGAAAAGATTGATCGAAAAATATAACAAGTTGGTTGCTGCTAGGCCCCTTCCAAGCCAATACCAGGAAACGTCCTGCGGAAAGAACATCAAATTTCTAGTAATTTCTTGGCAATGCACACTCCCCAAGTAAGCAACAGTCGATTTTATTGAACCTTAATGGAAAAACTAGTTGAATTAGGCCATAAAGACTCATGGTCGGTCACATTAAATTTAGTTAGTAGCAAAATAGGACTACTGACTTGTTCCAGCTTCGAATATGGAATTCAAAGGGATCAAATAGGAAATGATACTCTGAATCATGGGATTATAATGAAATTTATGATCAACCAACATTTATCAAATTTGAAACAGAGTCGGTACAGTAACGAATACCTTGATCTGTGCATCAGCTGGTAGAGTTTTGTTAATCCACACATCACGTATCCAGTCAATAAGAACAAAAATCCTCCTCACAGTATAAAGCAATGGCACTAATGCTCTCACTGGAGGCGAGAACAATGACAACCCACTTATTATATTCTCAGTAAGTATCTGAAATGATAGCAAGAACAAGTGAGGTGTCGCTGACCGAACAGCATAACCATCGCCTCTAGCAAACCCTCCTAATACATATGCCAGTGGCAAGAACAGGCCTATTGATGTTCCCACAATAACATAAAACCTAAAGAATTTGGTTCCTTGAAAAATCTCTTGAGAGCCTGTATTGGCTCTGCCATGTGTAGGAAAGGCCCATCGAGCTAGGATTAAAATGTAAGTGGAAGCAAGAGCTGGGAACACCAAATCAAGAAGTGGAACAAGGCCACTAGCTGAGAAAACCATTATGAAAGCAACTAGTTGGAGTTCTATTACTCGCAACGATCCCATTATACCCCCCATCATCGCCTGCTGTTGCTTTTCTTTGGGATTTGCAGGTTTAGTTGTAGTACCATCAAGTTCACTTCTAGCAGCTGTAGCCAGAGATACACCGGACATTTTACTTCAATTTGGTCGAATGTGTTCTTCTTGTACTGTTTTATGTTTGTATTATGAGATCAACTTACTGAAATTAAAAAAGAAAAAAAAAAGACAATTGTCTGAGAATAGAAGCACACAACAATTAATTAAATATAATCAAAGAAAATATATCTTTTATTAGAAAACTGTCACCAAATTCAAGCGATGATCATATGGGTAAATTAACATCTATACAGACTTGGGATTTGAATGAAATGAAGTAAAGAGAGATCTAGAGAGCTTTTCCAGTCTTTTTGAATTCTTTATCCATCATCCAAGGCCATAATCTAGCTATAATATATAACACTCAAATATCAGAAGTTGGAAATGTAAAATTTAAATTTATATATGGTTTTCCCTGAATGGAAAAAGAACAAAAAACTTACAAGAGATCAAAGAGTTGAAGAAAGTTAAAAATCAAAACTTCAGAACCTAATGCCACACTCTAATCACAGATATATAATAAATTGTAGAAAAAATAGCTTAACGACAAGTTCTAATCTATAACAGAAACGATAGAATGATTAAAACAAAAATTTCTCAAGAAAAAAAGAACCCAGCACAAAAACAAGTCCAGTTGAACTTACTGAGGATTCCTTCAAGTCCTTGGCCTCTGAACTGAATACTCTGTGGAAGGATCATAAAGAATTTGGCTTTTCAGTTTCAAGGTAGAAGGCGGTGAGTAATGGTATCAAGTGTTGCTTCAAGAATGAGCCACGTGGCTGACATGTACATGGGTTTCTTGCACACTCGTCAACTCGTGTTTCTGTGAATTTTTGAGTTCATCAGGTTCAATTTCCAAGGTGGTGAGTAATAAAAGTTTCTTCTCATCTATTAATCAAGGGAAAAGTTTCTCTTCATTTTGATTATTAGTAGTTTTTAATTTAAAGCCCAAACCATAATTATTTATGGGCCAAAACACAAGCCCAAATAAAGTCCATGGGAAAATCAACAAAATTGTGCAAACTAAACTCCAAAGTTGGAAATGAATTTATTTACACTATATAAATAAGAAAATGGACAATTTGGAATTTGATTTCTTATATGGAACGTTATTCATTAGTCTTGATTTGATAGAAAATTTACAAGTGTGGATGATCCAAATAGGGAATTTCTATAAGACCTAAAATCCCAAGTAATTACAAAATTTATTGTTTGAAAAGATTTAGAAAGTTCTAAGCTTTCTAATCCTATATATTTCTAAACTTAAATCACTTAGTATCATCTCAGCTTGACAAGAAAAACTAGCAATGGGAAAGGTAAAGAGTAAAAAAGTTTTGTTTTTGTATTATCATAGTTTTTATCTTGAAAGCTTAATTTTTTATTTAACCTTTTTTGTTTGGTTTCTAGAATAACAAGAACCAGCAGAACTGGAAAAATGGGGGTGATGGAGGGGAGAGAGTTGAAGAGAAGAATGAGGAAAATAAAGGAGAAAAGAAGAATAATAGTAAAGAAGTTGTTCTTCAAGTTTACATACATTGCGAAGGATGTGCTAATAAGGTTTTCAATTGTTTAAAGGGATTTGATGGTAATTAATGGTTTCTTAATTCATATTTATGTGTTTTTCTCTTTCTTTGTGATTGTCTTTTGGATTACTAATAATACGAAAAATATTTTTGACACGACTTAATGTTAGATCCAACATGAGTGAAAAGACCGTAATGTTTTTAAAAAACTTTTTAATAGTTTAGATATTACGGATGTCACGTTAAGCGTGTAATTGTAAATGTGTACAGACGGTGCCAGATACAACTTATGTGATTTAGTAAAGTTTTCAATAATATTAATTATTTTGACAGTTTTGATTGATAAGTAGGTGTTGAAGATATTGTAATTGATAATGCAAATCAGAAAGTGATTGTGAAAGGGAGAAATGTGGATCCAATGAAGGTTTTAGGAAGACTTCAAAAGAAGTATAGTAGAAATGCAGAGTTGATTTCTCCCAAACCAAAAGTAAATGATCCTAAAGACAAAAAACAAGTCCAAAAGAAAGAAGAGGTTTGTGGATTACAACCCTATTTTTTATTATTATTATTATTTTTTTTAATTGGTTATTTTTAACACTTTCTGCATTTGTTTTCTTTTTCCTTTTCATGCAAAATTTATATAGCCTAAGATGAAAACTGTTGTGCTCAAAATGCATATGCATTGTGAAGGCTGTGCATTTGATATCAAGAGAAAAATATCAAAGATGGAAGGTAAATTTTCTCTCTCTCTCTCTCTCTCTTTCTTTTAGTTAATGTAAATATAATTTCTTTTTTTAATTTTATTTTTATTATTATTAATTATTGTTCCATTTTGTATTGTAGGAATCATGTGTGTGGAACCAGATATGAAAACATCATCATTGGTAATAAAAGGATTGTTTGATGTACCAAAACTAGTAGAAAAGATTACAAAAAGATTGGGAAAACATGTAGAGATTGTGAAGCAAGAATTTGAAGACAAAGGAAAAGGAAAGGATCAACAAAAAGACACAGAACAAGAAATTAAGGTTTATCCACCTCAGTACCATGTCCAATATATTTATCCTTCTCTGCTTCTGAGTGATGAGAATGTATTTTCATGTTCAATTATGTGATTTGAATTGTTTGTAATGGGTTTATGTTGAAGAACAACCTTTTTTTAAAAGATTAAATGTTTTTGAATTCCTAAATTATAGTGAAATTAATACTTAGATCCCTTAACATTTGAGAAATTATAGAAATTATTTTAAACGACCTAAATTATGCTACCGTCAAATATTCAATTCCTTCCATCTAAAAAGCTATCTATTTTCTGTCAATGTGAACAAAAAAAGCGATAATAACCTTTATTTAACTTTCTTCCAACCCAAACACAAGCGGCTCTAATTTCCACCATCATATCCCAAATTTTCAGAGCCCCAGGCACAACTCGCTTGGGAAGATAGAGCTGCAAGTGAAGGTGAAGATGCACTCATTACGCAGTATGAACTCTTGGGCTCATAAGGAACTGTATGTGCAGGAGATTTACTCATTGCATTCCATGAACCTTCGCATCCTGCTGATGCAAAATCTACCCGGCCATTAGAAAATTTAGCTGATGGAGGTATCACCTCTCCAGGAGATGCCATACCTAATGAAAAAGAAGGGCTTGTTCAAGTAGCAGTCCACCTCTTATTTGCCAGCACTTGAACTGATTCAGAGGCTACAAGCTTCTATTCCCAGCTTCTGTATACATTGGCAGTGCCATTAATGTTTTGGCGTAATCAAAATCCTGCTCATTTCTTCTCTATTGTATTGCAATCGAGGACGATGACATGGGCTTTCTTCAAACCTTTGCTTTCCTTTAATGGCTATTCTCATCTCTTCTTGTGTGCCTTTTCTCGTTGTGGAAGGATTTTCAGTCATCGCCCAAACTAAAAAGTAAGCCGCAAATGTGTGATCTCTGCAATGAACATGTCCTGATGATACCAAAGCAAAATTATTAGAAAAAAAAAACAAAAAAATTCCATAAGGGTATAGTTTGTCATTTAACAAATTTCTCTCTCATGTACATTCCATTTTCATGCCACGTTAACAGAAAATAAGTATTTTTATAGACAGACGGACTTCAAATTTGGACCATAGCATAATTTATATTTTTCAAAATAATTTTTTAAATACATATATAGCCGTTATCCGCTGTTAAATTTTTAAAATATCGGTTTATATGGTATCGCAAACTAACTAGTGCCACGTCATTTATTGACCGTTACACTGAAAGCGCGGCGAGAGTTACTATTGTGAGTAACGCCGGCCAGAAGCGGCACTTACGAGCTCGTGTACATACAGGTTTGACCAATCCTCATTGGACAATCTCAACATGCGGGTCCCATTGCATGCTGATTTGTCTATAGCCAATTGGCCCATGTTACCTAAATCACTTACCCACTAAAAACATGCTAGGCAGATTTTTGCCAACTAACTCCAACGTATAGTGGAGAATATAATAAGAAAAATATTTATGTCTGGCTCAAGTTTGCCATCCACGGTCCACCAGCTCACGTTAGCATTTCTCAGCCTCTCCTCCTTGAGACTTTAAATCCTCCAGATTTTGACACGTGCCACGAGAATTCTCTCCCGCCTCGCAAATCTATCCGTTAACCCTAATCTATCATCTCTCTTTCTCTTTCTTTCTCTCTCTTCTGGAGGTCTCTGCAACTCTTCTCTCTCTTCCATTGAAGGAGAGCAAGATAAGGAAAACAAGGAAACGAATTTGTTTTTCCTTTTTCTTTATATATAAAAGAAGAGAGGGTAAATGGGGAAACTACTATGTGATTCCACGGCCGTTGCGGAAACGACATTTCAACCTTCGTCGCCGGCCATCCATTGGAGAGACACCAACGGGGCTTCTCTTGAAGCCGTTGATCTTGTATCGACCACAAATACAACCACGTGGGATGATGTGATTGGTCTAGAAGATCAGCAGAGACGCCATTTACAGAAACTCCAAGCCAAAGGCGTGCTCTGGAAGCACCCTGGGGATGGTGATAACGACTCTGCTTCTTCGTCTCCTCCAAGATCGGTGGTTTTCAGGTTATCTCATGGGGGAGAGGTGTCGGCGGACGGGAACTGCCTGTTTACCGCGTCGCAGAGAGCGATGATGGCCCGTGAGATGGACGCGCGGGAGCTGAGGAGGCGGACGGTCCGGCGGTTCTCGGAGGACTTTGGATCCGCGCATGAAGA
The DNA here is from genome assembly GCF_014843425.1 of Jatropha curcas. The sequence goes on from NW_023590778.1 coordinate 147,387, forward strand.
AGACAAAGAAAAGATAAATGATGCTGTTAAACACATGTATTCGCCGGATCTGAAAAGCGGGTGGGGGATTCATGTGGTCCAAGAGGTCAAGCTGTTGGCCAAGAAGGAGGATCGTGTAACTTTGGATTCGGCGATCGAAGAGCTAGTTCAGCTTGGGATGCAAAGGTGAAATTCTCAGATCTGTGTATTTCGTATAAAAGTTGGGATCTTTATATAGGTATTAGAATATATATAAGCATTTTTTTTTTTTTTTTTTTTTTTTTTTTTTTTTTGATTGTAATGGCTTATGCATTATCTTTTAAGGGGAATGACAATATCATATTATGGGAGTCTGATATTTTATTCTAGTATGTTTTCATTTGTTAATTGAAACTTTTCTAGCTTGGGGAAACTGGGGGAACGTACAGATGGCTGTAATTTTGATTAGTTCAATTGGTAAAGCAATTTCGCACCATCAATGCTTAATCTAGTGGATGGCATACAGCTATTACTGCTCTGCATGCTTGTGATTGGTTTCAGTCAATGTTTCTAATAGGTAAGCAGTACTCTCTCTATGAAATATATAACAACTATTTCTTTCACTTGTACACAAGAAGGTAATGGTGAATCCTTGTGTATCATTCATCAGCTATTTATATATCCTATTTATGAAGTTGGCCAAGTGCTGTAGTTGATCCTTATCAGTAACTTTTCTGAGTTGCTATTCTGTTCTAAGAACATCTTGTATGTGCTTTTGTTTCCAATTTCCATGGCCCTGTGTCTTGTAAATTTTTCTTGTTGATTGATCTTCAACATGTAGCATATTATGCTATTAGGATACTGTAGCTATGATTATAGATGCTTACATTTTTGTTTTTGCAATTGACATTTGGTGTTTGGCCCCTGTTTTTAACCCTCTTGATGTCGGATTATATTAATGCATAGAGAGAAAGAAGAAAGGAAATTCTACCTGATTTCCATGAAAGCCTCGCTTCACTTCTTTCTTTAGCGTGTTTGATTAATTGATTTGAATTTGATAGGCCATTCAAATTTCAATTTTTGCTTTCTCGGGATATAGAAGTTCTGTGATTAATCACTTTCATGCGGTGAATTTTGCGGTGGTAAAAAACACATATTGTTTCTAATTTAGCCTTTTCTTGTTCTGCTAATACAATTAAGGTGCAAGCACATGGATCTGATGCGATGGTTGATGAAGACAATTGTGTTTTCTTCCTCCCACACCGCCCAAGGAGTGAAATTTGTGAACTTCCCTTCTTTCTATTTATGAAAGGAACAGGTAATATGCGACTCATTTGCCACACATTACAATTCAGTTTTGTACATATGTTTGTGTATCTGTCTTGAATTTCAGCTGCTTTATACGTTGGCTATCAAGTGATATATCTGTACTTATTTATATGCAGGTTGGTGTGGTGCTGGAGCAGATCATTACGAGCCATTGATTGCGCATCCTTCTTCTCTTGTTTCCAATGAAAAGGTTGCTGTAGTACTTTGAGGGCATTGTCCTGTAGTTTTGTGGCTTAGAGAGATTGAACAGAAGTAGTTTTATTTTTTTCCCCCTCATACAAAATTCAATTATCCAATGTTGTTAGCCTGATTCTTTTTCGGATCAGGAGGATAATTTTTTCTTTTCAAATTGAGGTCATGTAGGATTGATCATTTTGACACTAGATTTGCAGGTTTGTTTTCTGCAACTGAGGCAGTCTTGTAGCATTAGTAATGGTTTTGCCGGCTTCGATTATTGTTGGTGTTGAGTTTTTTTGAGGGTGCTTGAGTTGTCTTAGGGTACTATTCTATCCAAGCTGGAATAGCACCATTCTGTTGTATCCTGATCTGGATTAATTACATTCAGCTATAGATTCTAGAAGTGAATTCTTGTTCATTTTCATTGTTTGATGGATTTGTTCAATAAAAATTCATCTATACAGTTTTGTAAGATTCCCTTCTCTGGTCTTTTTAACATTTTCTAGTGATGATGTACTTGTAAAAATTTAGTTGCAATTATATCCATTTGGTGAAATTAAAAATAATATATTCTACTATAAAATTTTTTTAAAAATTACTCACAGTAGTAGTGCCTTGCACTACTATTTATTTTCAGCAATTCAAGAACAGCAGTAGCTTTTAAAGCAGAATTCTTTTTTCTTTTTCGTAGGTTGGGTTGAACATAATGTTCGAATTATAAGCTAAATGCAAATTAAAAAATTTAAATTAAGCAAAATCCAATTATGAAAAACAAATTACATATACTCTTTCCGTCCCAAAAAAATTATTTTCTTTTTAGTTTATTTCAAAATATAGTCCACTTTTTTTTTCACATTGTAATTAATTCTTGAATTGTCTATAAATTAAATATATTCTTTCTGTCTCAAAAAAATTGTCCATATTTTCTTTTTAGTTTATTTCAAAATATAATTCACTTTTCTTTTTTTATTGTAATTAATTTATAAATTGTCTACTGTACTCTTATTAAATTATTTTTTTTTTCATAAATATTCATGCATTCCTTAAAATAGGTATAATAGAAAATTTATATAAATAAAATTATTTTTTAATTATATTTTTTAACGTGTGTGAAAATAAAAAGTAAAATATTTTTTGGGAGGGACTCAATAATTAAAAGTACGTTTCTGTTAGTCAATGGTTGGCTTGAAACTCGACAGTAGTTGACTGGAACTGAGTCAACGTCGGGAAGGGAGATAAAGAGGAGGAGAAGAAGTGCAATTAAGGAAAGAGATAGCAAGTAATAGTTAATGGGAATTTGCTGGAGTTGTTCAGCTCACGACGACCGATACCCACCTCTCAGCTCCGTCGATCATGTTTCCACTGGTAAAAGTTTCAGATTCTCTCTTTTTGTTGAAAATTGATGCTTTTTTATTAAGAAAAACAGAACCAGATCAATTTTTTCTACCTCTGTGACTTCAAAGTTGTAAACTTTCAGGTAAACTGTCTAGCGGCAGTGGACTTCAAGGGACGAGCAAAAGCCTAATATCATGGATATCTCAACCAAGTAGCAGTTTTACAGCTATTTGGGGCAAAAATAGCCAAATTACAGCTTCAACTATAAGAGAGGATGAAGCTTTTGATGATGGGCAAACTGTTATCAACTCAGATTTGAGGATTTTTACTTTTGCACAACTGAAGGCTGCCACTTATAATTTTAGACCTGATATGGTTTTGGGAAAGGGAGGTTTTGGTTCTGTTTATAAAGGCTGGCTTAAGGAGAGAGTGCCGTCAAGAGGGATAAAGAAGACTGCTGTTGCTGTCAAGAAATTGGATTCTAGAAGCATGCAAGGAATTAAGGAGTGGAAGGTATGTGTTTTGCAATGTGGTTTCTTTTCTCGAGTCACCAACTTTATATATATATATTTAGAACTTTCTTTCTTTGCTCTTTGTCCTGAAAGATGGAGAGAAAAAGAGAATTTTTTTTATATACAGTGATGATTTAGTATGAATCTTGGTTTGAATGTGCACAACTTCTGCTTCTTCACCGTGCTTTATAAAGAAAATATAGAACTGAAGCAAAATTGGGGAAGACAACAAACCAAACGGACAAACTCGAGGGAATGATAATAAGTAGAGGCTGCATATTATTTGTGGCCTATTAATAGTAAGGTGGTTGATTGGTACAATATTGTTTGTCATAAGACATTCCAAATCAACCTACTAGTCTAATTGGAGATTGGTGTAAAAATGGAGATATTGAAACATATAGCTTGTATCGATTATCTATACTTGTAGAAGATGAGATTTGCTTTGAAATGATAGATGTAGAAATTTCTCATTATTTTATGATGATGGCTAGACAGATAAAGTTCTACTGTTGTCTATACTTTAAGGGTTGGTAAGGTTCCTGAGATCATGATGAAAATTATTGAATTGATAGTTCTTTTTGATGAATTATTGAATTGATAATAATTTTTCTAAGAGGTGTGCTTGAAGAAGCTTGAAGGAAGGATTTTTACCAACATTTTGCGAGAGGAGCAAACAGAATTAGAAGGAAAATAAAGGGAAGTAGGAAGAAAGTGCTTGTAGACAGCACTAATTATTGGGAGCAACCCCAAATTGGAGGTCCAGAACTTATTGAAGTTAACCAACAGTTCTAAAATATGCTGGGTTGATTTTTAATTGATAAAAATGGTTCATTTCTTGTTGCTTATGTTTTGGATAGCTGTTATTGTGTTTGCTGGGATCAACATATAACCAGTTCTCTGATATACTTAGTGAGTTAATGTCCCATTCTTGGTTATACATATAATTTTTACTTGCCAGGCAACATAATCTGATAAGCTTGTGGTTTTCACAGATCGTCGTTGTTATATGCCATAGAACATAGGGTATGATTGTTTCTTGAACAAGATCATATTCTTGCGAAGAGCTTTTAATATTTATTGAGCTATTTCCTTGCAAATGAAAACTGATTCTTTCTTTTAACTGCTATCCTTAATGCAGCAGTCCTCTTATCCTCATTTGTGGTTAAAATTTGTTAGTGTTATATACATATTGTTGAGTCCTGGATTAGGAACAAAAGAGCAGTCACAGTTGCAACGTCATTCATAATTCTTGCACACAAAGTTATGTTATATCATTAAGCTTACTTATTCTTCAAATGGTTGTATAAAAATTGATGTTCTGAACGTTTTGAAGTACAACTCTGTCTCTGCCTCTCTCATGCACTGTTACCCACAGGTACTTATACATGCCTGCTTATTTAGTTGTCCACAAATTTACTCAGGTAGAGGTTCATTTATTAGGAAGCTTATCTCATCCAAGCCTTGTAAAGCTATTGGGATATTGTTGGGAAGATGAAAAGCTTCTCCTTGTCTATGAGTTCATGAAAAACGGAAGCTTAAACCATCATCTATTTAGAAGTAAGAGCTGTTTAGCAGAATTGACTTATATGCACTTTTTTTTTTTTTTTTTTTTTATTTTTTTTATACATGCCTTGCTTATTTAGTTGGGCCACAAATTTACTCAGGTAGAGGTGTCACCTTTATTAGGAGGAACGCTTATCTCATCAAGCGCCTTTATATATATTTGCGAATATTCTGTTGCGGAAAGATGAAAAGCTATTCTCCTTGCTCTGATGATGTTCATGAAAAACGGAACGAAGCTTCACAACCATGCATCTATTTAGAAGTAAGAGCTGTTTAGCCAGAAGTTGAACTTATATGCACTTTTTTTTTTTTTTATTTTTTTTTTTTTTTTTTTTTTAATTTTTTATTTTTGTGTTTATGTGGCCACAACTTGTAATTTACATGCTACATGTCATTTATGTGTGTAGAGCGCTCAGTTCGACCACTTACATGGGACACAAGGCTGAAGATTGCCATAAGAACGGCTCAAGGTCTGGCTTACTTGCACACATTGGAAAAGCCTATAATTTACAGAGATTTCAAGTGTTCCAATATACTTCTTGATGAGGTAAATTTCTAGGAAATATTTTGATTACAACATAAAAAACATAAAAGGAATGCTATTTTTTATTCTTCTAATGGCTTTGGCCTCTATTTCTTGTTAATCTATTGCATTAGCATTGAAGGATTCAAGGCAAATTAATTTCTTTTATCTAATGGTCTTATACCAGTTCAATAACGCAAAGATATCTGACTTTGGCTTAGCCTTCTTTGGTCCTTTGACTGATAATTCACACACCACCACACGAGTTATGGGCACGTACGGATATGCTGCTCCAGAGTACATTGCTACAGGTATGATTTAAACGAAAACCTATTTTTATTTATTATATCTTGAAGCCACATTTTATTAAAATTGGTTTAACAAACTTCAGTAAATTATCCTGAATCATGATATTGATTTCTGCCAATTGATCAGGTCAATTGTTTGTAAAGAGTGATGTATATGGTTTCGGCGTTGTTTTGGCTGAGATGCTAACTGGCTTAAGGGCATTTGACACTAGACGTCCGTCTGGGCAACGAAATCTAGTGGACTGGGTTAAGCCACATCTGATAAATAGGAGAAAATTGAAAAATATAATGGACTCACGGCTTCAGGGAAAATATCCTCCCAAAGAGGCCTCAAAAATAGCTCATCTTGCTGTTAAATGTCTTCAACCGAATCCCATACTCCGGCCATCGATGAAAGAGGTTGCTGAGACACTAGAACAAATTGAAGCTACCAGTGTAAGAAATGTTCATCTGACCAAATAGCATGGCCAATAGTGCTTCATTGTTGTCAGAAATGAAAAGCTTCTGGTAATTGCATAAAAGTTGGTGTAATTAGTTTCCATGGAAATTTCAAGTTCTTGAAGATTGAGTTGCAGAAGTTGCTATTGGATGAGCCTACAGTATATATCCAGCTAGCAGGGGTATACATTATACACTGATCATTTGTTGTATCAACTATCAATAGATTTAGTTCCATGGGGAAATTCTTTTTTTTTTTTTTTTTAATTTTTTTATGTCATAGAAGTGGTCACAGTTATCTGTGCATATGTTTAATAACTGGAGGAGAATAGACAAACTCTACTAATAGAAGCATTTTTTCCCTGAAATTACTCTATTTATCCTGGTAAACATGCAGAGTCATTCTCAGGAGAACTCTGGCTTTTTTAACTCTGTATCTATCCTCTGATTCAGACTAATAAATTCGCCCATTTAGATTGATTCTATGTTTAAACTGATTAGGCACACAACCGGAAATACCTTAAAGATTAAGACTGTGTTCGATAATAGTTTTTTTAAGTATAAAATAATAAAAATTATTTTTTAAGCGTTCGGTATCATAACTTTTGAACTAGCTTTTAGATGTTAATATAATGTTTTATAAAAGGCTAACTCTTGTATAATTTAGCTTTTAATGTTTTATGAAAAGTTATTCAAACAACTAAACACTATTAAAATAATTAATTTTGCCGAATAAATACTAAGAAGAACTTTGATCCATCTCTCCCTCCATTTCCCCTCTTCTTCAAACAATTTACTTCTTCTACAAACCCCAGAAAAGTACTTTTTAATCAAGATTACATAAACTTAAACAACTTGAGCATTAGTGTCAAAATTTTTCTATTAGATTAAGATTTTTAATGAAGATTACATACATTTAAACTATTGACTGAAACATACATAAGGATGCTCAACTGTCTAGCACCTATACTTTATGCAGACACTATATTACAAAAATATGTACTAAAAAGATGAAAGCAATAGCTTTTTGCATGTCACACTCTCCTTTAAAATTCTTTTATGAAGCTTCATTATATATAATTTTTCAAGTGCATGCAGCCTCTCAACATCCATCTCTAGTAAAATAGCAAGGCACTTTCACAAGGGAATCCAAGAAATTTCCTTCTTGCAAAAGCAAATACATACCAATTCATTGAACTCTCTTAATCACATCAATGGCATCAAATAGAAACAACCCAGTTAGTAACTTATTGCTAACTAGTAAATTAATCCAATATTAATTCTTCAAAAAAGAACTTGAATATTAAAAGCATCACTGTCTACCTGCCCAAAATCCACTAGCCTTTCTTTATTACCTCAAATTTTTTTTATTTTATGAACCGGTCATTAAATATATTACTTCAGAGTTGAATATAATCTTATTCGTGCCGTATCAGACGTTTAAGGAAAAGTGCTAACGGGAAAATTTCTCTATTCACAAGTATCAAACATTCGATCTCTTATGAAAATTAAGTCTTTTCCGCTCAGATTGTACCATAAAACTTTAATTTTATTAACTTAGTTGTTTTGTTTTCATCGCGGATGTTGCCTCAATTATAGAGAGTGAACTTGTTTTTTAATCTCCATTTTTTGCACGTGCTGCCTTAATCACAGAGGGAAAAGAAAGGCATGGAAGTTCTGGTAATGCACATTTTCTTCAGAAACTCAAACACTCTCTCTAATTTTGAAGCATGAAAAGCAAGGAGAATAAATAGCTTTCTTTCTATTATTATTACCTTTTCCTTTTCTTTTTCTTTTTTTTGGATTTTTCCTACTGTTAAGTAACATGGAGTTTAAAAGTGATGATATCAGCACAACAAATTAATTTTATATCTCAAATTACCATGTGGTAATCATTTGCTACCATTTATATAAATTATAATTCAAAATTTAAATGTCCTTTAATTAGCATAAAATAAAATAAAAATCTAGAAAACGATGAGAAACTAAATTAAAATATAACTCTTACGAAGTTATTAATTAAAAACATATTTTTAATTATTATATTTGAGAGTGATGCACGCTTAAACCCTAATTAAGACAAAGAATATTTGATTTCACATAATCATTATATAGAGTGGTAATAACAATTTGATGTTAATTAATATTTATTTATTTATTTACAGGTTTGTAGTTAATTAATTAGCAAGTGAAACTGCTCCAAATGGAAAATTCAAAACCATAAAAAAATTATATAATATATATAGTGGAATGGAGGCTAAAAAACAAAAGCACTCAAAATAAAAACACACATTGTGATTTCCCAACCTTACCAATTTTGCTTTTCTTCAAATTTTTTAAAAAGTAATCTCATATATATAAAATAAATAAAGTAGCATCCCACCAAAATATCCTCCACAAACCCTACTTTTTCACCCACTATATATAACTAATTCATCTCATTGCCCTATTTTCAGATAAATGTGAAATCCTCTCTATGAGCCTCAATTTATAACTTCCCAGAAAATCCCTCCAAAACCCACTTGGAAAACCAAAAAAAGACTCCAACTTCAAAAACATGGACACACTGAGCAATACAAAAAAGCTTCAAGCAATGAACAATTATTACAAAATTACTCAATTTCTTCAAAATATTATCGTTGATTTATTTCTTATAGCATTTACATGCAGTTTGCTCTTTTCCTGCTCTTATTGGTTTTCTTTTTTCAAGAAATTAGTATTTGATACTAATTATTACTCCTCCATTTTTAGCCCTAAGTGCTTGTTTATAGTGGTTAATGTAATTGTTTTGTTTCTTGTTGGAGAATCGAAGCTTACTGGTGATTCAAACTCATCTGCAATATATGATGACTATGTTGAGAGAAGTAGAAGCCTTAGAGCCCTCTCAAATTTTCAAGAAAAGATAGAGAATAGCAAACTGGAGTTGATTTCATTGAGTGAAGAGAAGAAGATTATTAACAATATTGTTCAAGATGGAAAAGTGATGGAAGAAGTCACAGAAACCATTGAAGAAGAAGAAGAAGAATATGAAGAAGTTGAGGAAGAAATACTTCAAGAAGCTCAAGAAGTTGAAGAAGAATGTCAAGAAGAAGAAGAAGAAGAGAAGGATATTAGAGATGAAGAAGAAGAGATTGGTTTATTGCCAACTGAAGAGCTAAACAAAAGAGTAGAAGAGTTTATTGCAAGGGTTAATAAACAAAGGTGGCTTGAAGAAGCAAGATTATTAGTCTGCTGTGCTGCATGATATTATCCTTATTGTTTTAGCACTAATTATTATATTTTATATATATATAGATATATATCTTTCAATCAAAACTTGGGTAAATATATATAAATTGTATTAGTTTTTTTTTTTTATGAGTATTAACTTTTATTTTTGAAATAATAAATCTAGTACAATTTTTCCTATTTTCCTTTTTGTAAGATAGAAAACAATCTCTTCTTTGTCCCTTATATATATATATATATATATAAAATAAAAATGAATTTATATTTAAATATATAAAAACAAAGTGTAAAGTTTGCTTCTGGGATATTTATCATACGACCAACGGAAATATGTACTTAAATATAAACTTTGAGACATCAAATCCTTAAAGTTGCAACTACTTTTGTTAGGTTATCATTAATGAGTTTATTTCACATTATAAGTTTGCATTTCTGATCCTTTTAATTTCAACATTGCAATTTCTGACTTGTGACAACAAAAATAAGTAGTGCTATATGGTAAAGGATTGATTTGCCTAGAACTGCCTGAAATGCTAAACTATAAATTAAACTTTAAGTTTGAAGATATAATTTCTGTACCAATATATAAATCTTTCATTTATAACCCAAAAACGATATATATTTTGGAATACATCGAGAGTATTTTTAGAAGGAAACCTAAACTCATTATGTCCATAATATTATATAACACATTGAGTTTTAAGGACTAGAAGTCTAACCTCTATGTATAACCTCGAGTTGTTTTTTTGTTTTCCAACTTCTTTTGGAGCTAAATTATAAAAAGAAACAAGTAATTTCTCCATATAATAATTTCTAAATCCCGATATTATCGGATAATATATTTCGCTAAAATTTGAAAAAGAAACTCACTATAATGTAAAAAAAGAAAACGAAAATTAGCTGGATGATGATATTATTGTACTATTATTTAAAAATAAAATATCTAATTATTGACCTATAAAGTGTGATAGATTTTTGTGATTGGGTCATGGTACTAAGGTGGTATTTTACCAATTTTTTTCTGTTGAGGTGGTGGATTTGAAATTTCAAGGGAATATTGCTCTTTTTTGTTAAAAGGTAAGATGGTATTTGAAATTAAGGTACAACCTTAGATTCTGAGTAGTATCATAAGGGCCAGCCATCATCCACTCTATATATGACTTTGACCCCTACCTTACATGGCTTCATATTCTTTCCTTAGCACCTAAGAGTTTCTTATGGTTAATTAGTCAAGGCAAAGACATAAAAATTTTTAACTCTCCAATGCTAAAATAGGATGACAATGATCTTGTTCTTGCTAATCATAAGTTTTAAGTTTGAATTCTGAGTAATGAGTCATTTTAAATACTTGTAAAGGAGCATTTTACTCCGTATATGCTTGCCTAACGCGAATTTGAATTAATCGGAGTAACAAGCTTTGCATACCGGATAGTTTAATCAAAAAAAAAAAAAAAAAAAAAAAAAAAAAGGTTCTTGGCTATTCTTTTGTGGACTCATACCTAACATAGTAAAATGCAAGCACTCATGTCTCTTTCAATTTTCATCAAATTACATTATTGGTCCAAATATGCAATGGGCTACTAATGAGGCCTAAGCAAAGCATATCGGGGATTTGGATTATTTAGAAGGGAAGAGCTATATTTCACCATGTAATTTTTATTCAATAAATAAAAAATTAAAAGGAGATATATGAAAATCTACATTGATTTTACATCAATTCTACTTTATAATATAATAATACAATAATTATTTCTTAAGCGAAGTTGAGGATTTGATATTTAAGAATATAACAAATATATTCAATAGGAGCGCTTTGCCTTTTAATGGGTCAACTCGATACCAACAGGGTTGAGTCCTAACTTAGTAGAGCGTGGAAATATGTGATGAATAGAAAAAAAATTTCTAACGAGCCATTGATTTATGTTATGCTAATCGTTTTTAAATGGGCCTAAATGGAAGGGCCTTGCACTTCTCAAGTACCAAGCTTATGCAAGTTATGTAATCAGATTAGGAATGGAAGTAGCACTTTGACTTCATCCGTTCTAGTCTAGACAATTTCTACTCAGCCGGGCTTCAAGCTTTCTTGGATTTGGGCCAGAGCTGTTATTTGAGCCCATTAAGAAGTTGACTCTAAAACCTTAACAAGAAGCATATGCCCAGTCCAATAGAGTGGTAGTAGAGGTGAGCAAACCCTAAGATCGATTCAAACCAAATTGAACCAAAGTTAAAAAATAATGAAGTTTCTAGATGCCAACTAAACTAATATTAGCATCTGAACTGAATTGACTCGAACCAAATAATGATTTTAGTTCAAATCAATCAATGAAAAAAATCGAACTCTCTTGAATAGGTTAACCAAACTGAATTGAAATGAGTCGGTTCAATTTTTGATTTATTTCGGTCAGTAATTTTGCATATCCCTAATTGTAAATGAGAGAAATTCTATTAAAGACAATATCTTATTTGCAATACGTGATGCAGACTCTAAATTTTTAAATCCCTAAATTTGCAAGTAAATTTTAGTTAACAAAGCAATCCATTACTGCTAAGTCAACAGTTAAATAATGGGACTTCAATAGCAACGGCAAAGCTTGAAACCCAAATGACAGAATTTGACTTCTCTATGCAATTTTCATCTTCTTTGTACATTTTTTGTCCTTCTTGACCATTTAGCTCACCATTTTTGCCCTGTAAATAATAACGGTCCACTTTGGACGGTGAAGATGGCACGAGAAAAATGCATATTTTATATATTCACTTCTCGTGGAGGTGCCTTTGTTTGACTGTCTTATTTAATTAATTGAGGCACTCCAAGTATTTATTCCATTTAATTACTTATCAAACATGTTTTAGAGGTATCAATATTTGAATATTCCTCAAATTTTAATCATTCTAATCATTTCATTGTCTTTTTATAATATTATCAAATTAAATTTAAAATGTTTAGCCTAGCCTTACAATAATTAGTATCAATAACAATTATAGATCCCATTTTGTAAAATAATAAAAGAAGCACAACAATCACCCATTAATTCCACATTATTATTTTTTTTGGCATGTTTTATATAGTATTGTACATGAAAAATGAATTATATATTTAATTTAAATCTTAAAATATTCTGTAAATTGTGATTCGATTAATCTTTTAATGTATAGAAAAATAGAAAATTATTTTTATTATATAATTTATTTATAATATTATTTCGATTTATTGGTTAAATAAAAAAAAAAAAAAAAAAAAAAAAAAAAGGAGAAAAAGAAAGAAGATTAGAGCATGCTAATTACTAGTATTCAGCATACCATCACCACCTACTTAGAAATGGAATCAAATTCTTGTGCTACTTGTCTTCTCTCTGACTCACTATATAATTTTTTTTTTTCTTTTTGCTCTTCTCCGCCTTCTCCTCTCTCTAAAGATTAAAACTTTAGTTGTTGTTGGCGAAGACAAAGGGCAGCCTTTCGGAGATCTCAAGGGCCTGACCTCTCGATAATTCCGAAGTTGTTTTAGCATTTCCCTGATAGCCATAGCCATCTTCTATTCATCTCCTTTAGAATACTAATTCCTCACCTCCGTTAAATTTCTTGATTGATTGACAAAGAAAAGGAGGTTAATCTAGAGGGAGTAATTCAAATATTTAGAAACAGAAATGGCTACACTTTCTTCAATACATTGCCGTTCTTATTCATATTCAAGTTCTTTATTTTCTTCTTCTTCATCATCCATTAATGGACAGCAATTTGAGCGCATAAACTTCTCTTCTTCTGGGATTTCAAAGAGGTTTTTACCAGTTAAGGTCTCCTTACAATCGCAGAAGAATTCTTACCAAGATGTGGTTCTCATGCAAGATGGTTAGTACTCTTGTTTTCTCATTACACCAGTGTCGTTTTAGTTCTCTAGCTGATTTTGGGTTTAGTTTTATGAATTGGGTATGCTTTTTTTTTTTTTTAACATTTTTATTTAGTCAAGATTGGTTTTGGATCGATCGTCAATTTGAAAGAGGTGAATATATGAATTCTTGTGGTTGAAATAGGTCCATCCATATATGAATCTGTGTGGCTGATTTATAATAATTTATCCATTTTATAAAGTTATCAGCTTTAATCTTCCTCCAATCCATTGCTGAAATATTTGCTTGCAAGTTTTATCTTGATTTTGTCCTTATTTGAATTGAAATTTGAGTGTAGGTGCAGTCGCCACTCCGGTAAACCCAGCAGGAAATGAAATTTCTTTCAAGGATGTGAAAGATGGGCTGTTGTCTTCAATAAAATCTGCTGAAGAATTAAGACAAGTAGCTGATTTTGATGCAAATAAAAATGAGTCAACTGTCAGTATCACTGTGGTTGGAGCCTCTGGGGACCTTGCCAAGAAAAAGATATTTCCTGCACTTTTTGCACTTTATTATGAGGATTGTCTCCCCGAGGTTGGTTTTGCGATTTTCCTCCTTTCTTTATAATGTGAAAGCTTAAAGTCAATTAATTTGGTGATTTCAAATTGCTGTTATATTTTATGTTGTTATCAAATCTGTATATTAAGTTATGGAATTATTTGATTGTAGCACTTCACCGTGTTTGGTTATGCTCGGAGTAAGATGACTGATGCTGAACTTAGAGACATGGTTAGCAAGACTTTGACTTGCAGAATTGATAAGAGGTGATTGTAGCTCTTTGCTTCTTAAAATTGTTTTTTCTCTCCCTCAAAGCTCACATGCTGTGTATACATTAATGAAGAGAAGGGATTGGGCGGAGGGGGATTTACAGTATGTATTGATTTTGAAATATCATCTGGGTTTTCAGGGAAAACTGTGGTGAAAAGATGGAACAGTTTCTTAAGAGATGTTTCTACCATTCTGGTCAGTATGATTCTGCTGAAAATTTTGCAGAACTAGACAAGAAGTTGAAAGAACATGAGGTAAGTGTGAGCTGTGGGCCTGACATTATTATTTTGGATCAGAATCTTCACACTTCTTGGAGTACATAGCTACTGAATTGTAGTTGTATCTTTTTGTTGGTTGTGATATTTTGGCATGCAGAGCATTTTTGTTTGGGATTAAAGATGGGGGCAAGTTGGGATTTTACAATTTTCAGTCAACTGTTTGACTCTTGAGAATGACAATGAAATTCGCATATGCAGGGTGGAAGACTTTCCAATCGCCTCTTTTATCTATCAATCCCTCCAAACATTTTTATTGATGCAGTAAAGTGTGCAAGCTCATCAGCTTCATCTGGTAATGGCTGGACCAGGGTCATTGTTGAGAAACCCTTTGGCCGAGATTCAGAATCCTCAGCTGCTTTGACAAAAGCGCTCAAGCAATACCTAGAAGAGGATCAAATATTTAGGTGGAGTTCTGTGCACTTCAAACAGTTTTTATTATTCTGTAAATGTAAGGCATAAACTGATTAATGGTTATTTCTTTTTCAGGATTGACCATTATCTTGGAAAAGAACTGGTGGAAAACCTATCTGTTCTCCGCTTCTCCAATCTTATTTTTGAACCCTTGTGGTCGAGGCAGTATATTAGGAATGTACAATTAATATTTTCTGAAGATTTTGGCACTGAAGGACGTGGAGGGTACTTTGCTTTCTCAAATTGTGGTTAGAGGTTAAAGTCTATTTTGATAGGTTATGGTTTAATTTTTCTACTGATTAAATTAGGTACTTCGACCATTATGGGATAATAAGAGATATAATGCAGAACCATCTGCTTCAAATACTTGCCCTCTTTGCCATGGAAACCCCTGTCAGTTTGGATGCAGAAGATATCAGAAATGAAAAGGTATTGTTATCAGTCTGAAAGTTCAACTTTTAATAATTTTATTCTTTTGGCATTTGTAAGTAAAAATTATTGCCTGTGGGGTTGCAGGTTAAAGTTTTACGATCAATGAGGCCTATTGGACTCGAAGATGTGGTCATTGGGCAGTACAAGAGTCACACCAAAGGAGGAATCACTTACCCAGCCTATACTGATGATAAGACGGTGCCAAAAGACAGCTTAACTCCAACATTTGCCGCTGCTGCCCTTTTCATAGACAATGCTAGATGGGATGGAGTACCTTTCCTTATGAAAGCTGGCAAAGCATTACATAATAAGAGGTGTGTAGCATTTGATACCACTGTAATTACCATGCGGGTTAGGTTACTAACAACTGCTATTTGTCCACTTTCCTCAGGGCTGAGATACGTGTACAGTTCAGGCATGTGCCTGGTAACTTATACAACCGGAACTTTGGAACAGATCTTGATCGAGCTACAAATGAGCTTGTTATCAGAGTGCAACCAGATGAAGCTATCTATTTGAAGATCAACAACAAGGTCCCAGGGTTGGGAATGAGATTGGACCGTAGCAATCTAAACCTTCACTATGCAGCAAGGTAATAAAATCGGATTAATATACTACTGTTTCAGTATTGGTTTACCGATAATCTCAATCTTGGTTTGAACTGAACCAGCGGCATCATTTAAAAATCATAAAAACACGACTTGGACACATTGAACTAATGTTTATTTTGGTAATTCCTTAAATTCAACCTTTCAACAAAAAGGAAAATTTCCTTGATTTACATTCTTGCATAAGATTTTCTTGTTTATCTTCTCCCAAATTCTGATTAACCTTGATTGCTCCGTGAATGGGATTGTTTTATTCTGAATGAACTTGGCTGGTGTCGTGATAGATACTCAAAGGAGATTCCAGATGCATATGAGAGGCTCTTGCTGGATGCCATTGAAGGGGAAAGAAGGCTATTTATCAGAAGTGACGAACTGGACGCTGCTTGGTCATTGTTCACTCCCGTTCTGAAGGAGCTTGAAGAGAAAAAGATTATACCGGAATATTATCCATACGGTAGTCGGGGCCCTGTTGGGGCTCATTATCTGGCAGCAAGATACAATGTAAGATGGGGTGACCTTGGTGTAGAGCAGTAAATCTGAAAAATGTTGTTTGGCATTGCTATTGAAGTAGGATAGGGAAAGCATAGAGATTCTTGATTCTTACTGTGTTTTTATAAAGGAAAGGCTTAGATACAGAATTCTCATAAACAAACTCCATTGGAGCTCAGCAAAAGCACAATGTATCAAGGGACATAAGGATTTTCCTTACCACATTTGAGTTGCCACATAATCAACGTTGTACTTCTCCATGATGGTAAATTACAAGAAAGTGCACTCAACGTTTCCTTGTAGTCTGCCCATAAAAGGGAAAAATTTTTATGGACAGGAGAACTTTTCCCTGCTACCTGTAAAATTTGTAACTTCAACGGAAAGGGTAAAAGTAAAACCTTTTCCTTGTTCAATAAAGCTGAAAGACATTATCTTCTATGACAAACAACATAACGTATCTTTGAACAATCTAGATTCAAAAGAACAGAAAACAATTCCTATTTGGTACCTGCCACAGATTGTTTAGGGAAGTTGGTTGAACACCAACTTCGGTTTTTGTTAATATTTTGCAACAAGCAATGTGCATAATAAGCTTTCTTGACCATGCACGTAAAGTTGACCAAATATACAGTTTACTCTAGCTCATCCAACTGCTTCTTAATGGAAAATTTAAGAAAATTTTCTTTATTTTTGTTTTTGTTATACATGTTATTAATAACTTCAAATAATAAAAATTGCAACACCAACCTCATAATTGAATTCCAAATTCAGTTGGAAGTTGTTTGCTTCCATAAATGTGAAATTGTAATAGGATAAAATTGATGGGAGTGGTTACAATATCTAAAAACTCTAAAACCCACTTGCAATTTGGTGAGCTATGCCACATATATATACATATACATATGTTAGGTTGTATTCTTATGTCGTATACATCTTTTGGAGACAAGTTTATGAGTATATACATTCATGTCTTCTTTGTCTATACAACAGATAAAATTGTGTTTAAGAACATGTCCATGTGCTTACCTCGCCTATTTTCAATCATACTTATCAGAACCAAATTCAATTGGTTGTATAATTATTCATTTATTTATGAAAATAATGAAAAAAAATAAAATAGAATGACATATAAAATACCTTATACTTGATGAAGTTTTGCCAAAAAACTTTTTTTTTTTTGCTAAATTCAAGATTTCTGTTAGTAAAGGAAAGGCAAATGAAGCTTTACAGATTGTTCTTTTCTGTTGCTTCATGTATGGCTTATATTCACATAAACAGAAAGTGTTTCACTACCAGAAAATCAAGATTGAATATCAATTTTAGGGATTTTATTTTGGCAATTTTATTAATTTTCCATAGTGGAGGTGGAGAGAGTTGCTGAGATTGAGCTATTTTGTCCATTTAAGTTGGACTTGAAAAAAAGTTCAAAAAAAAAAAAAAAAGAGTGGAGGTGAGAGGAAGAGTTGCTGAGATAAGCTATTTTGTCCATTTTAGTATAGGACTTGAAAAAAAGTTTCAAAAAAAAAAAAAAAAAAAAGATAAAAAAAAAAAAAAAAAGTTGGACTTGAAATGTAAATTTATAATTAATAATAATAATAATACTATTTATAATGTTTATCCTCTCACTAGAACCATGTCATCATCCACCATAATTAAGAACAATAATTATATTTTTGAACTGAGTTCTTTCACTGTCTATAAACTCAATAACAAACAAATTTAATTCACACATAATACATACTACTTGTTACTAATTTAATATTAACTACACTATGGAAGAAAGTAATTTTTTTTCACCAACTTCTACATTAACGAACGAGAGTTATTTTTGTCGATCCCGATATATTTATAAGTAAAATCTATATGATATTTCTATTCATAGAGTTAGCTTCTTTTAATTTGATTTCGATAAATCTATATGTTCAATCAGGAAAAAAAAAAAATCTAAAATGGGTGTGCTAAATCACATGATAAATAATCCAATCTTGAAAAATTATTTCTCCTTAAAAGAGAAAAAATTGTATGAATTTTGAGTCAACTTCTAATAGTACTCAATCTCTTTATGAATTGGAAAAAGAAATGAAACTTTATAGAAAAACAAAAGCTTTTCACCCCCTAGAGGCTAAAGTCATGGAAGATAACATTTTCTATAAAACCAACTAAAGTAGCATTATTATTATTATTATTATTATTATTATTAAAGTTTAAAAATCAAGTGAAATTTGGTGATATGTCAATAGAGACATTGAAAGGGCCCACCAACTTGTCCCCAATAAGAGCAGCATATATATCAACTTGTTCCCAATAAGAGGCAGCATATATATATATATATATTTTATATATATTAATCCACACAAAAACCCAATCCATTATTTTTCATCAACCCAATTGATTTCATCTTCTCCTTAAAAGAAAAGTCTTTGAAAATAATTTACATGTAGCTTTCAAACTTCAACACAATAATTGATATATATATTAATCACACCAACCCATCCATTATTTTCATCACCAATTGATTTCATCTTCTCCTTAAGAAAAGTCTATTGAAAATATTTACATGTAGCTTTCAAACTTCAAACACAAATAATTGATTTTTATGATTGTTTCTTTTTTGATTTTTTGTAATATAATATTAATTAATTGTGTTTATCTAGATTTAGGGTTCACATTAAGCATTGACACATTGCACTACTTGAATCACAAGGTGAGCATTATTTCAACAAGAAAGATTTTATTGGTTTTCTAGTATCTTTCCTAGGCCTTGAGCACCCAAAAAAAAAAAAAAAAAAGATTATTTAAATCTTTTTGTCTTGTTAATTATAGTTTTTAATTGTAAATTCTACAATTATAGTGGAAAGTAAACTTATTACTATAACATTAAAAACAAAAGTATTACTAAGTGAGTCAAAAAATTTCCCATTCTCAAGTTGTTCTTCCAAAGAACATCAAAATGGAGTGAATACTAAGCTAAGCTAAGCTAAGACATAAAAATAGACATATCCTTGTCATGAAATGCATACAAAAAACATGAATTCATGTCTTTCACAACTTTATATCAAGAAAATGATCCCTCTCTCCTTCTCCCTGTCTTGCACACCACATGTTCAATCACATTGGCCCATCAACAAGATTGAATTGTCATTATTATTATTATTATTATTATATTCTCTTTTAAAAAATAAAAATTAATATTATTATATTATAATGTAGCTTTAGCTTATAGTTGAGTTATGCAATACTAATGCCAAAACATACGCCACAACAAACGATTTAGATTAAAAGCTAAAAAAAAAAAGGAAAAATGACTTTATTCCTATATTTTGGCATAATTAATTACTTTATCATTGCATTTTAAAATTATACTATTTTATCTTTGTAATTTGTCTCCGTTAAACAAAATTTCAAATAATGTATAAAAGGATGAAATCTCAAATTTCATGTAAGAGAGACAAGATACAACGATAAAATAGCGTAATTTTAAAATGCAAGGATAAAATAATTAATTATGCTTAAACATATGAACAAAAATATAATGTTTAAAAAAAAAAAAAAAAAGAAAGACAATGGAAATGGAACCTAGATTTGTTTTTTCATTCACAGAGTGAAAGGTAATCTTATTGTATCAGGAAGCAAACCATAGGAGTCACTCGAGGCACAATAGACGGATGATTGCCAATTTGCCATAATTTTCAATGACTACATTTGTGAGAGATAAAACAGGGTTGTAGGACATCGCTTTTATCCTTGTCGGAGGTTTCTGTCAGGGTGAAAACATCAATTTACCTTCTTCAATCATTTCCATTTTCCATTGGCAGATTGCCAAGTCAAATGAATTTAACTTGTTAGCTCAAATCTTGTGCACTTTCTCAAACTCTTCAAAATGTAATATAATATGATTAAATGCATTTTAAATATATAATATTATATCCAGTATCGAAACTCACTGTCCCGACGAGTAAAACTTGTTTGATTTGTGTTAAATTTGGTATTTAAACACTAAGAGGCAGGTGACTCAAATGAATCATTATGGGCAGTGTCATTATTGAAGATGAAAAATATATACTGCCATTTAGTCAAATAAAAGACAAATGCGGTTATCTGAAATCATTTTATTAGTAACTTTAAGTTGAAACTTTGTGATTCCAATGTTTGAACAAGAAGCCAAAAACATTGACAAATAAATTTTGAGAGGACAATAAAGTATATGCCTTTTGAGGTCACATTCCTCAATCAAAGAGGAGGCCTCTGTTTTCCTCTGTTCCCATGAAATCTAATTCAAAAACAATCCCAAATCCAATCTATTTTCTTCAATCCTCCCCATGGCAGAGAACAACAAGCCTTCAGAAATCAAAGATTTCCAAATCATGATTTCAAATAAAGATGATAGCAATAAAAAGCAATTAGCACCAAAAAGAAGCTCTAACAAAGATAGGCACAAGAAAGTTGATGGCAGAGGAAGAAGAATAAGGATGCCAGCTTTATGTGCTGCCAGAATTTTCCAATTGACAAGAGAATTAGGCCATAAATCTGATGGAGAAACAATCCAGTGGCTATTACAACAAGCGGAGCCATCGATTATAGCTGCAACAGGTACTGGGACAATTCCTGCATCGGCTCTTGCAGCTGCAGGGGCCTCTGTTTCGCAACAGGAGAACTCTGTTTCAACAGGATTGCAGACAAAGATGGAAGGGTTAGGACAGACTATTGGGTCAAGAGAAAGGGCGAATTGGACAATGATGACTAGTAATTTGGGAAGATCTAATTTATCAGCTGCGGTATGGCCTTCTGTTGGTGGAATTGGGACAGGGTTTATTTCAAATTCTGGCCAGTCAGCAACCAATTTCGGAAATGAAAGCTCAAAATTTGGATTCCATGGAATTGAATTCCCAAATATTAACATGGGTTTAATGAGTGTTTACTCTATGTTTAGCGGTGCTAATCAACAATTTCCAGGTTTAGAACTTGGGCTTTCCCAAGATGGGAATATAGGGGTTTTGAATTCTCAAGCTTTGAGTCAGTTCTACCAGCAAATGGGACAGAGCCGCCCTGCAGGCCTAAATTCCTTTAATCAGCAGCAGCAGCAACAACAACAAGAAGAACAGCCTCCTGATAAGGATGATTCTCAAGGATCAAGGCAATAGAAAATGGAAGAGCTTTCTTATGATTATATAATAGTTCTTGTCTTCTGTAGACAAGAAATTAGTGAGTGAAAGATTGAAAATGGATCGGAAATGCTCAATAGTTTTCTTACCAGTAATTTCATCCAAAAAGAAGAACAGGTGCTTCTCTTCTCAAGTGAGTTCTTTATATATACGTTACGAAACTATATATTAATATTTTCTTTTGGTTTGTGAGATGCAGGGTGAAAGAGAACTTGGTTTGAAGATTGCAATTTGAGTTTCTTTCATATAAAATTTTTTGCGGAATGTGTTATATATAATTACAACAAAATGTTTGTACTATTAAGTATGTCTGTTTTCTTTCTCTTCTTGCTTATTTGAATCAAAGTAATAATCTTTTTCTTGAATATACAAACTTGACGATGTGCTGTGCAGTGCAAATAGCACCACTCTAATCTGATGATGGCTCCTTTTTCTTGTATATGTGCCTTACACGCGAATAGGAGTATTAATAAGTCAGGCCGAGCCAAGATTCACCGAGTTCGAGCACGGTTTGATACAAGTATATTCAAAGTATATGAGCTTGAAAATCGAGTTTAAATTGAACATGTTTATAATTTATAATTAAAAAGATAATTTTTTTAGCCTTATAACTCATATTAGAGCTCAAACTTGACTGTTAAACTTACTGAATGAGCAGAGCTCAAATGGGATTTTCTTGATCGGACCTTCTACTATCTCACCAGTAACTTGAATCATTTACATGGAAATGAGATATTGCTCGTTTCTATGCGTGGGTTTGTCCTCCTAAACCTTAGCCATGGATAATCTAATATAACAAGTACAAACAGGATTGGCTCAGGGTCCTTATTGTGGTGTGTGGCCTCAACACTAATCCCTTGTTTGGCCCACTTACATTATTTCAGCTCCAATTCAAAGCCATAGCTGATATCCAAAAGCCAATGGCCTTTGACTATGTCTAGTTCTAGTACAGTAGGGTTCTTATAGATGACAACTCTTTCGGCGTAACAATTTTTATACTCAAAATTCAAACTCGAGACTTTTAGTTAAGGAGAAAAGAATCTCAACCATTTCATTCCAACCAACATTGATAGATACACAAAATCTTTGAATCACTGTATGCAAATTATAAGTTTTCTCTTTTATAGGCAATTACTTAATTGTTATTAAAAAAAAAGTTCAAATAGAAAATTGGATAAAATAATATAATTTGAATTTATTTATA
Source organism: Jatropha curcas (assembly GCF_014843425.1). The sequence continues at coordinate 170,000 of NW_023590778.1, forward strand.
TATGTATGAATTTAAGTTCTTATATAAAATTAGTATTTGAGACATTTTATTATAAAATCATTTTATTAATAATTTAACAGTCAAAATACCTATTTCATGAGATAACAAATTAAGTATCTAAATCTTAGCAGTTTTTTCACAGGCTTCCAAAAAATATAAATGTAGAAATAGTCAGGCAGGAGATGGAGACAACTGCAGCGGTTGAGGCAAGTGGGTTAATCACAAGTGGCCACAATGGAAGTGGTCCAATAGAGTGGGCTTTTGGACCACTTACACCCTACAAGATAAGTGGATTTCGGTCCATTTTTTAATATACTACTGCCTTCGTTCATAAATAATTATCGCATTTATAATTTTCTCATTCTTTAAAATAGTAATTTAATTTATTAAATTTATAATAAATTATTGAGTAAATTGATTATATTACCCTTATTTACAATAAAGAGAGATTTTTAGAAATTCTAGCAATTAATGTTTGTCAATTGCAAAGGGTGAAAATGAAAAAAGAAAAATTATTTTTTAAAATTAACAAACATAACACTTATTTATGAACATGATATTATTTTCGTAGATGTGACAATTATTTATGGACGGATAGAGTACAATCATACATTTATTATCTATCTATTCAACTTCTGATCTTTTTTTTATTACTAGCTTTGTAAATTTATTAGGAGCATTTATTATTATATTATTACAACTATTATGTTGTTAGATTATTGATTGTTTGTAGTAACACAAATTCAAAGATGTAACTGAATTTGGGTTTCCTAGAAGCTATACTTTCAACAACAACAAACAATTTTCAAATAGCTACTAAGAAGGATAAAAATGTTTAGCTGATAATTGAGTTCCAACTAATAATTAATATCAAAGGGCTTTAATCAGCAGTTAATAGCCGTTGAAAATCTAAATTAGTTGATCATTTTATCAAATTACTGTTGTCAGTCGTCAGCAATCATGATTACTTCTTAGTTAGTATAATCATCTAAATTAAATGGACCGTAAATTAGATTAAAAATTAATCTTTCCTTGATTCAGATAAAAAAAAAAAAAAAAAAATAATAGCCGTTGAAAAATCTAAAATTAGTTGATCATTTTATCCAAATTTATGTTGTCAAGTCGTCAGCAATTCATGATTAACTTCTAGTTAGTATAATCATCTTAAATTAAATGGGACCGTAAATTAGATTAAAAATTATCTTTCCTTGATTCAGATAAAAAAAAAAAAAAAAAAAAAAAAAAAAGAGAACACAAAGAGCATGCAACAATCACACTATTTCATCTAAATTGGGGTGGTTTCCCTCTTTTAAAGGTTTGAGTATCCTGTTGTAGAAAGAAAATTAAATAAATAATATAAAAAAATGAACAACCAATCCCAATTCTTGCATGTGAAAATAGATACCCAATAATCAATGGTACACTATATCATGTGCCAGAAAAGAAGACCAGTCACATGGCTCACTTGGCATAGCAGCAAGGTACTGCCAGGGATCCGGCTCATGGCTTAGAACTTTGAGTCGGTCTCGGTTTTACCGGTTTCGGGCTGATTTGATCTAGATCCAAGTAGATGGCAATGTTTATTTCTATTTTGTTTCAATTCAGTTCTTTCATTTTTTTTTTCTTTGATTGGGATTAGATTGAATTGAAATCGCGGGTTTAATCAATAATTTTAAACTAATTTTATTTTCAAATTTTACACGAGAGAAATTAAAATCCAAAATTTATCCTTCAATTTCATCCGATTCCAAATAATTATTACAAGATCGGATGACATAATTTTATTTGATTCAGCTTTGATTTGATTGAAATCTGAATTGGACCCATTTTACCAACCCTAAGTTGGTCTTTTATTACAAGTTGCAATCTTTACATCCTGGTAAGGAAATTTTGTCACCCTTGCGGTTCCTCTTTATTTCCCCGACCAACTGATTCCCAACATGTTGATATAATACAAGTCAAAAGGGTGTTTTTTTTTTTTTTTTTTTTTTACAAGGTCAAAAGCGGTGTTTTTTTTTTATTTTTTTACTTCGTTTTTGTTTTAAAAGGGGACTAATGCATATTTTTCACACCCATTTATGTTGAAATAATACATGCTTGAGCTCCAAAAGAGAAAACATGACCAGATACTCTTCGAAGGTTTTGTATCAATGTGTGAAATTACTCACATTTTAATAATTCAGTTAGTTAAGTATTCTCTCTCAATGTTCTATATATTAAAACAAATTTAAACTTTATTAATAGACGGACATTGAAATCATCGAAGACGTGAATTGGCATATTTGAGAGACAATACACTATGTGAAATATAGGAATTTGAAAAGGCACAATGAAAAAATTCTTACTCAGTGCATTAATTACATATAAAATCTAATATTACTACTTCGTCTTTGTCACAAAATAAAAAGTGATTTAAGTTCTTTGTATAGGTAGATTAATGAAAAATAATTTAAATCTTCCTAAATAATATTTACCCATGATCCAATAACCTCTCATACTAAGCCCCAACAGAATTACCGATCAGAACACTCCATCACGAACTGTAAGTAACCAGCCCGTCAGCAACGGTCAAAGCTGCAACCGGAAAAGGATGCCCGCCAACCACGCGCCATGACCCGATGTTTATCTGCAAAATATAAGTCGTTTAAGGTTTTTAATTGAGGATTACAAGAAAATAATTTAATTTCCTAATATGATAACAAAACTAAGGATTTTTAATTGATTCAAATTTACTACTTTATCTTCAAAATTGAGGGTTGTTAAATTGTAAATAGATAATATATTATACTCAAATGTAAATAAAAGGTAATCATGAATTTTTTTTTTTTTTTTTTTTTTTCGTTTTTGTTTTTAAAAGGGACTATGCATTATTTTTCCCCATTTATGTTGAAATAATACAGTGCTGAGCTCCAAAGAGAAAATGACGATACCATTTCGAAGGTTGAAAATGTGTGAAATTGAATTAATAATTTAGTAGTTAAGTATTTATCTCAATGTTCTATATATTAAAAATTTAAACTTTATTAATAGACGGTTGAATCAGCGAAAGTGAATTGCATATTTGAGCAAACTTTACTTGTAATATTAGGAATTTGAAAAGGCAAATGAAAAATCTACGCAGTGATTAATATTAAAATTTTATATTACTACTCGTTTTGTCACAAAATAAAAGTCGTTTAAAGTTTTTGTATGGAGATTAAGAAAATAATTAATTCTCCTAAATTATATTTACTTTATCTCAAAATATAAGTCGTTTAAGGTTTTTATGAGGGATTAAGAAAATAATTAATTTTCCTAAATGATAACAAAACTAAGGATAATTTGATCAAATTACTCTTTATCTCAAAATTGAGTGTAAATTGTAAAGATAATTATTATATCAAATGTAAATAAAGGTAATATTGAAAAATTATTATTGTTTAATATACTCAAACGACTCATATTTTATATTATAAACAATTATTTTAAAACGATTTATATTTTAGAACGGAGAGAGTATAAATTAAACTATAAGAATAACTTTCTATGTTTAATAAATGATCAATATTTGCAACCTAACTCAAGCATGTCATAGAAATTATATATATATAAAAAAAGGAAAATCAAAGAAAGGAAAGACAATAGCTCATGCATTACGGATGTGATGGTGCTCAATCTATAGACAACCTAACAACACCAACAAACTCTATCTCTCCAACTTTCCATATGCAAATCACGTGCAAAGCAAGTGGACATGAGAAGTAAGCATTAAAATAAATGTAAGGATGATGATGATGATGATGATGATGATGATGATGATGATGATGGACAAAGGTGGTATTCGAACCTTCTCCTTTCCATTTGTCATTTTTTTGTGGTTTATATTTACCACTTTTGACTATCTCCAATAACAATTGGACACTATAAAAATATACAATAGATAAATCATTACAAGGTTTGTTGGTTAAGATCCAATCCAACTCTTTTTTTATTGCATTCAAAAAGATTATAGAGATTATATGGTAAGTAGAGATCAAATTTTATATTCCAACTATGGAGACACGTGTGAAAAAAATCATTCAAATTTAAATGATTATATATGGTAGCATAGATATACTTGCACATTTCTAAGTAGTACGTCTATAAATGGCTTTTGCGTTATTAGACAAAATTAGTTATTTTAGTAATTATTAGTTATTCTAGTAATTATCAATTATTTTATTAATGTTTCATCAAACGTTAAAGGAAGTAATAGTTCGTAATTTGCTCTTTTAAACACTAAAATCTAATATAAACGTCAGTAAAAACACTAAACACCATGTATGGATTAATCGGATATACGGATGAGACTAAAAGTTATTAGGTATTTTATGAATTATTAGCAACTTTGTTCGATAAAAAGTTATTGCTGAATAAAACTTTACTCTCTTATGAGTCTGGATTTGAACATGGATTACCATTTAGTCACTTTCTTACGGGTAACAAATGCATTTTTCAAATTATGCACAAAAAGTTAATTTTTTAGTGTATGTATATAAGAAAAAGTTAACTTGTGATATAATAAACTGGGAATAGTTTAATGAATTTATATTATAGAACTTCATAATAATAAAATGACACCTATTATGTATCTTTAGCAACTTTATTTTGGATACAACATATTCCTACCACTATGTGTAAATTAATGATTTATATTCCAAGAAGTGGGGATGATGAGGTATAACCCATAACTAAAACCTAATAGAAAAATTGGAGATTTTGGTTTTATTTTTGCAGATAGAAAATTCAGACAATAATTCAATATAATACAGAGAAATGGGGACAAGTGGGTGATTCTTCTATTCCACAAGTTGCCAAACAAATGAAATCAGGAGATTGAAGATGGCAGAGATGTTTTTTAAGAATGGAAATGGAGAGACATAAGCATCCTATACAGCTTAGCAGAATCCTATAGATATGGAAAGGAAAGCTAATGTGTGAAAGAGAGAGAGAGAGAGAGAGAGAAGGGGTACCCTTGATCTTAAGAAATGGAGTGTCTCTAAAGCCCAACAAAATCCAACTAGATTTCAAAATGTTAAAAATGTTCTTCCAAATGGGTTCCTTAAAGCACAGCAAAATCTTATTAGATTTTCTTGTGATCTTGAGAAGGATTGAAAGTTAAGGGCAGGGTGCCTTTAGCTAAGTCCTTTCTTTATGATGCACCCTCTCTATGTTACAAAGCAAGAGATCTTAACGACCCAAAATGGAGAGCTAGAATTTATTACATACACTCGTATGTAATAAATTAAGAAAAATCAATATACCTAATAAGGGATTGACTTGTTTAGACCGCATGAATAATTCCATTAGTACACCAAGTTGGTGAAAATAAGAATTTTGTTGGAACGATGGTATTTTTAATTATACATACATTGCTAGAAAAAAAAAAAAAAAGATAAGTAGGAATAATTTTTTAAAATTTCCTATTTTTATAGATTTGATCGATAGATGAAATCATAAACCTGATTTAGGTAAGTATAATCTACCTGATAATATGTATAAAACTTGCCTCAATCGGTCTATATGCACATTTATGGACCAAATCAAGCAAATAGATAATCTAACTTATGGTGATTAACCCCACGAGTGCTCTTTATTACTGATCTATTCCCGTTCGGATTTAGTTAATGGTATTTTAATAATAGTAATGAGTTTTGTTCCTTTTAGTTTATAATCATAATTGAAATATTTTTGAATTAATTATATTAATTGAAAATTAAATAAATAATTATTTTATTTGCATACGTGTCTTTATGATCGGGCCAAAAATAATATTCAGCTAAAACTTTTCTAATAATGACAATCACAAACTATTAGGAATCCGATGATTTTACAAATAAAGTTGATTTATAAATAATAAAATTTATTCTTAAACTAATTAAAAAATTTTTAAAGTATATTTATCCAGGTTGTTTTAATGTTTGAAAATATTATTTCTAATATTCTTAGAGTATTACTAGTAAATGAATCATAATTTATAGTAAAAATAGATGAGTAAAATGCCAAACTAAGAGCAAGCAGCAAGAAAAACATTGAGCCGCCTTGTGAAACAGGAAAAGGAAAACACACACAACGACCAAATGTTAGGAGGAGGACGAGGTGGATGGGGCCCATCTCACCAGAGACAAGCCAGAATGGCAGTCCCATTTCCTCTTCTTCTTTTCTTTCCTTTTTTTTCTTCTTTAAATTATCATATCATTAAATAATTCTTGAATTATAATTTTTATTTTTAGTCCCTGTTTGTTTGTTTGTTTGTTTTAGCGATGTATTTTTAGTTAAGTGTTAGGTCCCTCCAAAACTCTTCGTCCAACTCAAGAGCCACTAACACAGCCACAAACTGAACTCAGAATCCGAAGGTACAAAGGAAGTGCAGAACCAGAGCTAACCCATTTCTTTGCGTCTTTTAAGGCAAGCTCTGTTCTTTCTCTTGATAAAAATCTCACCTTTTTTGTTTTCATTTTGTTGAAATGGATTGCTGGTCTCCTTCTGTTGCGATGGATGATGAGTTTGAGAAGCTCGTGATTCGGATGAATCCTCCCAGGTATTATTACGTTCATATTTCTTTGGTTTCTTTTTGGACAATTGGGGTTTCATTTTTATCGTCTTATTTTTTTCTTGAATTGAAGTAGGTTTGTTGTGTTTTCATGAAATTTTCATTTCTCCAGCTGAAATGGTGGGGCTTGAATGTTTTAGCCATATGGGTATGTGATTTTGTTTCTTGTTGATGCTTGAGTTGCAGGGTTACTGTTGATAATGTCTCGAGCAGGAAAGCCACTTTGATTAAGGTACTTGTTACAATCATTTGTATATAAATTTAATTTTTTATCATCATCTTATCAGAAAATCATTACTGGCTGAAATTTTGATTCCTTTATGTTATGTCTTTCAGGTTGATAGTGCAAATAAGAGAGGCAGTTTGTTGGAGGTGGTTCAGGTTTTGACTGATTTGGATCTTATAATTCGTCGAGCTTACATTTCTTCTGACGGGGAATGGTTTATGGATGGTTAGTTTTTTTGTCTCGTGTCTTTGATTTAGTTAGTTGTCTCTATAACTCATTGTTATATGTTTGGTTTCTTGTTTTCAATGGTTATTTTGCAGTCTTTCATGTCACAGACCAACAGGGGAATAAACTATCTGAAGATGATGTAGCTGAACGAATCCAACAGGTAGATCGGCAAACCCATTCTCCATTTTTAACATTTTATTTTCAAATAAAGAAAATTTGCAGAAAAATAGAAAGTATAATTCTACTATTTATTAAAGTCTCATCCCTTGGGTATGAAACTACGCTATTCTTCGCATCGAAAAATAATAGGAGAAAGAGGAAGATGCGCCGTATATCTTATAATGTACGCAGGGGTTAACTGCGGCACTATAGGAGTCCAATGTGACTGTGACATTGAAAGGCAGCTTAAATTGGTTTCTCATTATGACAGATTTTAGAGCACATAACTTGGAATATTGAGTGTTGATCATTGCTCTAGTCAATGGAGACCTTGCTCCTTTGAGTTCTTCTATTGGCTTAGATTTTTTCTTTTATGTTGTTATGTTTTCTAACCCACTCAAATTCTGAAAATAACTATGAGATGATGCCTAATTTTGTATTCAGTCTGAGTTTGGAAAGTCAATGTTTAAGGACCATTTAGAAAGAAAAAAAAGACACAAACAGTTCGCGGAATAGAGGAGAAATATGTTAAAACTTAAAAGGCCTTGGTCTATATAAGTCAAGGAGAAAACAGAACTAGCTTAATTGATGAATGCTTAACTTTTAGACTGCAAATTTTGCTGCTTTAATCACACTCCTTAATTTAAGACATATGTAAGTTGATACCAAAAAGACTAGACAAGGAAGAAGCAGCGATTAATTTCTGATAGAGTTGAAGGGGGGGCGGGGGGGTCTACGATGTGATAAGTATGATCCGGGGAGATACATGCTAACTATGGGTAGGAAGCAGGAACCATGTTTGATCTCTGTTCTGCACGTGAAATGAAAGTTTAGCAATATTATTTACAGAGCCATGTGAGTTCAAAGTCATGTTGATGAGTTGGTTTACATGTCACAGTCACTGGGGCCAAGAGCATGCAGCTTCCGGTCCTTGAGACGGTCTATAGGTGTCCAGGCTGCCACAGAAAATACAACCATTGAATTGACTGGAAGAGACCGCCCGGGCTTGCTCTCAGAAGTTTTTGCTGTTCTTACCGACCTCAAATGTAACGTGGTGGCTGCAGAAGTCTGGACCCACAATTCACGAATGGCATCTGTGGTTTATATCACAGATGAAGCTACTGGATTGCCTATTGATAATCCTGAGAGGCTCACTAAGATCAAACAGCTTCTCCTATATGTTCTCATGGGGGATAGAGATAAACGCAGTGCTAATACGGCTGTTTCTGTGGGTTCCACTCATAAAGAAAGGAGGTTGCACCAGATGATGTATGCTGATCGTGACTATGATATGGAAGATACAGAATGTGGGACATCAAATGAACGGCGCAAACCGCTTGTAACGGTAGAAAATTGTACAGATAAAGGATACACTGTTGTAAACTTGCGGTGTCCTGACCGCCCAAAGCTACTTTTTGATACTGTCTGTACATTAACAGATATGCAATATGTTGTCTATCATGCAACTATCATAGCTGAAGGTCCAGAGGCATATCAGGTGGTTCTAAATTCCCTCAAAATGCAGTGTCAAATATTCTGGTTGATTTCACTTTGCATTTATGCAAGTTGAACATTATTGCTTTCGAAAGTCAAAATTTGTTCTCAGTGTTTCTCATTCCCTTGCATTGTCAGGCTTATTATTTCAATTGGGGTCATTGTAATTGCTTATTCTTTCCTTGTCTTTTTTTTTTTTTTTTTTTGAAAATAAAAAAATAATAAAATCCAGCATATATCCCCTTGTTTTGACAAAACAAGTGCTTCTAAACGTAGCTGCATAGGATCTAATTTTTGTTTCTTGCTGTCTAGGAATATTATATCAGGCATATGGATGGGTCCCCTGTTAGTTCTGAAGCAGAGAGGCAAAGGGTTATCAACTGCTTGGAGGCAGCTATTAGAAGGAGAACTCCTGAGGTGTGAACATTTGCAAATTCAGTTTTGATGCTTGTTTCCAACTTTCTTGATATATGATTGTTATTGAATTCTTGCAATGCAGGGTATAAGACTAGAACTTTGTAGTGAAGACAGGGTCGGCCTTTTGTCTGAGGTGACTCGCATATTTAGAGAAAATGGTCTGTCAGTAACTCGAGCTGAGGTGACAACCAGGGGCTCGCAGGCTGTGAATGTTTTCTATGTGACCGATGCATCAGGATATTCAGTGAAGAGTGAAACAATTGAAGCAGTGAGAAAAGAGATTGGTCTAACCATACTTTGCGTGAAGGACGATGAACAATCAAGTCCACCGCAGGAACGTGGGAAGTTCTCGTTGGGTAATCTCTTTCGATCTAGATCAGAAAAGTTCCTCTATAACTTGGGTTTAATAAAGTCATATTCTTGAGCAGCTCATCAGCTAAGCTAGGTTCTGTCGTTTGCAGTAAATGCTGGTATAGTTTAGCTTAGTCATAGAACTTTTAGCTTCAGGTCAATCTGTTGTTGATCTTAGGTCCTTCCTGAATCTTGCCACAAATTTCAAACTTGTAAATCTTCTTTGTGAATATCTTTTTAGCTACCTTAGTCTCAAATGTCACTGTAAATACATACATCATTATTATATTCATGTGGGTTTATTAACCTCTTTTGTTCTATGGTGGCTTTTTATCACTAAGCCATCAAAATCATCAAAATCAACTTTCTGAATCAGTTTTCACTAAAGAATACAGCGGTGATGAGTCATGCTAAAAAAAAAAAAAAAAAAAAAAAACACATACCTTTGCCGTTGAAGGACGCAATGAACAATCAAGTCTCACCGCGAGGAACGTGGGAAGTTCTCTCGATTGGGTAATCTCTTTTCGATCTAGATCAAGAAAAGTTTCCTCTATAACTTGGGTTTACATAAAGTCATATTCTTGAGCAGCTGCATCAGCTTAAAGCTACAGGTTCTGTCGTTTGCAGTAAATGCTGGTATAGTTTAGCTTAGTCATAGAAACTTTTCAGCTTCAGGTCAATCTGTTGTTGATCTTACAGGGTCCTTCCTGAATCTTGCCAACAAATTTCAAACTTGTAAATCTTCTTTGTGAATATTTTCTCATAACGTCTACCTTAGATTCTCAAATTTCCACTGTACAAACTCACATTTACAATTCCATCTAATTAGTATTCATGATGCGGTTTAATAACCTCTTTTGTTCTATTGGTGGCTATTTTAATCGCACTATAGTACCATTTTCAAAAAATTCATGCAAAAGATTCAAACTTTACTGAATTCAGTCTTCACCTAAAGAGAACTACACGCCAGGTCGTATGGAGTCATGCTAAAAAAAAAAAAAAAATAAAAGAAAATTACGAAAAAATGTGTAACGTTTAGCAAAAATGTTTTGCTCTTTTAAGGCTTATTTCCTGGTACAAGGGAAACTCAATGGCCTTGGGGATTGAGTAGGTAAAAGGCCAGACAGACATTACTATATAAAAATGTTTCACTGTGATTATCTCATTCCTAGAAAAATTTTTAAAACGGACAGCATTTAAAAATAGAAAGAAAATATTATTATTTCCAATTTAGATTATGGCAGTCAAAAACAGGAAAAACTAAGGCACAGGCCTTAATTCATGCAAAAAAAAAAAAAAAAAAGAAAAGAAAAATTGTAACGTAAAGCAAAATGTTTTTGCTTTTTAAGCTTTTTCCTGAAAGGGGAAACTCATGGCCTTGATTGAGTAGGTAAAAGCAGTACAAATAAAAATGTTCACTGTGATTATCTCTACTGAAAATTTTAAAACGACAGATAAAAATGAAAGAAATATTATTTTAATTTAATTATGACAAACAGGAAAAATAGGACAGCTTAATTATGACATAACAGACAATGTGGGAAGTGTCAATTGGACATTAATTCAAATGGGAAAAGAAATGGACAATAACTCAAGATTACGAAATGATTAATTTAATAATAATATACTAATTAAAGAAGGGAAAGCGACAATTAACAAATGATAGTTAGTGGTCTGGTGAGTAATGATTTTGTAATTACGACTTTTTGCAAACAAAGAAACAACAACAACAACAACAACCAAGCGAAAAGGTCACCGACAGAATCTCCAAGTCTGAACGGAGCGTAGAGGGGGGAGGGGGAGGGGAAGTGGGGCCCCCCAACACGCAACTCCACGCCCACATGATGTGTCGCTTTCGCTTTTTGCCCCTGTTGTCTATGTACGCGTGTCAAGATCAGGATCACATAACAGTACAGCCGCCAGTGCAAATTGGGGTCCACTTGAACAGTGGCCAAGTTGCATCTGTTTTATTTGGTGGGGTCCAATTGGAAGATGAGGTCACGTGGCTGGGGATTCTATAGAATCCGCCTCGAAGCACGTGACTTTGAGTAGAATTTTTGGAGACCCAAATCCAAAGATGTCTATCTATCATGTCTTATCAGTTATTGTATTCTTTAAATTGTTGCTGAAACTTGAATGTATGACACGAATCAATCCGTCTTCTTCATATTTAAAGTTAATTAATTAAAGACCCAGTACTGAATCTTTAATTATCGAAAACGTTTAAAATGTAAATATTTCATTCTCCAAATAAGATAATAATAAGTCATTTCTTTCTTAATCGGAATTCTCCAATTATGAATATTGAGTCTATTTAAATATTCTAACTTTGACTTTGGTTTTTTTTTTTTTTTTAAGGACTCGGAAAAGATGGCTCCTCTTATATAATCCGTATTCCATAGTGCTTAAAAATACCACAACAGAATGAATTTCAACATTTCAAGAATTATTTTATTTCCCATTTAGTACACATGACTCGTGAGACTGAGATTCATAACAAAAGAAAAACAGCACAGGCCACATTGAGAAAGTCTGAAAGTGGCACGCTTGTTTTTAGATCTCCATAGCTTCAGGCTTCACTTCCCCACCCATCTGCCCAGCTTCAGGCTTGGCTTCACCGCTACCACCACCATCTTTGGAGCTGCTGGCAGTGGCACTTGCAGCAATAGCTGTCTTGCTTTTGCCTCTTTCTATATTGCCAGAAGGATCGGTTTCTTCAGGAGAGAGCTTCTGGTGACTAGTTTCTTTATGTTTTTTCCTGCAGGGAATCGTAGAGCAACAACACCAAACTCCAATCTCTAATAGTACCTCCATCTCTCCCCTGATTCACTCTACCAGTCATCAGACAAAAGTCCTTATAGTCAATTTCATAGCATTAGATATTTCTTTAACACCACAAATTAAATCCCTTTGCATTGGACCATTGTCTGCTGATAGGCCACAGTTAGGCCCAATTCCATCCTATTTATCAAATCAGTTCCACCATCATCAGCTCAGTAAAAGTATAGGCTCACCAAGGCATATTAACATTGTCTGTCCATTAGAACATTTGCAATCAGAGCTCACAGCCAGTAGGCAAATTGTCATACACAGATTAGAACAATGTGTAAACCCACAGAATCTCCATCGGTATCAAATGATGCCATCTCAATGTTATTAAGGAAAAATGACAATTCCGAGGACTAACTATCCTTGCTCAATATTTTCCATCCGTTACAATGTAAACTTTCAAAGAATAAACTTTCAAACTCAAGTCATCATACAAAAATGAAAAGCCCTCTGAATAGGGTTGGACGAAACAAAGTTCGCGGTTGAAGGAAATACATAGCTAGAATATCAGGACTCAGAGATTGGAAGCTCGCCGCAGTCACTGATCACCACCCTCTTTCTAGGGCGGTCTCCCCTGTCTGTCTCTTGTGACTCGATCAACTTCACAATATCCATGCCTTCCAAAACTTGTCCAAAAACTACATGTCTCTGATCCAGCCATGGGGTCTGCCATTTGCCAAATAAAGATGAATATATTAATACCTTGAATCAAACATGGAACATCTGTAATTACAAAATCTTCAGTCTTTACTAACTAACGAGCCCTTTCCTTCCTGAAATTGATCAGCAGAAACACAAAGGAGCACTAATAGAATATTATCTGTCCAACTAGAGGTGCATCAATACGGTTGCTCAAAATAGAAAACTGAGTCTATCACAAGCAATTGCATTAAATTTTAGGGGAAACTAAACCTCCTAACATTTGGCCTATTACACACTTTTCTACCTCAACACTATACTTCAATCCTTGATATATAAGATATGAATTTCTCATTAAATTTCAGTCCTTCAAATTTTGAATTCAACCACATCTCAGTCCTTGAAAATTTAAAATCGGACCTGAATTATATCATATAAACACTTTAATCCCTCAAACATATTTCACTTTTCACTAATGATAGTATAAATATTAAAGCATCTAATTTCGAAACAGTAGGACAATGAGTAGACCAAACCTCAAAGGGCCTATCAATTAACTAAAGTTTAAGCACATCATATTCTTCAAGTATATTTCATGATAACCATGTCAATCACATCCAGAAGAGAAACTGTACTTGAATGTAAAATAAAGATCAATCTTGCATTCTGATAATGATATAAAGATTCATATCACAACCTAACAAGCAATTACCCAGGAAGGACAGAGAAGAACTGAGCCTGGATAACCAGGAAAAACCAACCCTCAAAATATTCCTTTGATGTGCTGCCCCAAAGAGGAAGAAGCAGGAGAATTTTAGTGCATTTGCTATATCAAGTTTCTAATCTCTGAAGGCAGAGTGCTAGAGGGAGAAGAATATGTCTTTGTGATTCTTTTCTCCAGTAAACCTCTATAAGGAAAATTCTGGCCAATTGTTAGAGAACTAGATAGCCTATTCCTAGAAGAATTAAATATATCTCACTCAAACCTGAAATATAGGATTCTGGTAAATACACATATTATCGTATGCACGTAGAGAAGCAATTGTTCATGTATCTACATATGGAGAATTGATCTACCTTGACAGTGCAAATGAAGAACTGGCTACCATTGGTGTTAGGGCCTGCATTTGCCATACTTACAACTCCTGGTCCAACATGAGCCACTGCAAAACATTGCATGTTTCAGAACAGACGTGTAATGAAATATAAGGTATAATACTCGGCATAGAAAAGGGAAATGGCTACCAAGTGGAATTTAGAAGAACAAGTCAACAAATGCTTAGTTCTTCATCAAAATGAGATATGCTTGTTTAAACAACAAGGCATGAGATATGCATCAAGAAAATACAAAATTTTCAGACTGCTTATGCATTAACAAAATGAATATAATCAAAATACAAAAGTATCATATTTGTC